>JARHVA010002940.1:1882500-2262500 GCA_037957365.1 Torreya grandis | reverse complement strand
GGGTAGACGGAGGAGTCCTTTGAGTAGATTTTTGGGGCATCTAAGGCATTAAAGGGGCCATCTATTTGTTCCCTGATGATGGAGAAGAATGGATAATTACACAGTTAAGTGGGTGATGAAGTGAGAGATTCAAGCGTGGGAAGAGGTACTTGACATAAATCACCATGACGCATTCATGGGCAGCCATCCCGCTCCAGCGAGCCTTTCCAAGGCATTGAATGTGCTAAACCAAGATACATCTAAGGCATTAAAGGGGCAGAATTTGAATTGCACAGGAATAGGGGATTTTGATTCAAGTCATTCGAGGCTATATAAGAGGGGGAGATCTTTAGAGGAAGGGGATTAAAATTCTAAAAGAAGAACACTTTGTAATAATTTGGAATTTGTAAATCTTGTAGCCAAGTAATATCATTTGCTTTTGTCTCATTTTCTTGAGTTAAAAAGTTTATATAACTATATGTGTTTCTGCATCTTTTATATTGACTGGAGAAAGATTCAATTAGAAGATTGAGCTCTATGCCTTTGTTGATATTATCTGTGTTATCTACAAAATAAGTCTATGTTATGAGCCTCTATTTCTATTATTCCAATCTTTTACATTGATCATGCACTTGTTTGCTCTTAAATGTAATTGATTCCTATTATAGTTTCACTATGCTCCGATTAGGATTAGGATCAAATCATATTCAGGCACATCACCATAGCTAGGTTTTAATTCTTGTATTTGTGTTTCTGTTTAATTTCTTATCCCTTTTCCTCCCACACTTGATCCAAAAGAAGAGCCAGCTTCTCTAAAATTTGGAGGTTGTTCTTAAGCTACAATGTCCCGCAGCTTAGGACTTCCCATTGTTGATTGATTAAGATCAAGCACAATTTTCATCATCAATAGTTTCTAGCACGCCCAGTGGGACCAGTCTTGAAATTTTCTTTCAAGACCACATGAACTAGAGAGATACGAGGAGTCAGAGCTATGGACCAGTCACTAGATCACAATCTGCTACAAATCCAGGTATTCTTTTGCCACCTCTAGTAATTATTCCAAGAAGAAGAGCTAACCAGTTCATACTAGTACCAAATATGGGAGCCAACGTCCCCCCAAGAAATTATGTAAGCTAGAACACTGGTAGCCCCTTAATCCTCCCAACACTTATTGTTTGGGGCCCTATTCCAATAAATACTCTAAAATCCCTACCCAAATTCAGTGGGCAAGACTCAAAAACACCTGTGGAACATCTTCAAGATGTATCAGATGTCTGTGCCATACATGGTTTTATAGAGCAAAATGTGGCCCTAAGGTTATTAGCAGCTTCAATCAAAGGGAAAGCTTTAGAATGGTATTGATCTTTGACCCCAAATACCATTTCCACATGGGACCAGCTCAGGGATCTGTTCTTTAAAAGATTCACAGAGAAAGGTGACAAGTCTTCTCTACTCCAACAGTTGATCACCATCTAAAGGGGGCCATAGGAGGACATGACTGACTTCAACACTAGATTTTAAAAGACCTAGGATAGAATCCTTGCTACAGCCAGACCACTACCAGGTATGGCTATAATATTTTATCTCAAGGCTTTAAATTTAGACATATCTATTATGATCCAATCTCTGGGAGGACACACTTTGTCAGATGCCTATGGATATGCTGTCAGAGCTGAGAACCATTTAATAGATGCTGGAAAGTTGCCTCCAAGGCCTCCCATGCCTATGTTCCCAAAAATTTCCTTGCCTTTACCTCAAGAAGTACCAAAAACCCTCAGTTCTGCCTGTGTCCATGTACTCATATCCTCAATCATCCATGAAAGAACCCGTCCCTGATCCATCATCTGAGATGGATGACATGAAGAGTATCCTAAGGATGATTTCCAATGAGCTGATTAATATGAAGAGGTAGTATAATACTTTCCCTAAAAACTCTTATCAAGGCTATCAAGGAAATAGGTTTTCATCCCAACCAAATAAATATCAAGGCCCTCCAAGGCAAACCAATCATCAACTAGCAAATCAATTAGTTGCAATTCCCACACCCTCACAGACCATTCCTCCCAACTCAAATAGGGAGATGGTTCTAGGATAGAAAAATTATGTGAATGATGCTAATGCCTAGTTTTTTCCTTGTAATGATGCTCACACACCCAAAGATTGTCCTAGAGGTAACCTACAACAAAGGGTGGCTGAACAAAGAAGAATGGATTGCCAGTTTGCTAGTACCAGTTACAATCAAGCCTACCAATCTCTTAGTATGTAGAATTTAGTTCTGGTAACTCAAATGCAAGGAATGTCCTTACAACAAGAGGAAGAAATAGCCCCGAAACATGATTTATTCTCATGGGTTGAAGATGAAGACACAATTTTCTTAAACGAAGCATCTACATCCCAAAGATCGGGGGTGCAATTCTGATTATTTCACCAGATCAAAAAGGAGAATGTTGGAGCAGCCCGAGATTGTGAGCGATTAACTCATGAATAATCCTCCATCACAAGGGCAAAGAAATGCTATTTTTAGACAAGAAGCACCTCAGCCAGGGCAGGATCAAGGGACTCCTACCCAGTTTTAGGAAAAGATGAGGTATCCTTATGCCCTAAAAACTCAGTCTTTAGGACCGATCAATGTAGTGGATCAATTAAAAAAGACTCCAGCACAAGTGTTGATATGGGACATTTTGGCTATTTCTGAACAAAAGACACTGCTACAAGAAGCTCTGCAAGACCAATCAGTGCCTAAAGGTACCGTCACGAAGGAAGGACCTACTGGAAAAGAAAAGCTCAAGGATACGGTTCCTCCAAGGACAATAGCCTTTATAAATGATGCAGTACAAGTAAGTAAATCCAAACCAGAGCCTTTCTATTTAACTCTGATAGTTGGAAAGAAACTCTTGCATAATGCATTAATAGTTTTAAGAGCTAGTACAAATGTGATGCCTAAGCAAATAGCTGATGCCTTGAAAGTAAGTTATGAACCCCTGAAAAAGGGAGTTATGCAGCTAGATGGCAAAATGGTACAAATAGTAGGGAGAATCAAGCAACTCCCATTGTAGTTATACACATGTCCCAACATAACTGTCAATCGAGATATAGTTGTCATAGATATTCCTCCTATTTTTGGTTTATGTTTATCCAGAGACTTCATAGCAAAAATAGGAGGATATCTGTCCCTTGACTGGTCTCACCTCATTCTGAGAACTAGATATGGTTCGAAGATGAAAATCCTATCTGAACCTCTGTCAAAAGACCACATCACCAACGAGCCAATAGGAAGATTAGAGGCAGATCATGCCATGATGAATAAGGAGGAAAGGAATTTTGTGGAAGAGCTAGGTGACTAGACAGAGCTTGATTAGGAAGAAGATAGCCAATTATTGGCCATGATGCATAGCGACCCATATGGAAACTATGACTCTACCGGTCTGGGCACATACATCATTTTTTATGAGGACCAGGTAATTCCAAATGTAATAAGGGAAGAAGCACCTACTGGTCAAAATTTAGAGATTTGGACCTTGAATTTTGATGGAGCTAGAAGTAAACATGGTGCTGGAGCAGGAATTTGTCTTACTGCTCCAAATGGTGATAAAGTTTTAAGGGCTATCTAATTCTAATTTGCTTGCACCAATAATGATGTTGAATATGAATCTCTAGTACATGCGCTCTTGTTAGCCAAGAAAAAGGGAATTAAGAACTTGAGGGTAAAATGAGATTTAGAATTAGTTGTCAAGCAAATAAGGGAAAATGCAGCAGCCAAAAATGTGAGAATGAGATCCTACAAGCATAGGATTTGGGATTTGATAGAATATTTCAAAGATTTCAACATTGAGATAATCCCTAGAAGTCAAAACTTTGAGGCTGATAGGATGGCTCAGATTGGCTCACAGTTTAACCCAGCAACTGGCCTATTGATTAATAATGAGTCAGTAAAAGTTATAGTGAGGCCAACCATCCCAGACAATGAAGACAGTTGGCAAGTGTCTGAAAATGATGCTCAAGTGGTTTCTTTCTTACAACAATCAGATGAGCTTGTGGATCAGTTGCAAACTAAAATTGAAGAGGCATATGGTGATCAGATCATACAATTGAAAACTAATAAGCTCCCCAAGGGGTTGATCACCTTAGAAAACTTGTTTAACCCAGAGGATATAAGCTTGGAAAAGAAAAGGTTCCAGGTAGATAAAGTAGATTATTTAGAAGTAGAGGTGAGCAATAGGAGGAAACTAAAAGTTGGGAACTCTGCAACTCAAAGAGAGAAGGAAAGACTGATCAAATTGTGCCATAAATATGATAGAGTCATAACTTGGAGCTATGAAGATCTCCATGGGTACAATAGAGACGTTATCTAGCACATAATAGAGTTAACTGAAGGATCTAAACCGATCAGGCAAAAGCAGAGGCCAGTGAATCCAAGGATTGAGCCTCTAATGGTAGATGAGTTACAAAAACTTTTAGACTCGAAAATAATATTTCCAATCAAGCACTCAGCCTGGGTATCGAATCTAGTCCCAGTTAGAAAGAAGAATGGAGAAATAAGACTATGTGTGGATTTCAGAGACCTAAATAGAGCTTCTCTAAAGGACCACTATCCCTTACCCTCCATGGAGTAGATTCTACAGACCGTGGCTAGATTAGAGAGATTTTCTTTACTAGATGGTTTCTCTGGATAAAATCAAGTTTGGTTGGCTGATGAAGATCAGCACAAAAATACTTTTACCACCAAATGGGGAACATTTGCATATGCGAAGATGCCATTTGGTCTATCAAATGTAGGGGCCACCTTTCAAAGAGCTATGGATATAGCCTTTAGGGAACTCATTAATAAGATTATCCTGGTCTACCTAGATGACCTCACTATTTTCTCAAGAAATACTGATGATCATTTTGATCATTTAGAATTGGTCTTTAAGAAGTGTCAGGATTTTGGGATATCTCTCAATCCCAAGAAATGCATTTTTTATATACCTCAAGGCAAATTGTTGGGGTATATAGTCTCTAAAGAGGAAATTTCTATAGATCTTGAGAGGATTGCAGTTATAAGAGACCTTCTCCTTCCAGTAAATAAAAAGGTGGTTTAGTCCTTTTTAGGAAAGATAAATTTTGTCAGTAGATTCATATCTAATTTTGCAAGCCTAATAAGACCAATGACACTCTTACTGAAGGACCTGGTCTTCAAATGGACTACAAAAGGAAGGCAATCTTTTGAAGAAGTCAAGAGGGTTATCTCAGCAGCCTTAGTACTCAAGAACCTAGATTTTTTCAAGCCCTTCGTGATGTATGTCTATGGAGGAGAATCCAGTATTGCTGTTGTCTTGACCCAAAAGGATGATAGGTTGTAAGGGGAACACCCAATAGCCTTCTTCTCAAGAACTCTCAGGGATTATGAGACCAAGTACAATTTCATGGAAAGACAAGCCTATGCCATGGTAAAGGCCCTCAAGAAATTTAGGCACGTGATATCAGGGAACAAGATTCTGATACTCGTGGCTCACCCAAGCGTCATGGAGTATATCATGGAAGGGAAAATTACTGAGAAACAAGCCAAATAGATCACTAAGATACTTGAATATGATGTAGAGGTCAGACCCACCAAGCTGGTCAGAGGTAGGGGTCTGTGCCAATACATTACCCAAGAGCTTGAAAAGATGTCACCTGAGGAAGCAGGTTCAAAAGGAGAGACAGAGATAGTGTTGAGGATACAAGAGGCTGATTAGGAATCCTGGGTCATAGACAATATTTAGTTTATGAGAAATGGGATTTATCCCAAAGCACTCCCTCAAAATAAGAGGAGATACTATAGGATACAGGGAGTTCATTTTATCTTGATTAAGCAGGACCTTTTTAGAAGAAATTCTGATGGAAAGTTGTTAAGATGTGTAGAACAAGCTGAGGTTGAGAAAATACTACATGAAATGCATCATGGCATATCAGGAGGGCATTTTTTTGTGAAGACCATAGCCATTAAGATAAATGAGGAAGGGTATTTTTTGCCTACTTTATTCATAGATTGTTATCAGCTGGTTAGAAAATGCCAATCCTGTCAGTATTATGTGGGCAGAAGGAGAAACGTAGCCATGCCCCTTAGTCCTATCATTGTGGATGAACATTTTGCCTAATGGGGTCTTGGATTCATTGGAATGATAAACCCCATGTCCAGTATGGCCACAAGTGGATATTAACTACCACATATTACTTCACTAGATGGACCGAGGCAGTCCCACTCAAGGAAGCAATAGAAAATGTGATCCTAGATTTTCTTGGGAGTATCACTACTCACTTCGGGGCTCCCTGCACAATAATTTCAAATAATGATAAAGCATTCTTGGGGGCCAAAGTATCATACTTTGCTTTGAAACATGGAATCTATCTGAAAAATTCATCTAACTATTACCCTCAAGGTAATAGTTTGGTAGAATCGACCAACAAAAACCTAATAAGGCTCATCAAAAGGGTAGGGGCTAATCATCACAGAGAATGGCATAAAATTCTTAATCTAGCACTATGGGGTGATAGAATCACACCCAAGCAGGTGATCAAAATGTCTCCATATGAATTGGTATATGGAAAGTCTACTGTGATTCCTCTAAGCTTGGAAATCCCCTCTCTCCAGTTGATCAAGCAGATCAAAATTGAAGAGAATGGCCCCCTGCAGGTTAGGCTTGCAGAACTTTTAGAAGTTTAGGAGAAGAGAGATGCAGCTCATGATTCCTTGATTAAACATCAGGGAATGGTAAAAGACTATTTTGACAGAAAGGATTTGGATCCTCATTTTGAAGTAGGATCAACAGTTTTGAAATGGGATGCAAGGGCCACCAAGCTAGGTCATCATACCAAATTTGAAGCCTTATGGACTGGCCCATATAAAATCTGTGCATGCAAGCAAAAGAATTCATTCAAGCTAGAGTCAATGGAAGGAGAACTCAAAGAGATTCCTATAAATGGAATCTTTTTAAAGCATTTCTATTAACCTGGGTCTTTAGTGTATTATAGTTAAATTAATTTCCCTTTCTTGCATTGTTTTTCATTATTTTCCCGCTATTCTTTTAATAAGTGTTTTAAACACATATTGACGGCTCTTTTGAGGCTATAATTTTTGCAATTTTGATCTGAGTAGAAGGTGGAAGTTTCTTTTTGAGTAGGCTCAAAAGCCCTAAGGGTCACCAATAACCGTAGAGTAAATTTTTACTCTACGTCATATTCGAGTCTCCATCGCATACTGCAGTTTTGGTTCCCGCACGCCCTGTTCATGGAAATAGAGTTTGGGAGCAGAGAATTTAATTTTGCCTAAGTGTTAAAGAGCATTAGAGGTTGCCAAGTGGCATTGTTTGAACACTGGATTTTCTTTCTCTTTGTCTCTTCATTTCATTTTGCCTAAGTTTTGAGTTCGAGCAGAAGTGGCCATGTGTAGCTTTCTGAAACACAGTATCAGCCAACTGGTGTCATTCAAGGCACCCTTCATAAATTTTAGGAAGGCCACAGAATGAGCCACATTTCCATAGCAGTTATATGGAAGCTACCATGTGTTGACATCCAAGAGATAGTCGGCTCACCTTTTTGTTTCATTGGGCAGTACCAGAGATCGAGTACCTTTTTGGAAGGTGGAGGAGCGTCATTTATTTTCACCTAAGTGTTGAAGAGCAGCAGAGTCTGCCAGGTGTCATTCTCTGAATCCCTTTCTACTTAGTCCCCAAATGTAGCAAAAGATGCCATGTACCCTTAGTCAAAAAAATGGATGAGGCCGCATATCTTTCCCAAAGCAGTGGAGGTTGCCATGTGTCAACTTCTGGAGGCTCATCCTCGAGGTTTCTTTGTCGAATGAAGACTATGGTGGGTCCTGGGTATCTTTTTAAAGGTCAATAGAAATTTCCATGTATCACCATCTGTAGGAGCCTAATATGTACCCCAAGTAACTCCATAACATAGCTAAAAGCTAAGCAGAGAAAGCCACGTGTCTTCAGTTAATCAAGCAAAAAGTGCCAAGTGTCCTTCTCAGGTGCCTTCTAAGTAATAAGAAGATTTTCAAAAGAACAGGGTGTGCTATGTATCTATTTCAAAACCATTTGGTGGGAAATTCAATAGAAGTTATTCCTGGTAGATGGAGCAGTCCTTTGAGTAGATCTTTGGGGCATCTAAGGCATTAAAGGGGTCATCTGTTTGTTCCTTAATGACGGAGAAGAATGGACAGTTACATGGTTAAGTGGGTGATGAAGTGAGAGATTTAGGCATGGGAAGAGGTACTTGACATAGATCACCATGCCGCATTCATGGGCAGCCATCCCGCTCCATCGAGGCCTTTCCAAGGCATTGAATGCACCGAACTAGGATACATCTAAGGCATTAAAGGGGAAGAATTTGAATTGCACGGGAATAGGGGATTTTGATTCAAGTCATCCAAGGCTATATAAGAGGGGGAGACATTTAGAAGAAGGGGATTAGAATTCTGAAAGAAGAACACTTTGTAATAATTTGGACTTTCTAAAGCTTGTAGCCAAGTAATATCATTTGCTTTTGTCTCATTTTCCTAAGTTAAAAAGTTTATATAACTGTATGTGTTTCTGCATCTGTTATATGATTGGAAGATTCAATTAGAAGATTGATCTCTATGCCTTTGTTGATATTGTCTATGTTATTTGCGAAAGAAGTCTATGTTATGAGCCTCTATTTCTATTATTCCAATCTTTTACATTGATCATGCACTTGTCTGCTCTTAAATGTAATTGATTCCTATTATAGTTTCACTATGCTCCGATTAGGATTAGGATCAAATCATATTCAGGCGCATCACCATAGCTAGGTTTTAATTCTTGCATTTGTGTTTCTATTTAATTTCCTATCCCTTTTCCTTCTACACTTGATCCAAAAGAAGAGCCAACTTCTCTAAAATTTGGAGGTTGTTCTTAAGCCACATTGTCCCATAGCTTAGGACTTCCCATTGTTGATTGATTAAGATCAAGTGCAATTTTTGTCATCAACAATTTCTTCTTCTTCTTCTTCTTCTTCTTCCTCTTCTTCTTCTTCTTCTTCTTCTTCTTCTTCTTCTTCTTCTTCTTCTTCTTCTTCTTCTTCTTTTTCTCTTCTTCTTCCTCTTCTTCCTCTTCTTCTTCCTCTCCTTCTTCCTCCTCTTTCTCTTCCTCTTCCTCTTTCTCTTCCTCCTCCTCTTCCTCTTCTTCTTTTTCTTCCTCCTCCTCCTCATCCTCCTCCTCCTTCTTCTTGAGGACCCTAAGGAGGTTATGGATGTTGAGTATCCTATTCCCACTAATGTTGTCACTATGCCTATATAGGATTGTAATATAGTTTCTGAGGTAGCATCTTTTATACAATATCTTCCACCCACTAGACATCATCATGAACATTCTATATGTACTAGAATTTTGTGCTAGGCATTTTATATGGACCCACTATCTTTTTCATCAGCTCATGGGATACAGGAGTGGGATGATGTAATGAAATATGAGTATTATTCTTTGATGTGGAATCATACTTTGTATTTGGTATTTATTCCTAAGGGAAGAAAGTGTTAGAAAGATAAGTGGGGTTGGTACTCACATGAGTGTAGTTTATTTTTAGTTAGGATTTTAGTCCCACATTTACATTATGTGTTGTATAAGTCTTCTCAAATCCTATTTAAGTAATCTTTAAATTTAGTTAATATATGTTGTGTTGATTGACCAAATTATGTGTTTCTACACAATTGAACCTTAAGTGCTTTCATTCAAATGGATTAAATCCTAGTAGTAGTATCAGAATGAGCACCCTAATGTGACCTCTCTATGTTCACCTCCATTGTCATTACATCAAAATGGTTTAATGGCTATGTAGTGCAACCCATGTGAAAATAACAATTTTTCCCATTCACCATTGCTTGCATATTGACAACAATTTGCAATGTCGACCACATGAGTAATTGCTGTCATTCACAACCCATATGCATTTTTCATCTCTTCTTTCAACTTGTCCATTCCTTCTACAATATTTTTCACCCATGTTGTTCATCATCTCATCTTGAAATTTATAAAATAAAATTATATATATATATATATATATATATATATATATATATATATATATATATATATATATATATATCTCAGAATTACAGGTTTAGTAAAATTGTGATATCTTCCTCATCTCTTAATAAAAACAAGAATTTTAAAGTGTTCTAAAAAGCTTAGGAGGACAATAGAACCTAGAAAAGGTTTGAAGAGATTTTGGAAATTTCAAGAGTAGATTTACATGAAAAATGAGGGGCATGGTGAGAAAAATCATATGGATGAAGGCATATATGTGCAATCATAGAGTGGAATTTATTGCATATGGTGTATTCTTGCATTAGTGACATATAAATCTACACTCCTACTCAGATTTGTCAGAAAATCAAAGAAAATTTGAGTTTATAGAGTGCAATCTCAGGATCTACCTATATGCAAATCCCTATCTAAAGATTTGAAAAGTTTTATTTTCATAATTCTTTACATATGAGGCCTTATCACAATAGGCCATACATCTACAAGATTGCATGAGGGTTTGACTACATCAGATCCACATTAGCCATGGCTCATTGATATTTTCATTAATTGTGCTTCAAATTACATTACATGCATTCATGAACTTAGCTTAGGTTGATCCTTCAACACACAAAATTCAGCATGAATTCTAATATTTAGTTACCAACAAGTTGTTCTTGAATGCATCCTCTCTCAATTTTGATCCATGCCCGACTGATCTCTCATCAGTATTCTTTTAGATCCATTCTCCACCAACTTCGTCATTTCCAATATAGGTTATAAAGTTTTTTAGGTTTGTTATATTACGTTTTTTTAGGTTTTAAGTTTTTTTATTTCATGGTATTTTTTTATGATATGGTATTATGTATTTAGAGTTTTATAAAGTTTTATATTTTATTTTAAAGTTTTGTGTTTATTTTTTACGGGTTTTAAATTTTTATTTTTTAGATTTAATTTTTTAAAGAAATCCATAATTTGTATTTTTAAGGTTTTAATTTATATGGTTTTATATGTGGTTTAGGTATTATATTTTAATATAATAATAGTTAAAGTTATATTTTTGTAATTTAATTTTTTTATGATACATGGTATTAGTTTTAAGTCTGAGTCATTTTATTAATTAGCATTTAGTAGTTATTTGAGGTCTAGTTTTGTTGATGTGTTGCTATGTCATCATTTTTTAGTTCTTTGTCATATTGTGAGTGTCTTGATGAATTTTCTCAATAGTTTCAAATAAAATATTTAAAAGTAGATGAAACTTAATAAAGCATGTATGTTACTCTACAATGTAATAATGTCCTATTCAATGTAATGGATGCATTTTTCGGTGAACCTAATGTCTGCAAGATAAAATAAAGGTGGGAAATATAGTCATGTGCTTCCTCTCCCTGTATGAGAACTAAGGGTGGTGGGGTGGAATGTTAGAAAGATAAGTGAGTTAATACTCACATGGCTGTAGTTTATTTTTAGTTAGTTAGGATTTTTAGTCCTACATTTGTATTATGTGCTATAGTAATGCTTCTCAAAGCCTATTTATGCAATCTTTAAAGTTGGTTAATATATTTTGTGTTGATTGACCAAATTATGTGCTTTACATATTTGATCGTTTAACTCTTTCATTCAAATGGATTAAATCATAACAAAAAGTTGGTCAGGTGAAAATTGATATACTGTACTAAGTATGTAGATAATTGGTCTATTGACAAGTATAAGGCATGTCTTTTTGCAAAGGGTTTCTCATAATTTAAAGGTATTAATTACTCAAAGACTATTACACCTATTGCCAAGATGGATTATATGCACCTTGCACTTTCTCTTATTGCATCAGAGGGTTGGCTAATGCATCATATGGATGGTAAGAGTGCCTTATTACATGGTGATTTATAGGAGGAAACCTACATGGACCAACCTACTAGGTTTGTTCATGATTCTTCTCTTGTTTGTCAAATTTAAAGATCTGTTTACAGTCCCAAACAAGCCCCTCCATCTTGGTATGAGAAGAAGGATTATTTTCTTCTACATACTAGTTTTGTTTTCTACCACTCAGATCCCATAGTATATATCTAGCATGTTGGAGAGGATATTGTTATACTAGTCTTACATGTTGATGATAAAATTTTCATAGGTAACTCCTTTTCTCAGATTTAGGCTATTAAATAGACTCTTTTAGTGCAGTTTGATATGATAGATCTCAATCTTTTACACTTTTTCTTTGGTTTACAGATTTCTTAGTCAAATTTAAGGATTTATTTGAGCTAAAAAAAGTACACCCTGATACATTTCAACATATTGGCATGGTTGATTGTAAGCTAAGTTCCTCTCCTTTCCAGTTTGGAGTCACTCTCACTACCACATGTACTACTCCTCTTTGTGGTCCTACAATGTATAGGCAAATGGTTGGAAGTCTTATGCATTTGACCCATACTTTCCCTAATACTTCATTTGTGGTTGGGATTGTATCTAGGTCTACACATGCTCCTCATAACAGTCATGGTTAGGCTGCTAAGGGGATTTTATGATATTTTTGAGGCACCACCCATTTTGCATTACACTACACTAGAGGTTCTACTCAGTTGGTTGGGAACATTGATTTAGATTGGATAGGTTCTCTTGATGATAGGCATTTTTAAAGACGAGATATACTAAGAGGGGGGGGGTGAATCAGTATATCATATATCTTATAAAACTTTCCCTTAACCAAATTCCACTTAATCAAACATTCAATATATGTAATAAAAGTCAAACAATAAACACCACACAAGATAGAGAGACACACTAGATATAACGTGGAAACCCAATGTGGAAAAAATGATGAAGAACAATCTCAAGTATATGAATGAGCACCAACCCAAACAATATTCAAAAGCACCAAATTACAGGAGCACCAACCCCTTTGCTGAGCACCAACCCAACAACTATTCATGAGCACCAACCCACAGGATCACCAACCCCTTTGCTGAGCACTAACCCAACAACTATTTATGAGCACCAACCCACAAGAGCACCAACCCCTTTGCCGAGCACCAACCCAACCCCTTTGCCAAGCACCAACCCAACAACTATTCATGAGCACCAACGCAATAACTATTCATGAGCACCAACCCACAGTAGCACCAACCCCTTTGCCGAGCACCAACCCAACAACAATTCATGAGCACCAACCCACAAGAGCACCAACCCCTTTGTGTATACCACACAACTATCTCTCAATGTTGCTATCTCAACAAATGATAGTTCATTACAACATCTCTTTCCTCTCTCTCACCTTTGCTCTTCTAATCTAGATATAATAAATACAAATCATATTCTTATCTCTCAAATGCTCTTCTAAGCTAGATATTACAATATCAAATCAACCTCTCTCACTCTTATTACAAATGGCTTCTTAAGCCTTTATTTATAGCTTTCCAAATGACCTTTGGCCTTCCCCCTTTGTGACCCTTCAATCTTCATGAAAAATGGTGCCAAACTTGTATGACCCTTCATATCCTTGCCTTTGAGAAGTCATGTGGTGACCCTTCATGAGAAAAAACGTCCTTCCCTCTTTTGTCCTTATCTTGGTGACTTTTTGTATTCCTCAAAGCATCCCTTCATGAGAAATTGCACCCTTCCTCTTTTGTCTTCACTTGGTGACTCTTGGAATTCCCCAAGATGACTCTTCATGGGAAAATGCATCCCATCCTTCTTTTGTCTTTACCCCGTGGCTCTTTGACTTCTCCATTGGCCCTTCTTTTGTCTCATATGCAACCAAAAATCTATTCATTAATATTAAATAAATATTAACTCACATTAGCCAAGATATATCTATTACAAATATCATTAAATGCAATGGGGCCTTTATCACCAAAAATGCTAGACCTTTGACATCAATGACAATATTTCCAACAATCTCCCCCTTTGTCATTGATGGCAACCTCAATCCTGAAACTGCCATAACCTGTCACCTATATATCCTGTCATCTAAAAACATACAGTAAGTCCCCCTTACTATAGAAACTTGTACCTATTCCTTGTACCTATTTCTATGCTTGTACATGTACCTATTATTCTCCCCTTTTGACATCAATGGCAAAGGGCTTACCTGGAGCTAACACTTAGCTCCCCCTCAACTGATGTTGAACATCAATGGCAAAAAGTAATAAAAATTACTCCCAACTCCTCCTTTGATCTTGCCTTTGAGAAGATATCTGACAATACATACACATTGTTCCCTATCCTTTGAACATCTGCAATTAACTCATTTGAATCTTTTCTTCTAATCTCACAACCTTTAGCATGAAACCTTAATGTGTATACTTGATCACATATTTGACTAACACTCAATAGATTATGCTTAAGCCCTTTTACATAAAAAACACTTTTAGTCTTAGTTCTACCATAATCCAAACTCAAAGTACCTTTTTTAGCTATCTTGGCAGTGGTTTTATCTCTAAATCTCACTATGCCACCATTGATCTTCTTTAGATTTATGAAATTAATTTTATCTCCTATCATATGCCTCAAACATCTGCTATCAATTAACCATGGCTGATCTTTATTTATTACATGCAGAGCTGTTTGAACCATCATAGAATCTTCAAGTTGTTTTTTCTACCATGAACATGTCTGAACCTTCTTTCTGATGAATGGAGCTTTGAAACTCTAATCCTTCTTGATTGAATCTGCATGAGTATCCTTCTCTTTATTTCTAAAACTGTTAGCTCTTTTTCAACATTCTAATTTCTTATGATCATATCTATTTGAGACACCTTAAAACTTTTAAACACTGAATAGCCTCAAACCATAATACTGATGCAAAATTTTATTCTAAAATCTATTCCCTCAAAAGATATACAAGTTAATCTGCCAACTCACCTTCTTGTCATGCAGCATAGCCAAGACCCAATAGCATCCACCATGCTTCAATTTTTTTAAAAAGTGTCTCCTTGAAGCCTAGAAGAGACACCCCACACAAAGGGTCCTAGAAACAAATCTCAGGAGATTTCCACATCTCCTCTGTTTCTTCCTTGATCTTCTTATGTTTTTCTTTTAGAATCTATTTAAGCATGTCTAACCTTTTTGACTTAATAACCTCAACATTTATGATGTTTTTCATCTTCTCAACTTTTAGAATTATCTTATCTTGACAAAGCTCATGCTCAAATGTAACAAGAGATTCTTCACAATCCTTATTATATGATTCTTTATCTACTATAGCATGTAATTCATTCTCACTCTTAAATTCAATCTGATTAACCTTTACTATTTTAGGTCTCCAAACATGAATTTAACTCTTCTCATATTTTCTAGGGGCTCTATATCCTTTGATATACCTTGAATATCTCTTTACTTTATTTTGACATAATTTAGCAATATGGCCAACCTTATGACAACAAAAGAAAACAACATTTCTCATACCTTTTTCTTGAATGTGACTGAGATCTCCCTTTGAATGATTGCTTCTCCTCATACAGTCTCTTGCCCTATGACCAACATGATGACAATTGAAACAATGGCCATGAAAAGAATCTAAAAACTTGAGAGCATTGGGCTGCCTAATTGGATTCTTTGATTTGACTTCAAAACTTGCATCCTTCTTTCCTTGGACTAATATTTCATGATCTTTCTCAACCTTGATTATAAGATTTTCATGATTATCTTTTAAATAACCTAAATCAACCTTGAACTAATTACACTCTTCTTCTCTTGATTTCAAACTTGAATTTGCAACCTCTAACTAATTCTTAAGATCCTAAATAAATATCTTATTTTATTTTGCTTCTATAACCAACTTAGAATCCAAGATACACACCTATTCTTTAAGAGCTTCAGCCATAGATTTCAAATCTTGATTCTCCTTCTTTAGCTGCTTGTCCATCTTATGCTTTTCCTTGATCTACCTTCAAGCTATTAAACCCTTTCTGAAGAAACCTGCTCTGATACCAATTGTTAAGCATGAGATATATTGAGAGGGGGGTGAATCAATATATCATATATCTTATAAAACTTTCCCTTAATCAAATTCCACTTAATCAAACATTCAAGATATGCAATAAAACTCAAACAATAAACACCACACAAGATAGAGAGAGACACCAGATATAATGTGAAAACCCAATGTGGGAAAAACCATAGAGAACAATCTCAAGTATATGAATGAGCACCAACCCAAACAATATTTGCAAGCACCAACTTGTAGGAGCACCAACCCCTTTACTAAGCACCAACCCATAGGGGCACCAACCCCTTTGCTGAGCACCAACCCAACAACTATTCATGAGAACCAACCCATAGGAGCCCTAACCCCTTTATCAAGCACCAACCCAACAATAATTCATGAGCACCAATGCACAAGAGCACCAACCCCTTTGTCAAGCACTAACCCAACAACTATTCATGAGAACAAACCCACAGGAGCACCAACCCCTTTACCAACCACCAACCCAACAACTATTTGTGAGTACCAACCCACATGAGCACCAACCCCTTTGCCGAGAACCAACCCAACAACAATTTGTGAGCACCAACCCACAGGAGCACCAACCCCTTTGTGTATACCACACAACTATCTCTCAATGTTGCTATCTTAACAAATGATAGTTTATTACAACATCTCTTTCCTCTCTCTCACCTTTGCTCTTCTAAGTTAGATATAACAAATACAAATCATATTCTTCTCTCTCAAATGCTCTTCTAAGCTAGATATTACAATATCAAATCAACCTCTCTCACTCTTATTACAAATGGCTTCTTAAGCCTTTATTTATAGCTTTCCAAATGACCTTTGGCCTTCCCCCTTTGTGACCCTTCAATCCTCATGGAAAATGGTGCCAAACTTGTATGACCCTTCATATCCTTGCCTTTGAAAAGTCATGTGGTGACCCTTCATGAGCAAAAATGTCCTTCCATGTTTTGTCCTTATCTTGGTGACTTTTCATATTCCTCAAAGCATCCCTTCATGAGAAATTGCACCCTTCCTCTTTTGTCTTCACTTGGTGACTCTTGGAATTCCCCAAGATGACTCTTCATGGTAAAATGCATCCCATCCTTCTTTTGTCTTTACCCCATGGCTCTTTGACTTCTCCATTGGCCCTTATTTTGTCTCATATGAAACCAAAAATATATTCATTAATATTAAATAAATATTAACTCACTTAGCCAAGATATATCTATTACAAATATCATTAAATGCAATGGGGCCTTTATCACTAAAAAATGCTAGACCTTTGACATCAATGACAATATTTCCAATAGGCATTTCACTTCTAGATACATATTTTGTCTTGGTTCTTATATAGTTACTTGGGCATGCAAGAAGCATCAGGATATCACACTTTCATCTACAAAGGCTGAGTAGAGGGAAATAATTACAAAAAATTAGTAGGTTATTTGGCTTTGTGAGTTATTGATACATTTTGCTTTCACATAGGATTCACCTACTGTACTTTGGTGTGATAACCAAAGTGTAATTCACATATCTTGCAACCCATTTGAGCACTATTAGACTAAGCACATTAAGATACACATGCAATTCATTCATTAGCACATTAAGGATGGAGTACTTTGCTTGGAGTACATTTTGACTTAGTAGTAGGGTGATGTTATATTAATGAATCCTTTTACATCACCTTGTTTCCTTGAGTGGCGTGGTGAGCTTGGGATTTGAAAAGTTGAACTTGGGAGGTGTTCATGAGGACATCTTCCTTCTTCATTTCATGGATATATATTATACATCAGTACCTAATCAATCTTTTATGAGACTCTTACTATGGATATGCCACTTTATATTTTGGCTATTTTCAGCCCCCAACTTCACTTGATGGGGGTGTTAAAACATATTATCATGTTTTTTAGGTTCTATAAATAGTTTTTTTTAATCCTTTTCCTATTTTTTATTTTGTGGAGTTATCCCACATTGGGTAATTAGGCTTGCTTCTTTTATTTCTTTTCCTATTTATGCAAGGCCTCTCTATTATAATAATCATATTTTTTTGGATAATATATTATCTGCCTTCATCTTTGCATTTCATGTTTTGAAATTTTATTATGATGTTCATATTGTAAATGCTTTAGATTTGTAGTTTGGAATGATCTTTCTCTCATTCATTTTAGGGGTATTCCCTAGATGCATTTCAGTCATATCAATTTCCAAAGACATAAACAAGTAGAAGGGAATGTAAACAAGAATTTTATGCTTGGTGTAGTCATATAAAATTTCCAAACTGGTAGTTTGATTGTGGTTTGTAACACCCAATCCATAAGTCCTTCTTACATGCTCTTGTGACCCTTATAGAAACCTTTTTTCTCATTTTCAATCATCTGTAGCCTTCTAGAAGATCATTCTATCTTAGATAGACTCTATTTCCCAAGCCAATCCTATCCCCCTAGGTTTTGAGCTTGTAGGACAAGAGTTCCATACATAGAATATAGCACTAGAACCTAAGGTGAATCATTTTTAATGCTCCTATCTAATCATAATTTGATCTCAAATGGTCATTTCCATCCAATTCCTATCCTTCATCATGTTGTCCTAACATGAATACATTTAACCCATGACCAATTATTCCCTATAAAATCCCATTCAAAGTTAATTTACAAATGGGAGGTGACAAATATTATAAAGCAAGCAAGAATACAAATAAATCACTAAGGCAAAATTTCTTATTCTCTGCATATAATCACCAAACATAGCTATAAACACATTCAAACTCTCACACCAGTCCCTAGCCACCTCAAGCACTCTCAATTTAGCATTCTTGAATCTTTGTTACACTATTTCACAAAGCACATCAAGTGGGAGAACTAAATATAACGTGATCCATCTTCAGAGTATTGGTATGTAGGCAACATGCCCACATAAGGGTTATGGATCACACGTTCAGTGCATCTTACACACACTAACCCCACCTTTTCAAGTGATTCAAATTCTATTTATCAAGCATGATAGAGGGTTAAGGTTTGGATATTAACAATGATATATAAAAATATCCATCTACATTTAACACTTGAAATTTCATAGGTAGGCTAATACAGGAACAATGTAAAGAACCTAGAAAAATTAGGTCTTTGTGAGTAGTTTGGACAATAACGGTAGGAGTGGACAACAACACCAAACCCTAGGGTGTCCTATTTTTAGTGGTCCTATCCTTTCATCAAATGAATTCTAGATTTTCATTTGTGACACTATCCCAATCTAGCATATCTAGTTTCAAACCCTGTAATAGCCATTTTAGCCTATTTTAAGCTAAATTATATTTCTCCTAATTTATTGCTATTTTTAGAAAGGTACAAAAGATAAATAAATTATAAAACTCAAGACTATAATTATTGAAATATTATTTATTGATTTATTGATCTAGACCTTTAGCTAAAATAGGAATAAAACTCCATTATTCCTAAAATAGTTAAATCATTTGTTGAACCTGACTTACTTCATTTGCACACAAAAAATCTAAAAACCCTAGGGAAAATTCCTTACTAAATTTTCTAGTATTTTTTAGATTTTTCTTGCATATTTAAATAAGAATTTCACATTTAAATTTTAAAATTCACCATAGTAATTTGAAAAATTAATTTTTTCAAAACCTAGTTGAATTTACTAGGCCTCTTTACTTCTTGAGGTATCACCTTACATGTTTGTGAGCTTCATATCCTTTTTTTTGCATTTTCTAGTTTGTTATTTTTAGGACTTTACATTTCCTTTATTCATTACTTTCCTTCCATCACATTTTGATTATTACAACTTATTGAAAAAAAATTAGTCCATTTTTGATTTGATTTACTACTTTAACAATGGCCCAATATACCAATTTTGATAAAATTGATAAGCGAGAACTTCAATTTTTTTTAACTAAACACCTTGATATACAAGATGATATACTTAAAATACGAAATGAAGAAAAATAAAAAACAAATAATGGTAAATCATTTTAAACCACAAAAAAACCAATTGTAAATGACACTATGGGGGCAACTATGTCTTAATAACCCCCTATAGCAGCCCAACCTTCCTATGTGGTAGCACCAGTTACAACTAGTACATCTTTGTCTCCTGATGTAGCTACCCTTGTGCATGAGATAAAATATATTCAATCCAAGGTGATGCATCATGATAAAAGTGCATCTAGACCAACATAGGCCTTGTATTCTTTTACTCTACTTCATACACCATTGGCACATCATATTAATTTTACATCCTTACCACCAAGTTTTGTTCAACCCAAGCTCACTCTATATGATGGAAAGGGTGACCCAGAGACACAATTGAGAGATTTTCATGTAGCATGCTTGGAATATGTGCCAAATGATTGGTTACTCACTAAGCTATTTTCATGGAGTTTAAAGGATTATGCTCTATAATGGTTCTATAGTCTACCAAATCAGTTAATCAATGCATTCAATCCTTTAGCTAACATGTTCTTAACTCATTTTAGAATTAACATAGGTGACAAGGTTTGTTATACCCAAGTTTCATAATAGAAACAAAGGTCAAATGGGCATCTCACATATTATGTTCTTTGATATAAGACTATCTTGGATAAAATGACTAGCCCCATGGCCGATCAAGAATTATAGGATCTCTTCAAACAGAGTCTCCTGCCAGCTTTACATGAGTAAATAATGTTTAAAATTTTCTCTTCCTTCATTGAGTTATGTCATAAACTAAAGGAAAGGGAATTCAGAGTAATTTTAATGGGCAAACTCAAGTATACAAGCATATCAAAAACAACAAACAAGAGTAACAGTAAAATCACATATAAAGTAAAGGTTAATGGTAGCAAAAGTCAAAACTAACCTATAGTTAATGTAGCTTTAGATCCCCCTCAGCATGTGGTTTTATTAGCACCTCCTCAATGAACTTTTACCAATCGATTAGTATCTCCATCTAGAGTCTTACAATAGTTATTAGAATACAATATCATATCTCTCCCTCCTATTTAGGAAGCTGATATAACAAAGCATCTTCCATGTAGATATCATCATAATGCATTTTGTGATTTTCATACGGTACCAGGTCACATGAAAAACAGATACATCATTTTAAAACAAAGATATAGGAATTGATAGATGGAAACCTTATTGATCTTGGCACTCTAGTTGATCCTCCCTAGGAAAAGAAAACACAAGACAAAGTTTTGAAAATTTTCTTGGATCCTTTCTCACAAAATTCTAAACATGAGATAGAGGACACATCAGGTGTTCACCATGTATATCATGCACACCCTACACTAGATACATATCAAGCACCTTTAGTTGAGTCATATACTTTAAGCAATGTGATTTGTGTGTACAATTCCAAAGTTCCATCTAAACCTTCCATCTCCTTCTCAAAGTAGGAGATAGTTGAGTATGATTCAAATTACCATACACTCTTTATTAGAGCCTACATTGATCATCATCCCATTCATAGTGTTCTCATAGACAATGGATCTAGCATAAACATGTGCACTATGACATTCTTATAGTATTTGGGATATTTAGATAAGGATATAACCTTAACAAACATAGTTATCAGTGGATTCAGTGAACACATATAGAGTTTAATGGGTGAGATTATACTTCTTCTATAGGTTGGTCTATCACATGTGGCCACACTATTTACTATTGTTCTTAGTGTAGGAGTTTTTTACATGTTGCTTGGTCAACCATGGATTCAAAAACTTTATGCAGTACCTTCTACAATTTACAAATATGTGAAATTCATTCATGCTAATCAGGCAATTATAGTTGGTGGAGTTCTATATGAGTTACCACTCCCCACTTTACAACCATCTATTACAACTTTGAAGTCACCAATTTTAGCTCTTTCATTTTTACAATTCTTCCTCCAGTTTAGATTTATATACAGTTGAGTCCTTCCTCGCTAGCATATAGAGTTCATACACTTCCATGGAGGCCTCTTTTATAGCAACCATAGTTTCAAGATACTAGACAATTATTAGCTACAATGTTCACACCCAGGGCATACCATTAAGGTCTCATGCCTCTACACACATAACACACTTTTAGAGAGATTTTCCTACTACCAAACTGGTCCATAAGATCCCTATAGCTACATCCACTTCTCAAAGTTATAGGGTGACTCCAAAGTCATTTTTCACTATAAATATTTCAAAACACTTATAATATACACATCTTTTAGAGCCATAGTCTCAACCCTTCCATCATGCTTAAAATCATGCATGATCCCTCTCCTTGATACAAGACACCATAATAGGGAGTCTCTCATGAGACTCATTGGTTAGTATCATCTCTTCTTAGCCTTACTTGTACATAGCTTCTTTTCAAACTTCATATACATAGTTTCCTTTTGCTTGATTGTACACAACTTACTTCAAAAATCCAAAAACATTTAAATATTTCAAAATACAAAAACATTCAAATAAATCAAAAACACCAAAAACATTTTAGTTGTATGCGTTATCCATGGTTTACATTTTTACTACCATGCTAGACTTACATCTTGCAATTCTATGCTATTATTTATGAATTTATCTAATAACCTTGCTTCAATTGATCTTATTTAAGTGTGTGTAGTGACACCCAGATCCTTGATTACTTCACTCTACCCATTGATGGGGCATTATAATTTATACATTTGAGACATACATATATATATATTTACTCATTGAGGGCATCTTCTGCATGACTACACCATCCAGGTTATGTCAATCATATACCACACACTCTAGTTATCATGATGATGTACATTACATACTATTTGAAACATATTTCTCTATCAAAACTCATTAGTATATAGCACTTGTGTATTTCTTAGCATCTACCTAGTCTTGTACTACATGTTTTACATACTTTTACTTCTTGATTTGAGTAGTAAGATGCGATAGTATTTATAGAATTTACATACCTTCCCTTCTTGCTTTGTGTATCTAGATATGATCGTATTTCTCAATTCTTATATGATATATTATGTGTACCTTAGGACATTTACCAATGTCATTTTCTTATTCTCTTCTATGTGCTTGTGGCCCTCGTGTCAACCTTGGTTATTTTCAATTGTATGTGTATGTGGAATTTGAACATGCCTTGTATGTTTGCTTTCCAATTTGAAGGACATGTGCCCATGTCCCTTATTTTCTTGGCCCCTTGGCCACTTTTTTATGATTTTTGATTCTTACCTTGTATGCTTGATTGCTTCTCAATTTTTTGCAATGCCATGATCCGCATCATGTATTATTTTTATTTTTTGGATGCCATGATGGACATCATGCTCTATCCCTCCTTGATAACTAAAAACTAATAACTAAGATTTCTAGTTTTACTTTAGTATACTGCACATGCTATTATATTATTACATCTATCTAGGCATACCCCTATTGATCTAACAATCTTCATTAGAAACCATGCTATATCTTGATACATATTTTTGATTATCATTGTTATATCATGTATTTCATAGTATAACACACTTGCATGACTCTTTATTTTTAGGGAAGTCATTGTAGGGTCTTCATTCCTACCCTCAAAAGAGGGGGAAATAAATAGGGGTTTTGTCATAGAGATCAAAGCCTTATATTAGTCAAAAACTAAATTTTAGAACACTCAGAACAACATTTAGAACCCAAACCAGTTAGAACAGATCAGAAAGATAATGATGAACATAAAATAGTGTTTAAAAAAATAAAGGAAAAGAGAACCATACTTGGACTATAGTTCAAAATATCAAAGTATCCTATTTTTGGTGCTCCTATCCAAACAATAGAAAACATATATTTTATATAAACAAATAGAAAGGTAAGTTAAATTATAGTTTTGTCAGCTATAGTTTAGTTTAGATTGAGTAGTTTTAGTATATTTTTTCTCAAAGAATCCAAATATAGGGGGCATCATACATGACATGATGGCTCTCACGTCTAGTTTTAGATTGGGAAGTTGGTACAAATTCTAGATTAGAATCTATGTTACAGACCTCAATAATTGGGGGCAATGTGTGTGGCACATTTTCCTTCTTTTCTTTTCAGTTCATTGCATTACCTAGGAATTCTCAATAGTTATGTACCTTATTCCATCTAAAAGTAGTTGGCATCATTTCAGAGTGGCTTTCATATAGGCCTAGTTCCTAGTTTCAGAGTGGATTTCATATAAGCCTAATTTCCACCTTTCAAAGTGGCCAAGATTGGCCTAGTTATTAGTACACATTCAACTATCCATACCACATTTTCATATTATAGATAATTTATGGTCTTCAAGAGCCACTAAATATGACACACATTCATACCGGTATCAGTTCATAACTTCACTTAGTGAGAAATAATGAAGCCAAAGGATAAGCTAGCCTTTGAATTATTAAGCCATCTACTCAAAGGGATTAGACACATAGTCCAATGATTAATTAACACATGCATGATCACATAGCTTCATTTAGTGGGTGATGATGGAGCCAAATGACTAGCCTTTGTATTCTTGAGCCACTGTCATGAAATTGAGCACTTAGCTCTGTTCATGATATTACTTTTGGTACAACACAAAAAATATTAATCAACATCATAATAGGTTTTGAATTGGTTTTCATAACCGATGAGGTGTATTCATTCCTTTCTCTTCCTCTCTCTCTTACCTAGCTTTTTGTACATTATTATTTTATCCATAGTGTGTCTAGTAAGAACTGATCCACTTTTTTTTTTTTTTATAGATTTACACTTCACAATGTGCTCTCTCTATACACACTCAACATCACACAACTTCATGGGCTTCATCCTTGTAGGTAAGTTTAGGTATGCTATCTATTTTTCCTTTATTCTAGTATTTTACCTTACTACATCACTAGAATAAAGGGGAACAAATGTAGTCATATAACATCTCCAAATTAGTAGATTGAGTGTGGTTTATAACACCCAACCCATATGTCCATCTTGAATGCTCTTGTGACCCTTCTAGACACATTTTTGCTCATTTCCAGTCATTCATAGCCTTCAAATGGTCATTCTAGCTTAGCCAGACTCTATTTCTCATGCTAATCCTATCCCCTTAGGTCTTAAACCTATAGGATAAGAGCACCATACCTAGACTATAGCACTAGACCCTGGGGTGTACCATTTTAGGCACTCCTATCCAATGAAACTTTAAGCCTAAATAGTTATTTCCATCTGATTCCTATCCTTCATCATGTCAGCCTAACATGAATACATTTAACCCTTGACCAATTGTTCCCTATAAAATCCCAGTCAAAGTTCATTTATAAAGGGGAGGTGAAAAATTTACAAATCAAGCAAGAATACAAACAAACCACTAAGGAAAAATTTCTTATTCTCTACATATAGTCACCTAACATAGCTGTAAACATATTTAAAATCTCACACCAATCCATAGCCACCTCAAGCACTCTCATTTTAATATTTTTTTCATCCACATTACACTATTACACAAAGCACATCAAGTGGAAGAACTACATATGGATAGATCCCTCTTAAGAGTATTAGTATGTAGGTATCATGCCTACACAAGGGGTGAAAATCACACATTTAGTGCATCTTACACATGCTAACCCCCCTTTTCAAGTGATTCAAATTTTATTTATCAAGCATGATGGAGGGTTAGGGTTTGGAGATTAACATAGATATATAATGAGTTCCATCAACATTCAACACTTGAAATTTCATAGGTAGGCTCATGAAGGAACAATGAAAAGAACCCAAAAAAATTAGGTCTTTGTGACTAGTTTGGATAAAAATGGTAGGAATAGATAATAATGCTAGACCCTAGGGTATCTTGTTTTTGATAGTCCTATCCTTTCACTGAATGAAATCTAGATTTTGATTTGTTACACTATCTTAGTCCTGCACAACCAATTTTAGATTTTATAATAGCTATTTTAGACTATTTTAAGCTAAGTTATATTTCTCCTAATTTATTGAAATTTTTAGAAAGGTACAAAAAACAACTAAATTATACAAATTAGGATTGTAATTATTACAATATTATTTACTAATTTATTAATCCAAACCCTTATCTAAAATAATAATAAAACTATATTATTCCCAAAATAGTTAAATCACTTGGATCAGCTTAAAAGAGTGAGATGATAAGAAAACACAAACCCATACCTTTTATCAAGAGTGATATACTTCATAATTTGACAAAAAACTTTTGGGTAGGGAGTAAGTAGAGCTTCCCAAAAATAACCACCTTGATATGGCATTGATAATTTGCCACACAAAAGGAATTAATTCATTTCTTCATCCTTCTCCCTTTTATGCCTATAATACTTTTTCCCATGGTTTCTCATACTTGTGACCTAGGAAATTATCTTATAAATAACCATAATGGTAATATAGTCATCATTACTATTGGGCCCCATTTCATGCTAAGTAATAGATCCCATGCGAACTTGACATGCACATAGGTGCAAGGTAACTATGTAGATGGTTTTTGATTTTTGTACTCTAGTGGCACCTTCTATATGGTGGCTAAAAACTCTAAGCAACATTGGAAAGTGGATACATGGGACAGTAACCACTCCTTAAATAAAAATGACCTCTTTCTGAATCCTATGACATTGAGAAGTGGGTGCATAGGATAATACTACACATTGAAGACAAAGTGTAGTGGAGGCAGTGAGATTTGTACCTCTAGTGCCAGCTCAATAATCAGTATGACCCACTCCCCATGAACCTAAGATGATCTAAATATTATAAAAGAAAGCTGATCCCAACTAAGAAGGAAAGGTGAATTGGTGTAATGAAGCTCTAGTGAATTACTGATAGAAGCTTGTCTTAGGTTTAGAACATATTTTGGGATGAAATTTGATGCTCCCCTCTATAATGCCCAAACTCTCATGTGAGCTTGGGACTTATTAGTTTGTGTTGAGTGCTAGCTCAATTATATGGAATTTTCATGTATTTTTAAACTAAGTTAATGAAGATTTATTTGCATAAATAGATAATGAACTAATGATTAAGCTTTTGAATGTTTATGGAGTGCATGTTATGTTTTATTAAATGAAGTGTATTGAGTTTTCATGAGCTGCTAACCTAGTTCGTTAATGGTGGATCTATAGTATGGTAACTAACCTTGCAACCTTGATGGAAAATATGCTAAGTATGGTTAAATCCCTATGCCCTGAATTGAGACCTGTGCCTGAGCACCAAACTATGACCATGTCCCTCAACTAGATCACCCTTTGCCTCTTAAGTGATTGAATGCCTTTGAACCCATGAAATCCAAGGCTTACACCTATGAACATATGACCCTCGTTGTGACAACTAGACCCATAAATAATAGAGTTACACCATGTCACAACTAGCCTAATAGACCTTAATTCCTTCTCTATTACACTTTGGGTGAGAACATAAAGCTTGTGCCTTATGTATAATGATGTTAGTTCAATTGAGTGCTAAATTTTTACTATCATAGAAATTTATGGCATGCACCTCTTTTAGAACAAACCTAGATCAGAACTAGATGGATAGACAAGTGCATTACTAGGCCTAAGACTAGAAACACCTAAATAACTACAACAATTACTATTTTGGCATTCCACCCTCAAGCAAATTTTGAGGAAACATGAGCATCAATTCCAGTGATTCTTTTGATGTAATTCATTTGTTAGAAATGGTAAAGGCATTCCAACCCAATAATTTGAAGTGTTGGTGACACAACATTAGAAAGGAAGCTATAGATATGATATGGAAAAATAAGGTAGATCATATATTATTTAGAAATGAAGCATATTGAAGCATGCTAGTACAATAGGTAAACACTTACTTATATAGTCAAGGCAAAATACTAAACTAGCCTAACTGGCTAATGTGGGATAAATCTTCACATAGGATAAACTCACTACATAATAAAATATCTAGAAAATACACTAACAAAAGTGAGAAAATATATGAAAATACATACTTTAACAACACCACCCCCCATAAGTGAATCTAGGGGCTAATAAAAGCCAACAAATAAATAGTGGCATATCCACAGTATGAGTCTCGATAACTAAGCCTAATAAGGTACTCATTTATAATATGTATCCATGAAATGAACATGGAATATGTCTTCATGCACCCCCCCAAGGATAAATTTTGAAACCCCAAACATTCCATGTAACTCAAGGAAATGAGTTGATGCAAAAGGCTTCATGAAGATGTTTACAACCTACTTATGAGTTGGAATATAATCCAATCTAAGAACACCATCTTGGATGTGCCGATGAATGAAGTGTATATGTACTTTGATGTGATTTTTTCACTAATTTTAAATTGGGTTATGAGATATATGAATTGTAATGTAGTTGTTACACCAAAGTACAGTGGGTGAATCTTGCATGAAGCCAAACTATGTTAATAACTGATGAAGCAAAAGAATCTGCTAACTCATAGTAACTTCTACCCTATACTCAGCCTCTATAGAAGAAAGTGAAATATCCTATTATTTTTTATACAACCAAGCAATAAGTGAAGAACTAAGATAAAATATGTAGCCAAAAGTGGAATTCCTATCATCAAGAGAACTTGCCCAATATAAATCACTATATCCAACCAACTAAGTATAACCCTTGATGTAATGTAATCCAAAATGAGTTGTGTCTCATAGATATCACAAAATCCTCTTAGCACCTTGCCAATGACTATTATGAGGGTCACGTGCAAACACACATACAATCCTAACTATAAATGAAATGTCGGGGTGAGTTTGGGTCAAATATATAAGACTCCTAACCATCTACCTATACAATGTAGGATCACAAAGTGGATTAACACAAGAGGTAGTGAGATTCACTCCATACTAAAAAGGAGAATAAATTGGCTTGTAATCAACCATGCCAAAATGATAAAGAAGATCAAGAGTATACTTTTGTTGACTCAAATGAATCCCTATATCTAATTGTGAAATTTATAAACCAAGGAAGAAATGCAAAAGACCAAGATCTATCATGTTGAACTATGCTGAAAGTGCCTATTAAATAGTTTGAATTTGGGATGGGGAGTTTCCTATGAGAAGCAAATAATCAACATAAAAGACTAGAATAACAATGTCCTCCCCAATATGTTGAATATACACTTTGGGACCAAAGTGGAAGTGAACAAATCTAGTAGAGAGAGTAAATGAATCCATCTTCTCATACCAATCTCGAGGGGCCTATTTGAGACCATAAAGAGACCTCCTAAGTCGATAAATAGGAAAATAATCATGAACAAACCCAACAGGCTGCTCCATATATATTTACTCATGCAAGTCTCCATGCAATAAAGCACTCTTAATGTCCATATGATAAACTAGCCAACCTTGTGATGCAATAAAATAAAGTATAAGGTAAACATAATCCATTTTGGAAATGGGTGCAAAAGTCTTAGAGTAGTCAATACCTTTGACTTATAATAATCCCTTTGCAACAAGACATGACTTATACTTGTCAATTGACCCATCAACTACATATTTGGTGTGGTAAATCCACTTGTACCTAACCAAATTTATTCACTTAAAGAGAGCGACCAAATCCTATGTGTGATTATTCATCAATGAATAATACTTATCATCATTGAATCATCCCACTCCTATATTTGATGAGCCTATGAAAAAGGTTGTGGATCCCCAAAGAATGCCTGATACAAAAGTCCAATACCCATAAATTTACCTAATGATGTCAAATAGGTGGAATATATTGTATGAATGGTGCTACCTTAAAAACTATAGTACAAACCCACCTAGGCATAGTGGCAACATCAATGTGAATAGGATCCTTTGCCTCCTTTGCTTGTGTACAATTTTCTAGTGTCTAACTTTGTGAGCCATTAGAAGAGAGGAGGTTTCTTCCTTTATTTGGTTGTCTAAAGGAATATAAGAAGATTCCATCACTTAAATAAGTGGGGTGGAAGAAGAGGTGGTTAAGGTAGTGGTTTCTTCAATAATGGGTTCATCAATAACAACATTGATAGTATGTGCATCATGAGAGTGATATGATTTAGGTTTGTTGTCATGGTGATGGGTAGAAGGAACATGATTGGGAAAAGGTTTATGAAAGATGTCAAGGGAATAATTAGGAGGTGCATTTGTATTATCAAATGTCTATTTTACATTATAAATTAAGCTTTAGACAAGACTTTTGAAGGTATTAGATCTACTTATGTCATGTCCAATAGCTTGGTGAAAGGCACAATGGTCAATCTCATTGTACCGTCTAGGTATAGGGTGAGAAACATTAAATTGTTGAGGTGTTTTGATATGTGAAAGTTGGATGATGTTAGATTTGAGAAATTTATCCTAAATGGAAGTATAATATTCCTTTATGGGAGTGTATTATTTTGGAATATCTCTATTTTAGTTTCAGTTTTGTTGGTGGGAAGTGTTGAAAGAATTGGTTTGATGGGGTTGGTTGACAATCAGTGGTGGAACAATTTTTAGGAAAAATGAGTTTGCCAATGCTTTTGTTTTGATATTGGGTTGGTTAGTGGTTTTGGTGGAGGAAGGGTCATTGGGTTTAAATTTAGAATTTTGTTTGGTAGTTTCAATTTCCCTTCATCAATGGCTCTAATTTAAATTTTACATGCCATGGTAAAAGCCTCATCAAAGGTTTTGAAAGTCTGAACCTAAAGAGTGGGATCAATATGTTTGACACAAGCTCGAGAAAAGAGTTAAATTAATTTAGGCTGGGCTAAGGAGAAAGAAATTTGGTTGATGAGACCTCTCCATCTAGCTGTAAAATCAGCAAGTGATTTGTCATCAAATTGATTGATAGAATAGAGGTTGATAATGGAAACCTTTTTAGTTATATTTACTGAGAAATGCTCTAAAATGATTTGAGCAAGTTATCTAATGAAAATATGAAGTGCTTGGTAAGGGTACTATACCAATCAAAGGATGGTCCTGATAAAGACATGGGGAAGGTGTACTAGAGGAGATCATCATCATATGCAATCAAATAATAAGAATGATGAAATGCTCTCAAATGTTGTTGGGGATCCTCCTTACTTTGGAACTTGGAAAAATTAGGTAGTTCCCATTGAGGAGGATAAGGCCAGATAGGAATGGATGGGTGAATGGGTTCATTTAAGATTTGATAATAAGATAGAAGGTTATGAGCCCCTGAAATGAATGATTCAAGATTGGACATGTTTTCCATCAACATCTTAACTAAATATATTTTAGGTATGGTAGGACAATAATTGGGTGGTAGGTTCAGTTGAGGTTGAGTGGCTACAATATATGGATAAGAGGTGGGAAGTTGAGAAGATGCCACATATTGGTATTTGGTCAATAAAGGTTAGGATGATACCACATATTGGTATATAGTCATGGAAGGTTGGGATGATGTCACATATTGGTATATGGGCACAAAAATTTGGGTAAAAGGTGTTATGTATCCTTGTGGATTAGGAACATATTGATAGGAGGCCATGGGTGTTTGTTGAGGGATGGAGGTGGGTTGATTTGAAGGCATGGTTGAAGTGGTAGGTTGAGGTTGGGTGGTAATCCTTATGCTAATGGTTGGAAGGGTAGAAGGTATGGAAAGTACCAAACTATGAAGTGAGGTAGAAATTGGTGGGTTGGTTCAGGTAAGGGTAATGGTAGAAATAGGGGTGGAAGACACTGAGATGATGAAATGGGTATAGGTAATAGGAGGTAAAGTTGATCCTATGTTAGAGGTATTGGTTGGGGTAGTAGGTGTTTAGCTATTTTTTGGGATGTTGGATTAGGTTTGGGTGGTGGTAGTGGATGGGTTATTGGTGGAAGATGATGCTTGGGTGACCAAAGGTTGGGTAGAGGCAATACTAACCATAATATGAAAAGGTATACTAAAATTTGAATCTGTAGGAGGAAACAAAGCAATATAAGTATGATTAGATAAAGTGCTGAGGTAATGCTAAAGAACTATAGGGTTATTATCAAGGAGGGCATTAAAATCCACATAACCCTCCAAAATAATCTAAAACCTAGTAGGAGGGGTAGAAAAATGAAGGAAACCCTCCACATCAAAAGTATACTCCATAGAGGAAGAGGAAGAAGGTGGTTGTTGGTTGGTTTGATTCTTTAGCTATTATCTAGTAAATATCATGAGATGAAATAAGAAATAAAATGATGAAATTCACACCTCAAACAAAGAGCAAGTGAAATAAAATAAATCAAAGTAATCCAATCGTACACTACAAGTGCATTTAATATTAGGGTATTTTTAGATCATTTTTGGCTTATTCCTTAGTTAAAATGTGTGAGGGAAGTTGGATTCTAGATCAGGTACTAGATAGGAAAGCTAAGGATGGTTTTGGATTGAGTTTATGGTGCTCAAAATAGTATGTACTAGATCAAGTACATGGCTTGGTACTTGGGGCTTGCCCCCTTCACTTCATGGTTCTACAAAGAAGTTAGGCGTTTAGTTGATATACCATTTATATAGGGTTTATACTCATCTAGATAACTAAGTGGTCTCTCCCCCTTGGTAGTGAATCCTAAGTAGGATTTCCAGGTAGGGTAAGGTGATTCATTGGGTGATGAAATCCCAGTCAAGACTTGTCTTAGGTATGATATGATGTTTGATTGATTATGTGGTTTGGTTTGGTGTGTGAGAAACAAAGTGATGCTAAGGTAAAATTACTTCACTTCTCAATTAAGCTAAGTGAACTAACATCATAATCATCCGATGTATGCACTTAATTTTAGATCCAAAGGAAATTTTTTATTTATTTTCAATGAGTACAAGAACAACTATGATGCACCTAAATGCATAATGAAGTTGCAAGTCCTAGCCTTAGGATGAATGTTTTATTTTAGAAATTATACCAATTTCTAAGAATGTAAAGAAGATAAGAACTTGCTTTGGAAGATATTAAAAATTATGATTTTTAATGGAGAAATAAAAGAAAGAACATTTTAGTTTCAAAAATGAAAGAAATGTAATGGATGAGTCTTTCACTAATGCAACTAAATGTCTTAATTATGAACCCAAGAAAACTCTAGGGTCCCACCCGGCATCCCAGAATGTTTTACTCATTTTTTTGCTTTTTTTTTAATGTAAAAGAAGATATAAAATTGAAAAGAGGGGTAGTGGTTATGGGAAATTGGTAGAAAATGTGCATGTAATCCAGATGATTGATGGAGAATTCCTCTTTGGATAGAAAGGAACACCTATAATAAGAAAACACTCAAGAAAACTTGTTTTTTAGACAAGATATAAAGTGGAATTCCTAGCACGAGCTTCCTTGGAGGTTTTCAATCCACTCTTTAAAAATATCAAGTTGAAAAGATGATTTGATTGCATAAATGAAAGAAAGGAAATGATAGAAAGATAAAGCATTTGCATAAATTCATACAATATTACTAAAATTAAATACAAGAGATGCTTGATAAAGAAACTATGCCAAAATGATTGATATAGCATAAGGTGGGTCAATACCTATGCTAAAGTGGGTCAAGTCATAGTTATGGTTTTGGTTTGTCTCATGACAATGACCAAGAAAATAAGGTTTTGGTTGGGGTTAGTAGATAGTAAAGATGGTAAATGGTAAATAGCAGATGGTTAAGATGGTAAATGGTAAATAGTCAATATAGTCAAGAAGGTAAATGGTAAATGGTAGATGGTCAAGAGGGTCAAGAATATGAAGAGGTTAAGAGGTCAAGAAAAGAATAAGGCCAAGGGGTATATGTTTAGAGGTCAAGAGAAGAAGAAGGACAAGAGGTGAAGAAATTAAAATTAACTAAATTAAAACAATTTACCTCAATGCTTATAGATGGTTGAAGATGTTTGTTGAAGAATCCTAGAGCAATTTTGACAGAGTTTAGGTAGTTCAAACTCTTCTCGTCCAAGATGAATGACCTAATTGATAAGTGACCAACTTGTAATACAAATGCGACTAACAAAATTCTCAACCTCCTTAATTTCCAACCCCACAAATGAATGAAAGAGGCTTTATATTTATATTATTTCATGACAAGAAATATGCCAAAGGGTGGAATAGTGGTGAGAGAGAAAATGTGGCACCATTTTCTCCATGGGTGGGTAAGTGGTCATGAAGGATAAAGATGGTGAGATTATCACTTCATAAGTGTGTCTCCCAATTTACAAGTGTGTCTAAAATAAGTGGAGATCATGCCCATGTGCTCATAGGTATCCAAAATACTTTCCACCACCCTCTTCTATCTTTTGCTAAGCACTTAACAAAGTGCCCCAAAACATTTGGTGCCATTTTCCCCATGGGTTGGTAAATGGATCAATGGATAAGGGTGGTGGGATTACCACTTGGTTAGTGTGTCTCCCACTTGATTAGTGTGTTTCCCACCTTACTAATGAGTCTAAAATGGGTGGAGATAATGCCCATTTTGTCCTTTTCAAAGAACCCAACTAGTGGGAACCCCACTTTAGCACCACTTTCATGCATGAAGACAAAAGTTCATGTTGGATGATGACCCCATAAGGGAAATTATGCCATAATTTAAAGGGTGGACCCTGTGATGCTTAATGATGTCATTAAACACCTTTATCAAGGGTCCCAAGTGGGGTATGATTTCCTAGTCCAAACCACCTCACTTGCAAGCCATGTCACTAGCCATGTCACCTGATATATCATTGTTGAGTCACTTGCCATGTCACCATGAATAGTGACATGCCATGTCATCATGAATAGTGATAGTGAATAGTAATTTTGAATAGTGACTTGGAATAGTGCTTTTAAATAGTAATTTTGAATAATACTATGTGAATAGTGATAGGTGAATAGCGACTTGGTTAGATTAAGAGGGTTGGGTTAGGGGTCAAGAAGATTTAGGTGGTCCTTAGGGTGGGCCCAAGGCATTTAGACATTTAGAACTGATTGTGTACAATTTTCTAGTGTTTACCTTTGTTTCCACTACACCTTTACTCACACTCTTTTATAGTGAAATATCTTGTAAATACCAAAGGAGGAAACCAATTCTTCAACTACACCTTTTTCCACTCCACTTATTGAAGTGGTGGAGTCATCACCCATTCTTTTGGACATCCAAATAAATGAAGCAATCACCTCCTTCCTTTCACTTGAAACCATCACACCTTCCTTACCTATCATGGAACCAATCACTCCCTATTTGGGAACCACTCCAAAAAAAGAGATCATCTCCTCTATTCTTTCCATAGAGACACCATCTTCCCAAGCCATAGAACCTTCCACCCAAGACAAATTAAATAAACTATTCCCTTACCTCAACCTATGGGATTAATATTTGAAACTAATAACCAAATAATCAATCCCATTTACAAACTTTTTTTTAGATTGGCCCAAAGCCTAGAATTCACTTCTCAACCCAATCTCGATAGAGCCACTTTTTGGCATCACCTTGGGCTCCCTATAACAAAAAAACTGAACTTTCAACCTCACTTGCATCCACCATCAAACCTATCATCATCTCAATACCTTCATAAAACACTTCTCTCCTCATAACCATAGGGAAACCCTCCAAACCATGGTCATCTAAAAATGTCAAATCCTCTTACTCCTCTCTAACTAATCCTATCAAAAACCTAGGTATATTCCTTACACCTAGCCTTACTCATCCATATTTAAAGTTGGACTTAACATCATTAGTCCACCAAGTAAACCCTCAACCAAACCAACTAAGAAGGTGAAGGCACCTAAACTCCCACCTAAAACTAGACCCATACCACCACCTTTCCATTTACCTTCTATCTTAGGGCCCCATCCCTCTACTATCCCTATCACCTATTCCTCTTATACTAAACCTTCTCCTTTCACCCTACCTTTAAATACTTCCAGAAAATCATCAAATTTACCCTTATCCTTAACCAACATATCTACCTCTACCTTACCACTTATCACCAAACCTTCATCATCTACATCTAAAACTTCCACCTCAAAATAAACCATAACCAAGCAAACCCAATTGAAACCACTTATCAAAACCATTCCACCACCTAAAACTTCCATAATGAAACCTAATACTAAGAAGGTTCCCAACCTTATAACCAATAACTTAACACCTTTACTTGAATCATATTCAACCATTCTAAAAAGGTTATTACAAACCTCTTCCTTGAGCCTACCACACATCAAACCTTTCAATCTTTTGAGTCCTAAACCATCTTGGTTCAGTGATGGTCTAATCTTCTCATACCATATGACACTTGGAAATGACATGGAGAATTGAAAATATCTCCAAGAACTCACCCATAACTTATGGGATAAGTATGATCTATTATCAAATGATCCTCCTTTGTGCCCATTACCAACCCAATCACCAAATGAACCTCTCCAACACTTGCCTACTTTTTCACTCTCATCTGAAAGTGAGGAAGAATCAAAGCAACCTTCTATCCCAACATTTCCACCCATCCACACCATCCTTATGGTCACTCAATCTCTGGCCTAGCAAAAGGATAAGGGAAAGGCCAAAGTGTTTATTCTATGGACATATCCTTCAAACCCTCAACCATGTAACCAAACCCAAACACCTTCACATTCACCATCACCAAAACCCAAATTATCTATTTGAGGTGCATCTCCTTCCAATCCTTTTAAATATATTAAGTGTGTAGTGTTAAAATAACTTCACCAAATTATAATGAAGGCTAATATGAGTTAATTAACACCTCACATGCTCACTGATAAACATTTATAGAGATACTACAATCCATAGAGGTTCAGACTAAAGATCCTCAACCCCTTGCTACCTTTATTGGATCCCTTCAAATTTTAACCCTTGTCACTTTTAAGGATTTAAAAATACCTTTTGTTCATCTTAAGGATCTTGATCCTCCCCTCTTAATTATGACATACATTAATCAAACCCACATCAAAAGGGTAATGATTGATGGAGGAGATAGTATTAATATTATATCCTCTCATGCCTATGACCAACTTCAACTACCTAAGAACATCATGTCTAAGACTACAATAGTCTTTCACTCTTTTAACGATACTATGGCCACCACCTTAAGAACAATTGTTCTCGATATCTATTTGGGACCTCACACCATTTTGGAGCTCTTATATGTGGTAGATGGTGAGTTCTAATACAACATCTTGTTGGAATGCCCTTGGATCCATGCTATGAGTTTCATCCCATCCACCTTACATTGATGTGTCAAATTTGAACATAAATGTCATATTATCACCATACAAGTTGACCCTAATCCTTTTACATCTTTCAATCTAACATATCAACCTAATGACATTCTCCTTCTTCCCTTATCTACCTCATAACTAACTGCTACCAACACTACCTAAACACCAACCAAAACCCATAACAATTCTACCCTAATATTGATGAAGCCTCAACTAGCTCATTTATCACTTCATCCCAAATTCTTGTTAAGGACCCCTTGGTACACATGTTTCAATGTCTCTCCCTTGGGGAGTATTGCCTTATATCCTTGGATGATTTCCCTACTCCTTAAGAATATGGTAACCTCAAACATGACCTTTCATATGATCCTAACATTGGAACCATCATGCCCTTTGACCTACCCAACCATAAAATGAATTTCATCAATGGGGGACTTGATTGACCACTTCTTGCTCCCATCTCTACCTCTTATATCCAGCCATTTACCATTGACATTTCCTATCTTGAAAAACCAAAATTCTCTAAATTATACCTTTACAGGTTTGCCTAAAAAGATTTGGCCTTGGCCTTTATGAACAAGGACCTCATGAGTTACCCAACATCAAAACCCAAAAACCTCATGAGTCATTTGGCCTTGGGGTTTATACCACCAGAAGAAACAATCAATTCACCTAAACCCATCACTACCATTGATGATGATATACCATCCTCACCAATCCCATCTCCTTCAATGTTTGAGGACTTCTAAATCATCCCTCCTAACTTTTTTTTAGTCAATACTATTAGTTTGGGACCTCTGACCTATCAAAAGGATGGCCAAACTAAAACCCTTCCTTTTATTCATCTTGAAATGGTAGAAAATGATTCTCCGACCATCAACACCATCCAACATCAAAATGATGATTCCATTCTTTCCTACCTTAGTGTGGGGGATTCTTATATCCATAAATCTCTTCCTCTTGAGAACCAAACCATGTTAAATGAATCCACTATTGATGTCAACTTGGGTACTCAGTATAACCCCTGTATTATCAAAATAGGTTAATCTTTGAATTCTGTATAAAAATAAGATTACCCTTCTTTCCTTCATGAATAAAGCATAATATTTGTTTGGTCCTATTAGGTTATGCCCAGAAATGATCTTTTTATTGACCTCTATAACATTGTCACTCATCCTGATGCTAAGCCTATTTGGCAAAAACTTCATAAGACGTACCCTTGTATTGCCCTTCTAGTCAGGGAAGAGCTTCAACACCCTTTATCTATAAATTTCATCCAACCCATTAACTATCCCCAATGGGTTTCTAACATCATTCTTATTAACAAACCTATTAGGGGGCTTCACCTCTGTATCAACTTTCATGACCTCAACTTGGCTTGTATAAAGGATAACTTGGCTTGTACAAAGGATAACTTCCCTTTGCCTAACACCAACCAACTTGTTTATCTTAAAATTGGCCATGAGATTTTATCTCTCATGGATTATTTCTAAGGATATAATCAGAACTTGTTTTCTCCCAAATATCAGCATAAGACTTCTTTCATTACCCCATGGGGAACTTTTTGCTATAGGGCCATGCCATTTGGTCTAAAAAATGTTAGATCAACCTACTAGTGTGCGATGACCTACATATTCCATGATATCATCCACACCATCATAGAGGACTATATTGATGATCTCTTGGGAAAATCCAAATCTCATAAAGATCATCTAAAAGTTATTAGCATTATCTTTAAGCATCTAATGCATTTCCATGTCTGACTTAACCCCAAGAAATGTTTTTTTGGAGTCCTTTTAGGAAAAATTCTTGGATTTATCATCTCTCTTCAAGGAATCAAAGTTGAATCCCACCAAAGTCAAAGTAATTCTTGAAATGCCACTTCTAACCCACCTTAAGCAACTTTGTAACCTATAGGGGAAGCTCCAATCCATCCATTGCTTCATCTCTCAATTATCAAATATATGCCAACCATTTCACCACCTTATTAGGAAAGATACCTCTTTTAGGTGGACTAAGGATTTCCAAAAAGCCTTCAATTCACTCAAATAATATCTCCTTTCTTGACCCATTCTTATCCCTTCTAAAGAGGATCAACCCTTCTACCTGTACATCTTTGCCATTGATCATTCCATAGGGAAATTCTTGCTCATCATGATGAAGGAAACAAGGAATAATCTATCTACTATATAATTTAAACACTTATAGAGTATGAGAATTGGTACACCCATGCTGAGAAAATTTGCCTCACCTTAGTCTTTGTGGCTTCCAAACTATGCCATTTCCTTCTCAATCACAAAATGTTTCTCATCACTAACACTGACCTAATCAAGTATATACACAATAAACCATACCAAAAATAGTGTATGGCTAAGTGGATCATGCTCCTATCTAAGTTTGACCTTGAGTTCCTCCTGTAGAAGTCAATTAAATGGCAAGTCATTACCATCCAATTAGCCAATACTCCATTACCAGATAACCAACCACTTCCTTTTGCATTTCTAGAAGAATCCATTACTACTCTTTCACAAGAGGACATAACCTACCAAATGAATCTATTCTTCAATGGCTCAAAGATATAACAAGGTGAGGGTGTGAGCATTATTCTCATTACCCTCAATGGTGAAACCCTTCTTCTTTCTTTCAAGCTTGATTTTGAGTGTACCAACAATATGGTTGAGTATGAAGCCCTAGTCATTGGTCTCAAAACTGCTTTAGCCTTGGGAATTAAGACAATCAATGTCTTTGGTTATTCCCAGTACATGGTCAACCAAGTTAATGAATCATATCAATGTAATAATGATGTATTACAAAATTACAAAAAACTAGTCATTGTACTCTTAACATCATTTGATCATTACCATATCCAATCTATTTCCTGATCTACCAATAAATTAGCTGATATAGTGGCTTCCCTTACTTCGTAGATCCTTTCTCAACTTTCCAATTCCAAAATATTTGTCACTATTCATCATTTTAGCACACCCTCTTATAACCAATTTGAGATCCCTACCATTTGTATTGTGGATGAATCCCCATAAGACATTTGGTACCAACAAACCTTTGACTACCTCAACCTCAACATCATTCCTCCTAACCTCTCTAAGAATGCCCAAAGAGCCTTTGTTCAGATTACCTCTCGTTACTATTATGATCCACACTTATAATATCAAAAAACAATGTAGATAAACTCAACACAATAGATATGGGTGGAACAAGATGTCCAAATAATCAATATACGCAGAAATAGAATACCCTTAAGGTAGGGCAACACCATACAATACTCCTTTAGGAAGGAATACCTCCACAATGTCTCTTTGAGGGGACAACCTCCAATATCCTCTTACAATAGAAGACTCACTACTTACTTGATACCTTTACAATGATAATCATATCCTTTATATAGACCTCTATCTAACTAAAAATGGATGGGTAACCTATTCATCCCAATGTAGGCTGACCATTACCCAATGCACTAATTCTACAAGTTACTCCATTATCCTAATATATTGGACCCATACAACTAACTAAGGGGGATGTGTGCCACACGTAGACATCTCCATCAAACCATATACATTAATATATCATGTCTCTAGATACATATCATTACTTCCCTCCTTGACATGTTTCATCCCTGAAACATAGGAAGAAACTAAATAATGAGTGTGTTTCAAATCATTGCACACTTCTCTCCAATATCGATCATCTAGCCATCGATATATGATCCTAGTAGATGATAGCTCTCTAATCTTATTTCCAAATTCCCTTATGCTCCTTTGATTCCATCTATGATCATAGTTTTACTGCTTTGGTGTCCATGCATAATTATTCCTCTTGTGAGTACCATATTTTGCTGCACTACTTTGATTCCATCTATGACCATAGTAGGTATTCTTTGGTTTCCATACATACCCATAGTTATTATAACTCTAATTTTTTATATAGCCAAATTACTTATTATTATGACAATACCTCACATGGCTCCATGATTGTTTCCTCTCATGATGATGTGGGTGTCTATATATCTCAACATTTTTAGATACTTTGAGCTTATCAACCTTTTCTTCTACCTCTTCCACATTTTGATTTGGTGGTTCATTTATCTCTTTAGTAGATGAATTATTTTGATTTGATTATATTATTTCTTCATCTATGTCTTCATATAAATCTTTCACATGATCTTCATCATTTATTTCAATCTCATCCTCATGATCTACCTTGACTGTTATTGGTGCGTTTCCCACTATGATATCCTGTAAAGTGACCTTATTTTTCCTATACCAAAACTTCATGAACATTTTCTTAACATTATTATTGATTGTTCACAAAGTATCTAACCATGGATATCCAAGAACCATATCAACATCATCCATATACAAAGCATAAAGTTCTGAATGCAAAACATATTTTTCCATAATAAGTTTCAAATCTTCAAACACTCGAATATTCTTATGATCTACTTGAACCTCCTTGATATTCTTTGCCTGAACATGTAGATTCTTGGCCACATTCATGTTGATGAAATTATATTTTCTGGTAGGTTTTATGGACACAACAACCTTATTCTTTTGAATGCATCCATGAAATTGAAAAATTGACTCAGATGGTTTTAGAGCCAAATTATTTGAATCCTTATCATCCAATTCTTCTTCTTCTTCTTCTTCTTCTTCTTCTTCTTCTTCGTCACCTGCATGTTCTTCCTCATTGTCATTAGTTTCTTCCATTGATTTTTCTTATTTAGCATATTCATTCTCTTCTTCATTACCATCATTATTTTTTCCCTCTTCTTCAACCTCTTTTTCTTTTACATCCCTTTTATCTAGGAAAACCTGTTCCATTTTTTCCCATGAAGGATAATTTTGTGTGAAGCTCAACTGATTAAACCAATGTTATGTAGGCCTAGAAAAATCAAAAGATAATTGTGTTTGCCAAAAAATTGTTTGAGTAATATTCTCCTTAAAAATGAGCCACCATTCTCTAGCATCAATATGATCCTTTCCTAAAAATACTTGCAACTTCATGATCCACAAAAAAACTAGGGTTCACAAAAACCTAAAATGTCAACAACCCATTCAAAACTGATCAAAACATTCCCAAATTTTGACTGTATATTTTTATTATTATAGTGGAACTCCAATAAATTTTTTGTTAAACAATTCCAAAAATTTATGTCTATAGAGTGAATATATTAATAAACCTAAAATTGAAATAACTAACTCCAAACATATCAAAACAATCTGAAATTTTGTCTGTAGATTTCCTATATTATTATATAGCATAAGTAAAACATTCACTAAAAAATTCCTCATATTTTGGATAATATGATGAAATAAGTACAAACCCTAAAATATGAATAACTCCCTCAAAATTTATCAAAACAATTGTAATATTATTAATATTTGGTAAAATAATTGTAAACAAAATTTCAAAAAATTGAGAGATATTGATGACTCAAAAAAACTAGGGTTTCACTCTGCATAAATTACCCAAATTGAAGCTCTGATACCACTTTTTATGATCCACACTTATAATATCCAAAAATAATGTAGAATATAATTTAGATAAACTCAACACCATAGATATGGGTAGACCAAGATGTCCAAATAATCAATATATGCAGAAATAGAATACCCTTAAGGTAGGGCAACACCATATAATACTCCTTAAGGAAGGTATAACTCCATAATGTCACTTTGAGGGGACAACCTCCAATATCCTCTTATAATAGAAGAATCAATTCTTACTTGATACCTTTACAATGATAATCATCTCCTTTATATAGACCTCTATCTAAATAATAACAGATGGGTAACCTATTCGTCCGAATGTAGGCTGATCATTACCCAATACACTAATTCCACAAGTTACTCCATTATCCTAATATATTTGGCTCATCTAACTAACTAAGGGGGATGTGTGCCACATGTCAACATCTCCATCAACCCATATACATTAATATATCATGTCCATAGATACATAACAGTTACACCCTACAAAGGGGAATCATTTACAAATGTGGTTTTGATGGTCTCCTTCTCTATTGCCTATGTAGCCATGAAGCTTCCCATGTTATCAGGGAAATGCATGATGGGATTTGTGGGGGATGCTTTAGCAGTCTAGATATCACTAAAATTATCCTTTGCCTTGAATAATATTATCCCATGCTCAACCAAAACTATTGTGATTATGTAAAGAAGTGTGTTAAATGTCAACAACATGCTAATCTAAATCACACTCTAGCCAATGGCCTCCAAGTATCTAATGAATTTTAGACTTTCTCACAATGGGGAATCGATCTCATTGGGTAAATCAATCCTCATTCTTCACAGAAACATAGCTCCATCATCACATCCATCGAATATTTCACCAAGTGGGTGGAAGCTATCTTCTCATCTCAACCAAAGATGATAAAATAGTCAACTTCATCAATCACCATATCATCTATCACTTTGGTATTTCCCATAAGATCATCACCAATAACATAAAATATAATAAGGACAAGAAAATCCAAGGTCTTTTTGATGCATTTGGCATCAATTTAAGATTTTCCTTACCTTACCATCCATAAGTAAATCGACAACTAGAGGCCTCTAACAAAACCCTCAACAAAATGATAACCAAATTAGTTAGTGCTTTAAGTCAAGATTAACATTTTCACATCCCTTTCACCTTATGGGCCTATCTCACTAGAAATTGAACCTCTAATGGTGATACCCATTTCTCTCTAGTATTAAGAGCTAAAGTCTTGCCTCTAGAAGTCTAGAATCCCTTTCTTCATATATCCTTGTGAGACATCATTTCTGAGAGTGGCTATCATCAAGAATGTCTAAAACTACTTAAAATCTTTAACGAACATCACCTCAAAAAACTTAACCATATTTATGTCTATAAATAATGAATCAAGCATGCTTATAAAAATCACCTCAAAGAATGAGAATTCAATATTAGAGACCTCATCTTAAAGGAAAACCAACATGTGACCAATATGGAGAAAAGTAAAAGAGGCAAGTTTGCTTTCAATTAGCTTGGACCCTACATCATAACCCATAAGTATGGATCAGAGGCTTATCATTTGTCCTCTCTCAAAGGTAAACTATAACTTGAAACTCTTAATGATTCACATTTGCATCCTTTCTTTTATTAAAACAAGGATCAAAACTCACCTTTTCTCTAAACTTAAGCTCGTCCCTTAATTATGAGATTTTCACCTTCACCCATCTTTCTCCTCTCCTTTTGAGGACAATTGATTACAACATAGAACCATGTGATTAATTTTCATAGTCATAGCCTAATCCTAAACATGGGTGCCATGGCTCTACCCATATCATGGTTCTCATGGATACTTTTCATCTCTAATAAGATGGAATCCCATGGTCTTTGTATCTCAAAACCACACATTTTCACATATCAATAACCTTATTATGTTAAAGTTTTAACCTCATATAGGTAAACCTATAATCCTAATTTGACCTGTCCATGTCTAAAACTCACATCAAAAATAATTTAAGATACCAAAATATTAATTGGGTCAATATCTCCAGCATTGTAGACTGCTCCCCTAAAGGACAGCTACCCAAAAAAAAAAAAGTCTTAAACTAAAAGACAACTATCAAAAGAATTAAACAAAGCATATAAACTTAGACCACTCCCTTAAAGAATGGCTAAGTCAACTTTGTCAAAAGAAAAGCAATTTCTTGGAAGCTTCTCACATCGATCAACTTCCCATATATACCAATAAAAAAAAGACCCACTACCACAATCAAAATAAAATCTTGAAAGCCTTAATCAGCTCTCAAGTAGCATAATAAGGTGGAAGCCACAATTGGATTTCACATGTAGACCTCCCTCATTGATCAGTCTACACCTAGCATATGACATAGACTTGTCTATTATCATTCTTAGGTCACCTATAAAAGGGGCAAACTAACCCACATAAGGTTACCATACATATCACCCATTACCCTTCACAACCCTATCACCAATCTCCCCTTTATACTATTTGTAAATCAAGGGATTTAGAGCATACATTTCACACTATGATCAAGAATTTTTTTTTATCTACTAATGCATGCTAATGTGAAGCATTCGAAAGGCTTGTGTTCCTTCAGCCAATCCAACTTTGGGTTTTGATTTGTCCTTATTAACAAATAAGCATTATACCTCATTTCTTGATCTCTCATCATTGAGTCATGTATTTAATTAGACCTATATCTCATGATTTTTCATGTCTTTTCCCATATCTAGTATGATCATCTAACCTACTTATGTGCTACCACTATCATCCATTAAAAAATCAATATCATAACCATAACCATGAATAACATCAGAACAAAATTAACATCAAATCCCTATATATGATCAATAAAATCACATCAACCCACCTTTTGGATATACCTTTCTCCACAACCTTAACCTACCTTTTGCACACACCCATTATCTACAAACCTTTAACCAAACCAAACCATGTGGTCCATCAAATTGGGGAAACTCATTTGAACACCACTAAGATCCTCTTGTTGAATTGCATTGGCATGATGTCCATAGACTATGTAGGCATTTCTTAACTTCTAAGGGTAGATCGACCACTAATAGCTAATTACCACCCCTTTTTCTTCTCACTAATTTCCAATGATAATATCACCCTCTTTCTTAGGGCATCCTATATCAGGGAAGCTTTGAATTTTTATTAACATTCTTATATTTTCACATCATCTAATACTTATTTATTTTTCCTCCCATTCTAGAGAACTATATTGACCTGAGTTATTTTTGGATTATGTAGGTGTTTCTAAACAAGATTCGCTTTTACATTCAAAAGAAGAAATGAGAAACTAAGAGAATGGTCTAAGGCTTGTATGTACCTGGATGAAGTCGTGCACATCAAATTTAGATGATAGCAGGAACTCCTCTTTGGTTGTGGAGGATGACACCTGAAAGAGAAAGATACTAAAACATGAAAAATGTTAGATGACAAGAAAGTGGACTGCCAAGCGAAAGCTTGGTCCTAGAAGCGCAAAGACTTCTAGGAGGATGACAGTCCACTATTAAAAATAGAATATTTAATAGAAACAGAAATGATGAAAGATAGAATGAAAGAAATAAAAGACAAATGCATACTTGATATGCAACAAACTACTTTGCATAGTTGCCAGCATCAGTCATTCTACCGGTGTCGGTCAAGGAAGGTCACCGACGTTGGTTAGGATGCTAACGTCGGTAGGGGCAATGACCAACGTCAGTTGGGGTAATGGCCAGGGACAAGTTTTAAGACTAGGTTTTGGTCTGCAGAGTGGTCTGAGGTTTCATTTGAGGGTCAGGGAGCCTATTTGGGGGTCAGAGGGATTGTTTGGGGGTTTGTGCAGGGGTTTGGGTAGAGTTGCAGGAACAACAGACAGACTGTATGTTCTAAAAAGGGGGATAGAGGTGATAAAGATATGGGAAGGCCTCTCAGCGTTATGAGAGGAAGTCAAGTCTGATACATGGTCTGATAATCTAAATCTAGGTGGTGATATCACTTAAGAATAATAACCAGAAAACAAATGAAAACATAGAATAAACACTTACGTGTTGCCTGCTGAAGATAGAGTAGGAGACATAGTTACAGATTGATTCCTGATGGTGTGTTGCAGACTGGTTGTAGATGTTCGATGTAGAAGACCTCCATCAAGATGACTAAAGTAGAGTACCTGTGCCTGAGAGAGAAAGAGAGAGATTTGGTTGCAGATTGGCTGAGTGAAGATTGGTTGATTATTCTGACTAAGGTCAGATCTGAGAACGTCTTGAAAGAAGGTCAGATAACCGATCGAAAAACTGATAATGGATAACGGATTGGGAAATGGATAACGGATAACAAATTGGGAAATGGATAACGGATCCTACATTTAGGTTGAGAACATAGTTTTAAGGGTAACTGACGCTGATAGAATCACTGACATCAGTCGAGTAATGACCGATGTCGGCGATGTCAGCGAAGTAGTGACCAATGTCAGTAAATGCAAAATGGGGATAGAGGCTAATTTTAGCCTTCTACCCATTCTTACATGCTGCCAGGGTCAAGGTTCATGGGAAAATGGTTGAGAGGGGATAAATAGGCATGGGAGAATAAAATGGGGGTCATAAATGGGTCATAGGGTGAGATGACAAGGGGAGAGAAGGGGAGGATGACCAAGGGTTAGACACAATTTCGGTGTCTACATTTGCCCCTTTTTGTCTTGTTGGTTGTTCTGGATGAACTGCAAGACAAAAATAGGAGTTGGTTGCCCCAGGTGTGGGATAAGGTTGATTTTGTCTTGTTGGTTGTTTGAATGAACTGCAAGACAAAAACAAGAGGTTGATTACATCGGATGGGATGAGATATTCCCCCTCAAAGTAGGAGTCGAGGGAAGGGAACCTAGAATCGGGTGCTGATTGGATAAAGAGTGGATGGAAAATGGTGAGGGTGAACACCGCAATAGGTGTGATTGCGTGCATACCACTTCATGAGATGGTCAGGTCAAATTGTTGCAGGTCGAGGGTCAAGAAGTGCCAAAATTAAAGTAACTGGGCCCCAACATTAGTCATAGCTAATCAAGTTATTCAATCTAAGTTGAAGATCTAATGGTCATCATGTTCTAGGTATCCCAGGCTCAGGAAGTGCTCCTAGAAAACATGAAAATGTCATAAGTAGTGGGGATCAACTTGCTCATGATCCTATACTTATGAGGGTTAAAAATAGTCTATGCATAATTTTGTTAACCAGTCGTGGGGTAACATACATGCAAAAACAACCAAGGTGAAGTCATCTTGGAAGTGGTCAGGCCAAAGTGGTTGGTCGAGACAAGGCTGAGATAGATGACTAGTCGAATGAATGGGTGGATGAAAGAATGTGGTTGAGCTAACCTCAGAAGACGTCGTGTCATCTGAGTACAGCCTACATAGCCCCTATCATTAGGGCCTTAGGCCAATGTAGTTCTCCCTAAAGGGAGGAAGAGGGTCAAAGGTTATGGATTGGTCTTGGTCGAGGTCAAGTCATGGTCAAAAGGAGGAAAGAAGGTTTGTCCATCACAGAGATGAACAAATGAGGGTGGTCGAGCTAACCCCAGAAGACATCGTGTCAACTGAGTGCTACCTACATAGCCCCAGTCTTAGGGCCTCAGACCAATGTAGTTCAAACTAGGAGACAAAGAGGTCGAGAGTTGGCCTAGTCATGAGAATGGTCTAGCACGTCCCATATGTCTGAGAGAACATGCTTGAAATGATTAGGAGAAGTCAAGGTTTTTCACCCCTAGCAATTGTCCATATTCATGATGGATGTATGCTAAAAATGAATTGAGGTCTATTTATGCTTCAGTAAGTAATGGTTTATGCTTGACATAAATTGAGAAGTCTATAGTTTCCATGTGTATTGGTGTCCATAGAAACTAGTGTGGATAGGTCTAAAAAGAGGGTTGAGTGGATTTGATAAATGACAAATGATTGGATGTGACCAAAGTGTAGAGAAAAATTAAAAGGCATATGCACCCATTCATTGACAAGGACCAGAATGACAGCATAAATAGGGGTTATTAGAACAAAAGCCCCGTTCATGCATTACGTCTGTGACCATGGTTGGGTTAGAGCGGTAATCGAATCACTTTGACATCAAAGTGAGCTTGAAGTTCCTTGAGCAGGTGTATGATAGGAGGAGAATAGGGTAACCTATTTTAGAGCAGAGATAACTTTTCCCCTTTTGATAGGAGACCCTGAGACAACTATAAGCCAAGTCCATGAACCATTTTTTTTTTGGCGCGAACTAATCGATGCGGGAAGTCCACATAGAGATGTCATTTTGCTTGGTGGTCATTTGTGAATTTGATCGATGCAGGAAGCTTCTAAGAAAGGTGATTTTTATAGAAAAATTTAGTCATAGCCATCCTTCGAGGGAGTGGTCTATATTTTTGCTTTAGATATAAGGGCTTGGAATAGCTGTCCTTCGAGGGAACAGTCTATTAGCTACAACAATGATAGTATAGCTGTCCTTCAAGGGAGCAGTCTACTTTTTGATTTGAGTTGGTGACCTTGGATATTTTGACATCTTGATTTATTTTTGACAGAATGTGAGTCATGGACAAGACTATAGAAGGTCAAGGGCTCCCTTTTATTAGGACAAAACATCCCATACTGTATAAAAGGGTTATAGAGGATTTGTTTAGAGGAATAGGGTTGAAAGGAATGAGAACTAAGAGGACGGGGGTTGCTCAAGGGACGAGCTCAAGTTAAATGTCAAGTGGATGAGTACTCGACTAACAGTAGAATGGTCGTAGATGCAATGCATTAAGAGGCTCAGGTTCTGGCCATCCATCGAGATAGGACAGATGATAAGTCCTTGATCCATACTTGTGTGTGATAATGAAAGGTCCGAGCCAATTAGGGGCAAACTTGCCTTGTTTAATTCACTCCATATTGGTCATGTGCTGATTCTCTTTGAGGATGAGGTCTCTGATGTTGAAATCTCATTCTCACAGATTTTTGTCATAGGCTCGCTTGATGCGATTTTGATAGATATGGAGATGGTTGAGGGCAGCAAGATGGCGCTCGTCAAGTAACTCAAGTTGAGCTAAGCGATCTTGATGAAATTCATCGTTAGAGAGAATGTCATGCAGAGAGATGTGGAGAGATGAGATCTATACTTTGAGAGGTAGGACAGCCTCTGTTCCGTACACTAGAGAGAAAGGGGTAGCACCCATGGAGGTTCAGATGCTAGTGCGGTAGGCCCACATAGTGAAGGGAATGTGAATATGCCAATCCCTTCCAGTGTCATTGACCACCTTCATGAGAATTTTAGTCAAGATTTTGTTGGAATCCTCGGCCTACCCATTTGCTTATGGGTAGTAAGGCGAAGAGAAGCTAAGTTTGATGCCAAATGAGTCACATAGTTTTTGGACAGTTTTTTTTGAAGGACTTGCCATTATTGGTGATGATTTTGTGAGTAACACCGGAACGACAGATGATGTGGGTGCTAATGAAGTCGACAATCTGTCAGCTTTTGTGGAGACAAGAGGAATGGCTTCCACCCACTTAGTGAAATACTCAGTGGCGGTGATAATAGACTGATGACGAAGAATCTTTTATCGCATCAGTAGACGTCTCCTTCTTTATGGCTTCTTTAAATAATTTTAGAAAAACCTGCGATAGTAGGCAGGGGCCGAATGGCTACGGCTTCACTCTATTACTTCAAATTAAAATATTACAAATTCCTTGTTTCAATTTTTGATTCTCAGGATCCTTCGAAAAGGGCAAGAGAAGAGCATACTCTTTAGCAAGGCTACTAGATTTCTAAGACTAGAAATTGTTCGGTGAAAATGCAAAGGAAGAGAGGCTAGCAATTTGGGAGGTCCTGCCTGATCGCTGTCAAGGCAGTGTCAAGTCCCATCTTACTTTATAGCTCAAAAGCTAAGCTATAGTGAAATACTGTTGGATGTGCTAGATGATGATGATGTTTGGGGACTTGGGCCCAACATAGCTTCCGCTTCATTTTCTAAGTCATTTTTGCTGATCGAATTGAAGAGACATCTGAGCTGGAATGTACTGGAAAGATGCCAATGCTGGGGTCCAGCTTCACATGCATGATGTCGGGGAGTGATGTAGAAATAAGATTCCCACTCCAATCTTCTTCGGATAATTATATGAACAACTGTATCTTGATCATGATTTTCTTCTTTGTGGATTTGATGTGGGCCAAATCTGGCAATCCATCTATATAGATGTTCATTAAAAGGGGTTCTAATTTTGATCAGCCATGTCCATAGTGGACATTTCAATAGTTTAGTGAATTGATGGTACATAAATTCACTGTTAAGTCATTCTATGTAGATGACTCCAGAGTTCTGATGGCGGTTTGCTTGAATAGTAGCTGTTGAGGACATTTGGAGATCTTGTCTAGCTGTGTAAGAAATCTTGGTGAAATGAGGATGCAACCCTTCTCTCAGAATTTGTTCTTGGACAAGGATGTTCAGTGAAGGAAATCCTTGGTTGTAAATTTTGGTTAAGTTAAAACCAAGAATGGGTTGATGCATCAGTGTTGTTAGCGGATTTATGCTTAGCCAATCTACAATTACATTGTGAGTGCCCTTAATGTGTTCTACAAAAAAATTAAACTGATTGAAAAATGCTTGCCATCACACATATTTTTTGTGACCATATTTCCGACCATGATCCTTTTCTTTTAAGGTCATAAATCTAGTATAGTCGGTTACAACAATGAAATGTGGCAGGTGGAGAAGTTTTAACATGAACTTCTCTAAGCATTTCTTTACAGCATAGATTTCTTTATCAGAAGAAATCCATTTTAATACATCAGGTTTAAACACACCACTAGCAAATTCACAAACAAATTCTTTACACTCATATATACAAACAAGTACTCCTCCCCATGCTATGTCAGAGGCATCAGTATAAACCTTCATCTGGTTTGATTTTAGGATATGCAGTTCTGGTAATGAGGCTACGGTGGCTTTGATTTTCTGAACTGCTGCTGTATGTTGTTCTTCCCAACAAAAAGCTTTCTTCTTCTAGAGAAGTGTTTGCAGAATAAACCTGTCTTCACCAGAGTTAGGATAGAAACTATTTAAATAATTTAATAATCCCAAAAATGCTTGTAGCTTTGGTTTATCTAGTTTTTTAGGAAAACTGATGACTTTCTCTTTAATGTGTGGCTGGATCTGTAGCTTGGATTCTTGGACTATCATTCTGAGAAAGTTGCATTCAATTTTACATAACTGAATCTTTGTCTTAGAGAGGAATATTCTTGCATCTTTTGCCAACTAGAAGAATTTGGAGAGATGAGTAGCATGGTCAGTGAAACTGTTACTAAAAATTAATATGTCATCAATATATACACACAAAAATTGAGAAGTGCCTTGAAATATTTTATCCATATGGGCCTGGTAGTATGCTGGTGCGTTCATCAGGCCAAAAGGCATAACAGTCCACTGGAAATGGCCAAAAGGGCAGTTGAATGCTGTCTTTTCCCTATCAGCTTATTTGACTCTTATCTGATAAAAGCCTGACTTGCAGTCGAACTGAGAGAAATATTTACAGTTAGCAACTTTCTCTAACAGGTAGCTTTTATCTGGTATGGGATATGGAAATGGTTGTGTAATGGCATTCCATGGTCTGTAATTAATGACCATTCTTTTCTTTCCTCTTTTCTGTTCAGAATGTTTGTTCACCATAAAGGCATAATAGTAGAAAGGAGAGGTAGACTTTTCAATAAAGCGATTTGATTTTAGCTCTTTAATCTAAGATTCCATATCAGTATAATCCTGAGCTGGTATTGGGATTCTTTTCCCAATCTTCATGTGTTTTCCATCAATGATTTTGATATCCATTTCAGGCATAGACTTCGACCAAAACTGTTGAGGGGTTATTAGAGTAGATAGTGGTTTTGATCTGTTCTCCTATTTCTTGTATATCAGCTGGGATTAATTTTGGAGCTTGAGTCATGGAGCTTGGAAATTGTTTAGTGGCATAAATTAGGCGAGGAATTCTAAGCCTTTCATTATCTATAGTGAACATGATACACTTGGTAGTTGAACCATAAGGAGAGTATCTATCAATGAATGATCCTCCTAGAAGGATATCTATAGGCATTTTCTCAAGTGCAAAAAAGTCAGCATGGAAGATTTTATCTTGTATCCAGAGGGGTTGCTGATGTTTGTATTCTTTGCAAGTAAAACTATTCCCTTGGACATCTAAGCTCTTATAAGCTAAATGATCATCTAGTGTCTTCCAGTCACTGATGAGTTGTGGTTTGGAAAAAGATAGAGAAGCACCTGCATCTACTTGGGCATCTACTAATCTGCCATTGATTTCTAGAGTGAGAAATTGGGCAAATCTACCATTTATCAAATGATTTAGATATGCAGGTTGTGGTAGCTCTAAGGGAAAAATACTGGTACATACCAATTTTTGTCTCCCTAGATCCTGAACAAATGGCTGTTTAGTGTAGATGTCAGGTTGTTCTTGTTCTGCTTCTTCTTCTTTGAGATTACTACATTCACCTGAGCAGTAATCTTGATCAGAGTAGAACATGCTTCCTACTTCGTCATCCTCTTCATTTTCTGCTACTTCTGCAATTGCTTATGCAGGTAGTAATGTATTCCAAAGTGGCTCTCTTATTTCTCATGGAGGTTCCTTACTAGTGAACTTATTCTTTATCCAAGAGTCACTTGGCTTGAAAGAGCTTGGATATTACACAGGAGGATGCTGGAATCTATGCAATGTGGGAGGTTGTCTTGGCATTTAGGGCTATCTCCCTCTAGATGTACTTTCTCCTCTAGAGTATCCTCTTCCTCTGGGTTTCTCTAGTCTCTCTAGAACTTCATGATGATGGTGAGGCCAGGCTCCATATGCTTCATTGGGAAGCATAGACCAATCATGGTGTTGTGGCCGATAGGGTCGGTGTGGACGCTGCATATTTGTGAATGGTTGTTCTAAGTCATTTGCTAATGACTCAAGAGCGTCTGCATCATTGTCATCTTCTGACTCACCTTCAAGGAGACCATCTAGAATGGGTTCATATATGTCATCTTGGAGATAAAGGTCTTCATCAGAATCTATGATATCCCACCACGCGGCTGCGTTGAAAGTAAAAATAGCTTTGACAGCCTAATTTTTGTAGTGACAATTGGGAGCAATATGGCTGGGTTTACAAAAAATATAGCAAATGGGTTGCTTGGAAGGAGGACGTGTAGTGTGTCATTTTTTGAGAAAACGATGAGGAGGAGCATAAGAATGCTTGCGAGGAAAGGAGCGGTGCTTAAAAGAGACATGCTTGCGGCACTGCTTCTATTGTTTGCGAGGCTGAACAAATGGCCTACAACTGAAAGGAGCTATTTCTAGAAAGATAGGAGCAATTTGTGAGGCTTAATGCTTGCTGAGTTTCTGCATAGACTTGGTCTCAGAAACAAGGGTCATGACTTGTTTAGAAAAGTTAATGACATCAGAGAGGGAAAGATCTTCAATTGTTAGTCCCTTAAGATCAATATAAGAAATGACTCTATCAATTAAATTGTAGGGTAGAGCATGTAAAAACTTGATCTTAATCTCTGTGGAGGTGAAAGTTTTACTTTCATAGGCTAACTTCCAAAATTGTTTTGCAAAGGCATCAAATTGCTTAAGGTCACAGAGCTCCATTTTGAGTAGCCATTTTTTCGATTTCAGTTCCCTATTACCAACTGGAGGGGAAAACTCACTGATCAATAAATTAAATAGAGTTGCCAAAGAATCAGGTTGATTATGTACACGCTCATACTATTGGGCTTCAGTCATGGAACTCCACCATTGACTAACAATACCCCAGAAAAACTTGGATGCAAAGCAGGTAGTACCAGCTTGGTCTAAATGGGCATTTATGGTGATGACTCTCATGGCATTACACCAGGCAGTAATTTCATTCAGAGGGTTTAGGAGATCATCAAGATTCAAATACCAAGGCTGTAAATGAACATGGGTTCTTTGCATGAGGGTAGTGCTAGGCTGTTTCTTAATAGTTTTGAAATTGGAGCCGAATGAGACTGAGCAAGGAGGATTTTTTGCAGAGGATTCTGCTTGCTGATCTTGCTTGGAAAGCCAATCTAAACTATCTTCTAAAGTATTTAGTTTAGAATCAATAGAAGATACCTTTTACTGTATCTTTTCTACATTTTCTTTTATATGCACAATATCTCTACACAAATCATCAAAATTTTCTATCAAATGGGAGTTAAACTGGGCAACATAATTTCTTTGCTTGAATTCATTAGATGGGTCTGCATATGCTGCTACAAAGTACTGCATAGTTCCTGCCGATTGCTTATAGACACCTTTTGGAGGTGGCCATCTTCCTCCTTTGTATAGAGTAACAGTATCTTCATAATAGAATTCTAGACTGTCTTCACGGGGAAGACTCATTAAAGTGCAAGGCAAATCATCTCCTTGGTTAATATCCTCATCTTCTATAAGGATATGGCTAGTTTTGACAGATCTATGGGAAGATGATGTAGAAGGACGGGATGAAGACAGCCGGGAATTTACAGACAGTGATCTGGGCAAAATATTTACAGTTCTGCCGTCACTTTTATGGACTGTGGCTTGACCTTTCAATTTTGGAGAGACATTTTTTAACCAGTCAATCTTCCATTTAGTGGGGATTTCAACTGCCTCAATATGACCTTTTTGTAGTTGAACAGTACCACTTAATCTTCTAGCATATGGCAGATTTTCAAGAATCTTTGGATGGTTGGTGTTCGTCATGCTATAGACAACAGAAATGTTAATAGAGGCATATTTGAATTCACCAAACATATCTAAACCAAAAAGGGAGGTGAATAGACCCCAACAATCTAAAGATCCATGTTTAACTTCTTTAAAACTTTTATCACGGACTGTGACAGAGAGGTTGGGACAAAACTCAAAACAAATAGTATCATCATTTAAATGGCCAAGACTAGATAATTGGCATGAATGCTTAAAACTTACTTGGCGGTGATCGCATAGAGAAAGATATATAACTAGTTTTATATTACCATGAATCAAGGGAGTTATTTGTATACGGATCAAACCAAAATGAACAAATTTCACATCTTCATGTGACTTGATATAATTAATTTCTTGTTCAGGCAACATAGAGAGTAAATTTGTTTGGAAAGTTTTCTTGGGTTTGTAGGACAAGGTTAACTCGACAGACTTGATTCTGGGTTTTACAAAAGACATATAGGTAGAAGTATAGACAAACTTAGATTTCATTAATTTAGACTTTTTATAAACCTAGGAAGCCTTTATAGCAGGAGGTTTGAACAGACTTGTTTCTTGTTCAAGGTTTTCTTCAGTGATATCAATATCAGGACAGTCTGATATTTGGTCAGGAATAAAAGGTGGGAGTTCATAAGTTCCTTTGAACTCATATTCATTTATAATTTCCACTGTAGAGGAGGTTTGGGCTCTGCCAAATTTCATAGCTGAGAGATTTGGGTTCTGGAAAGTGAGAAATTTCTAGCAAGGGAAACAAAGGATGCAGAGATAAAAGCAGCCTATGACAATATTAAAATGGCCTGTGACTCGATGCAATAATTTTTTCCCAAAGAAAATTTCAAAGCAAAGAACTCAAAAGATCGAAGCTGAGAATTCTTACAAGCTCATGAAGTGAAGAACAGGCTCTGATACCAATCTTTTATCGCATCAGTAGATGTCTCCTTCTTTATGGCTTCTTTAAATAATTGCAAAAAAATCTGCGATAGTAGGTAGGGGCCGAATGGCTATATATAGGCCGAATGGGGGTGAATGTAGTAATCTCAAAGAAGAAGAAGAAGAAGAAGAAGCAGAACAAGAACAACCTAACATCTACACTGAACAACCATTTGTTCAGGATCTAGGGAGACAGAAATTGGTATGTACTAGTATTCCTCCCTTAGAGCTACCACAACCTGCATATCTAAATCATTTGATAAATGGTAGATTTGCCCAATTTCTCACTCTAGAAATCAATGACAGATTAGTAGATGCCCAAGTAGATACAGGTGCTTCTCTATCTTTTGCCAAACCACAACTCATCAGTGACTAGAAGACACTAGATGATCATTTGCTTATAAGAGCTTAGATGTCCAGGGGAATAGTTTTACTTGCAAAGAATACAAACATCAGCAACCCCTCTAGATACAAGATAAAATCTTCCATGCTGACTTTTTTGCACTTGAGAAAATGCCTATAGATATCCTTCTAGGAGGATCATTCATTGATAGATACTCTCCTTATGGTTCAACTACCAAGAGTATCATGTTCACTATAGATAATGAAAGGCTTAGAATTCCTCGCCTAATTTATGCCACTAAACAATTTCCAAGCTCCATGACTCAAGCTCCAGAATTAATCCCAGCTGATATACAAGAAATAGGAGAACAGATCAAAACCACTATCTGCTCTAATAACCCTCAGCAGTTTTGGTCGAAGTCTATGCCTAAAATGGATATCAAAATCATTGATGGCAAATACATGAAGATTGGGAAAAGAATCCCAATACCAGCTCAGGATTATACTGATATGGAATCTCAGATTAAAGAGCTAGAAGCAAATGGCTTTATTAAAAAGTCTACCTCTCTTTTCTACTGTTATGCCTTTATGGTGAACAAACATTTCAAACAGAAAAGAGGAAAGAAAAGAATGGTCATTAGTTATAGACCATTGAATGCCATTACACAACCATTTCCATATCCCATACCAGATAAAAGCTACCTATTAGAGAAAGTTGCTAACTATAAATATTTCTCTCAGTTTGACTGCAAGTCAGGCTTTTATCAGATAAGAGTCAAAGAAGCTGATAGGGAAAAGACAACATTTAGCTACCTTTTTGGCCATTTCTAGTGGACTGTTATGCCTTTTGGCCTGATGAATGCACCAGCATACTACCAGGCCCATATGGATAAAATATTTCAAGGCACTTCTCAATTTTTGTGTGTATATATTGATGACATATTAATTTTTAGTAACAGTTTGACTGACCATGCTACTCATCTCTCCAAATTATTCCAGTTGGCAAAAGATGCAGGAATAGTCCTCTCTGAGACAAAGATTCAGTTATGTAAAACTGAATGCAACTTTCTCAGCATGATAGTCCGAGAATCCAAGCTGCAGATCCAGCCACACATTAAGGAGAAAGTCATCAATTTTCCTAAAAAATTAGATAAACCAATGCTACAAGCATTTTTGGGATTATTAAATTATTTAAATAGTTTCTATCCTAACTCTGGTAAAGACAGGTATATTCTGCAAACACTTCTCCAGAAGAAGAAAGCTTTCTGTTGGGAAGAACAACATACAGCAATAGTTCAAAAAATCAAAGCCACCGTAGCCTCATTACCAGAACTGCATATCCCAAAATCAAACCAGATGAAGGTTTATACTGATGCCTCCGACCTAGCATGGGGAGGAGTACTTGTTTGTATATATGAGTGTAAAGAATTTGTTTGTGAATTTGCTAGTGGTGTGTTTAGCCCTGATGTATTAAAATGGATTTCTTCTGATAAAGAAATCTATGCTGTAAAGAAATGCTTAGAGAAGTTCATGTTAAAACTTCTCCACCTGCGACATTTCATTGTTGTAACCGACTGTACTAGATTTCTGACCTTAAAAGAAAAGGATCATGGTCGGAAATATGGTCACAAAAAATATGTGTGATGGCAAGCATTTTTCAATCAGTTTAATTTTTTTGTAGAACACATTAAGGGCACTAATAATGTAATTGCAGATTGGCTAAGCATAAATCCGCTAACAACACTGATGCATCAACCCATTCTTGGTTTTAACTTAACCAAAATTTACAACCAAGGATTTCCTTCACTGAACATCCTTGTCCAAGAACAAATTTTGAGAGAAGGGTTGCATCCTCGTTTCACCAGGATTTCTTACACAGCTGGACAAGATCTCCAAATGTCCTCAGTAGCTACTATTCAAGCAAACCGCCATCAGAACTCTAGAGTCATCTACATAGAATGACTTAATAGTGAATTTCTATACCATCAATTCACTGAACTATTGAAACATCCACTATGGACATGGCTGATCAAAATCAGAACCCCCTTTAACAAACATCTGTACAGATGGATTGCCAGATTTGGCCCACATCAAATCCACGAAGAAGAAAATCATGATCAAGATACAGTTGTTCATACAATTATCCAAAGAAGATTGGAGTGGGAATCTTATTTCTACATCACTCCCCGACATCATGCATGTGAAGCTGGACCCCAGCATTGGCATCTTTCCAGTACATTCCAGCTCAGATGTCTCTTCAATTTGATCAGCGAAAATGACTTAGAAAATGAAGCGAAAGCTATGTTGGGCCCAAGTCCCCAAACATCATCATCATCCAGCGCATCCAATAGAATTTCACTATAGCTTAGCTTTTGAGCTGTAAAGTAAGATGGGACTTGACACCGCCTTAACAAAGATCAGGTAGGACCTCCCAAATTGCTATATATAGGCCTCTCTTCTTTTGCATTATCATCGAACAATTTCTAGTCTTAGAAATCTAGTAGCCTTGCTAAAGAGTATGCTCTTCTCTTGCCATTTTCAAAGGATCCTAAGAATCAAAAATTGAAACAAGGAATTTGTAATATTTTAGTTTGAAGTAATAGAGTGAAGCTGTAGCCATTCGGCCCCTGCCTATTATCGCAAGTTTTTTTGCAATTATTTAAAGAAGCCATAAAGAAGGAGACATCTACTGACGCGATAAAATATTGGTATCGAGATGAATGAGGGTTAATCTCACCGATGAGATCTAAGCCCCACTGAGAAAAAGGCAAGAAATCTTGAGCGACTTGTAAGGCATGGCTAGGAAGATGAAGCAAGTTAGAGTGCTGCTGACACTTGATGCAATGACGAACATAGTCGCTACAGTCTTGATGAAGGGTTGGCCAATAATAGCCCAAGCGAATGATGCGCTTGGCAACCGAATTCCCACTGAAGTGTCTCCCACAAATCCTATCATGGACTTGTTTAATGGCATGAGAGGCTTCAATGGAGGTTAAACAATGAAGAAGGAGGCCATCGAAGCCTCACTTATAGAGAAGACCCCCTAACATGGTATAGCGAGTTGTGCACTTGATGAAAGCTCACCGCGCATTGCTAGAGAGATTGGGAGGAATGATGGAAAGAGATAAGTAGTCCACAAGTTGCTTATACCAGTCATCTCATGGGCTAGAGTCTATGGTGTTGACATGGTTAATGTTAGAAGAAAGGTATGAAGGCAATGGCAAACAATGCACCGTGATGAAAATTCTAGATGATGATGATGAAGATGGAATATGCAAGGCAAGAGAAGCCATGGTGTCAGCAAACTTATTCGTGGATCGAGGAACAGTCTACAAGAGGTAATGGTCAAAAGAGGCCTGAAGAGTGTCAACATAATTTTTGTACCTTTGCAAAATTTCATTTTTACAGAGGTATGAACCATTGACCTGATTGACAACAAGCTGCGAGTCACCGAAGATGTTGATGGACTTGATGCTGAGAGAGAGGGTGGTTTGAAGTCCCAAAATTAAGGCCTCATATTCAGCCATATTATTAGTACAATCAAAGTCAAGCTTGAAAGACAGAGGCATGGGCTCCCCTTCGAGTGGGATGAGAATAATACCCGCACCCCCACCGAGTTGACATTTGGAGCCATTGAAGAACATGGTCATTTGGTAGACGGTGTCATTGGTGGAAAGCGCAGAGATAGACTCATCAGGGAACTCGCACTGTGAAGGTTCATTATCAGGAAGAGGGGCATCTGCCAGTTGGTCAGCAATGGTTTTCCCTTGATAGATTTCTGCTGGATGAATTTGAGGTTAAACTCAGCAAGCAGCATGAGCCATCGAGCCATACATTGATGTTGATATGGCTTGGAGTGCATATACTTAAGAGGGTCGGTGTGAGTGATGACAAAGGTTTTATGGTTGAGAAGATAGTGGCAGAGCTTGGTAGTGGCAAAGACTAATGCCAAATAGAGTTTCTCGGTATGAGTATACTGAGTTTCATAGTCGACCAATGTTTGGTTGATATAGTAGACCGCTTGCTCACGGTGATGCTCATCTCGGTGCACGATCATGGCACCTAACGAATGGTTGGTGGCAGAGATGTAAAGGTAGAAGGGTTGGTCATCTTTAAGAGGAATGAGGACTGGTGGAGAGACCAGATAGAGTTTGAGGGCTTCAAAAGCCTCTTGACAGTCCTTATCCCATTTAAAGGAGACGTCCTTCTTAAGGAGATGATGAAAAGGTTGGCAGCGGTCAGAAAGCTGCGAGATGAAACGGTGAATAGATTGGAGCTTCCCTTGTAGACTATGAAGCTGCTTGAGATTGGTCAGAGGTGGCATCTTGAGGATAGCATGGATCTTGGTAGGATCTATCTCAATGCCACGGAAAGAAATGATAAAGCCCAAGAGCTTGCCAAAGAGGACCCCAAAGACACATTTCTTGGGGTTAAGGTAGACATTGTATTGAAGAAGGTGAGAGAAGATGATTTTGAGAATGGTTAGATGGTCACGACGAAGCTTGGACTTGCCGAGCAGGTCATCCACATAGTCCTCCATGATTTTGTGGAGGAGATCATGGAAAATTGTCATGTCCCCTTTTTCGTGGACATTGACAAATTTGATGATTAGCCTATTATACGACCTTTGTAGGCTAATAGGATGGATAGAGGGTCATAATAGAGCTTGGCTTGACTTTGATTCATAAAATTTCTACATTTGGTTTTCATTCAGGTTATTTCAGACACATTGGGCCTGAGCTCCTATTATTTATGGATATTTGACATGTAGCAGAGTGCCTTTATTTTGGTATGGTCATGTGTGGAATCACTCCCTGGTTCACCAGCTTCAAACGGTTTGAGGATCTGACATGTATTAAGGGAGATATTAATATTTGATTGATTAAATCAAATATTAATAATTTAGCCTATTTTTAATTAAAAACCCTAATTCTAATTTAAGAAACCCTAATTAGGGTAAGCATATCTTTTTGAGGGTATAAGGGTTTCTCATGGAGGCCATTATTGATTATGCATTGATTATTGATTATTGATATTGAAGAAATTCTTCTGTGAAGACTGAGCCAAGGGTTCCAGGATTCCATTGCAGTGGAGAACGTCAACTCTTCATTGTGTGTGATTTAGAGGCTGTGAGATATCAGCTGATTTATTGCCAAATTGAGAGATAGCTTCATCTAGAAGTTATCACAGAGGTATAGATTTGAGAGATAGCTTCATCCAAAAGTTATCACAAAATTTTAGGGTTGAGAGATAACTTCACACAAAAATTATTACAGATATTCCAGGTATTTATTTCTTTATGTTTTGATTCAAATAATTATACAGATAGAGGTTTCAGATCAGGGATCCATAATATAGGGCCGCTGCATATTATCTTACTTCAGTACAGACTGTATCGATTTGTGCAATTCTGTACAGTACGGCAACATGCCATAACAGTGCTGCAGAGGACACAAGAATCGACATCAGCATCCTAGTGACCGACATCAGTCGACTAAAGACCGATGTCAGTGAGATATCAACCGACGATGACGTCTGTGTGTCGACACAGAAAAGTCGAGACCTTCCAGAATTTAGGTTTCACTTCCAGGTTTGTAGAAGATCAGGGTTTTAAGACTGTATTCAAATTTGCCTATATATGCATAACAGAGGACATCTATTGTAATCATCTAGATGAATAATAAGATTTGTGATTTGGCAGTTAAGAGATGTACTGTGGTTTATTGTTTATTTGGATTTATTTTGAAAATTCGTATCTTTCTTCAGAGCTTTGTGTTTTTATATTCCCTATTAGAAGGGGATATCATAGTGGTATCAGAGCTTTTGACATTTTATATTCCCTATTAGAAGGGGATATCACAGTGGTATCAGAGCTAATGTCTTGCCATCTTGTTGGGTAGTTTGGGTATCAGTATGGCTTTAACAGGTGTCAAAGATTTGGAAGAAAGAATGCACAATGCAAAGAAGAAGTTAGATAAACCATTCCAGCAAGCAGATGACATTCTAAAAACTTTGGAGGAGTTAGAAATCTATTTAAGCAAGGTTGAGTAGTCAAATTCTTATGAGATGTAAATAGCGTTATCTCCAGCGTTTGATTCGTTGGTGAAGCCCCGATTATTGAGACATCATGATGAGGTGGTAAGACTTGCAACTCTCTCTTGTATTAGTGAAATCATGAGGATAATAGCTGGATTTAATTTTTATGATGATCGGATTATGAGAGAGGTACTTCATGCCATGGTAAAAAGCTTCGAAAAGTTGGATGATATTAGAGATCCTCATTTCTCAAAGAGGGTGAGATTACTTGAAACATTTGCAAGGTATGGATTTGAAAACATTATGATGTTAGTAGGTTTTATTGGTGGCATTTGCAAGATGTTTAAAATATTTTGGAATATTTTAGATGAGTTTCATTCCAGTGATGTATTAGCATCAATGCACTCTATCATGTTCACAATCTTGTTTGAGGAGGAGGATAAAATTTCTAAACTTTTGGTAGAAGATTTATGGTATGTCTGGACAAAAGGGAAAAATGTCTCACCTAGAGCTGGTATGTGGTTAAAGAGTTTAATTTATAGGCCTAAGGATTGTAGTACTTTCCCTATGACATGCAGAAGTTTGGATGATGAGTTTGACAGACATACTGATCCAATACAGGGAGACATTAACACATCTTCAGGTAATGATTTATCTGCATTATCTTCACAGGTAGGAGCAGTTGGGGATGTTATGGATGAGCTTTGTCTTAAGGTGAGTTTAGCTCAGGTGTTAGTCAGTGAGGATGAGCCTGATGCTTGCATTCAGAGTGTGGAGGTATACTCAGAGGTTAGTACGTTGAGTATTGGTGATGAGTATGTTTTTGTAGCTATTGATGAGGAGAATGTTGTTGAGGCTGACACACATATTCAGGATTTGGGAGTACCTAATTTTGATGAGTTTGAGATACCAGTGGAGTCGGGTCTCCATATTGATTCTTCTCATATAGATGACAGTGTGGTACAGTTGGTTGTGCTGCCTTTATAGAGGGATCAATTATGGGATGGATTGGCACCATCTTTTGTAGATGGGATTGACAGTTTGTCAGTGCATGACTTAGAGCAGGAGTTGATCAAATATGCTGACCACAATAAGGGTACAGTGTGTGGATTCTCCATACTTGGCATAGATCTATTTGGGAGTTGTTGCAGAGTTGGAGCATGCTTTCCGCATAGCAGGGTGGAAGGTGTATATGATATTTGTGATCTTAGAGGTTGGTTGAGTTGCCTTCGCTAATTTGATTATGGGTTCCTCTTTGTTCTACTTCTACTGATGTTGTAGGTACTTGCATTGATTCATAGCAGTGCAGAGCATAACTATATTTGGGATCCAGGTGGATCAAGTGGTTCATTGTTCTGAGATTGCTTGGGGACAAGCAATTTCCAGAGGGGCAGATTGTCATGTCCCCTTTTTCATGGACATTGACAGATTTGATGATTAGCCTATTATACGACCTTTGTAGGCTAATAAGATGGATAGAGGGTCATAATGGAGCTTGGCTTGACTTTGATTCATAGAATTTCTACATTTGGTTTTCATTCAGGTTATTTCAAACACATTGGGCCTGAGCTCCTATTATTTACAGATATTTGACATGCAGTGGAGCACCTTTATTTTAGTATGGTCATGTTCGGAATCACTCCCTAGTTCACTAGCTTTGAACGGTTTGAGGATCTGACATGTATTAAGGGAGATATTAATATTTGATTGATTTAATCAAATATTAATAATTTAGCCTATTTTTAATTAGAAACCCTAATTCTAATTTAAGAAACCCTAATTAGGGCAAGCATATCTTTTTGAGGGTATAAGGGTTTCTCATGGAGGCCATTATTGATTATGCATTGATTATTGATTATTGATATTGAAGAAATTCTTCTGTGAAGACTGAGCCAAGGGTTCCAGGATTCCATTACAGTGGAGAACGTCAACTCTTCATTGTGTGTGATTTAGAGGCTGTGAGATATTAGCTGATTTATTGCCAAATTGAGAGATAGCTTCATCCAGAAGTTATCACAGAGGTATAGATTTGAGAGATAGCTTCATCCAGAAGTTATCACAAAATTTCAGGGTTGAGAGATAACTTCACACAGAAGTTATTACAGATATTCTAGGTATTTATTTCTTTATGTTTTGATTTAAATAATTATACAGATAGAGGTTTTCAGATCAGGGATCCAAAATATAGGGCCGCCAGATATTATCTTGCTTCAGTATGAACTGTATCAATTTGTGCAATTTTGTATAGTATGGCAACAGGCCAAAACAACACCGCAGAGGACACAAGAACTGACATCAGCATCCCAGTGACTGACATCGGTCGACTGAAGACCGACGTTGGTAGAAGGCCGACCGACAGTGACTGACATCGGTGAGATATCGACTGACGATGGCGTCTGTGTGTTGACACAGAAAAGTCGAGACCTTCCAGAATTTAGGTTTCACTTTCAGGTTTGCAGAAGATCAGGGTTTTAAGACTGTATTCAAATTTGCCTGTATATGCATAACAGAGGACATCTATTGTAATCATCTAGACGAATAATAAGATTTGTGATTTGGCAGTTAAGAGATGTACTGTGGTTTATTGTTTATTTGAATTTATTCTACAAATTCATATCTTTGTTCAGAGCTTTATGTTTTTATATTCCCTATTAGAAGGGGATATCACAGTGGTATCAGAGCTTTTGACGTTTTATATTCCCTATTAGAAGGGGATATCACAAAAATGTAGGTCATGGCATGCTGATCTGTGGCACCTACATTCTTCAAGCTGAAAGGCATGACGTGATAGCAGAAAGTCTCCCATGGGGTGATAAAGGTAGTCTTGTGCTTATCTTTCAGTGCAATCAGGATCTGATTGTATCTTGAAAACCCATCTATGAGAGATAGCATCTCATGGCTGGCCGTGAGATCAACAAGTTGGTCAATTTTGGGAAGAGGAAAGTCATCTTTGGGATAGGCTAGGTTAAGGTTGTGATAGTCCATGCAAATCCGTATCCCCCCAATCGCTTTGGTGATAAGAACGATGTTAGAGACCCACTACAGATAATCAATGGGCTGGATGAAAGAGATAGAAAGGAGGCACTGAAGCTCCTCTTTGACAAGGAGCGCAATGCGAGGATGCATCTTTCAAAGCTTTTGCCTAATAGGCTTAGCCTCTGGGTTGGTGACTATGTTATGGGTAGTGATGGTGGGGTCGATGCCAGGCATATCACTGTAGGTCCAGGCAAAGGCCTTGCTATGGTCTGAGAGGAACTGGGTGTAGTCAAGCTGCTCCTGAGCGTCTAAAGATTGGCCAATCTTCAAGACATGAGGAACATCAGAAGAAGGGAGGTTGATGTCAATGGTTGATTCATTTAACATAACTTGGGTCTCAGAAGGGAGGAAACGCTGGATGAAAGAGTCGTCGGCACCCATGTAAGAAAGAATGGCGTCATCGTCAATGTAGCGGATAGTGTAAATGGTCACCGACTCACCCTCTATCATGCTGGGATAAATGAGAGGGAGAGACCTAGACACCCCATTTAGCTGATAGGTTAGGGGTTCTAGGCGGATGGTGTTTATGCAAAAAAAAAACTAGGAGGAATGGAAACCACTGACTCCGTAGGTGAAGGGGGAGAAATAGGCAAACTATGAGGAGATTGGTCAATGGTGGGCTCTAGACAGAGGTCTATAGGAGCCTGAGTGGGGTCTTGGTATCCCAAGCCATACCATTTCTTGGCATCGTCATCATTGAGCAGTTTGATGGGCTGATGGGAGCCTTACTCATAGCATCTGAAACCAAAACCCTTCCATGCACACCTGTAAAGCTAAGTGTGTGTAAAGGTGGGGTTGCCAAGAAATGAGAAGTCTGATGTGAATGGTTGCGGTGAAGAGAGAGGATTGCCATCAGTAGGAGCTTGATTGAGCCCCCCATAGACAAGGTTGGTTCGGAGGTGAGGAGGACCATAAGGCAGGACCATCCCGATCTGGGGATCGTAATTGGGGCTGTGGTGAAGGTGTCCATAATCTTGTGGAGTTTGGAACATGTCTAAGGCCAGCAAGCAATATTCCCCAAGTGAAAGTCGTAGGAAGATGTCTTCCATGGGGTCTTTGGTTACCGCTTGAAGAGGAGGGGTGAGGGCAACCGCCAGTTGCAAACTGGTTGAAGCTTTCACAGATGGAGGCGGCACTGGGGTTAATGGCTTGATAGGAATGAGGATGTCATTTGGCCGATAGGTTGTGTTACAAGTTTTGAAAGGTTATGGGTCAGTGGGAATAATGTGGACTTGCCTGTCGTGATCAAATTTCACACAATGGTGTAGGGTAGAGGGAACACAAGCCATGGCACAGATCCAGGGTCAGCCCAGCAAGATGTTATATTGAAACTCTCCTTCGATGATATAGAAGAGCTCTGGGACTATGCGTGGGCCAACACAAATGTGAAGGATGACTGTGCCAATGGTTGTGGTAGTGGTGTCATTGAAGGATCACAAGATTGTGTCAGTTTTGGATACGCAATTCTTGGGGAGGGTTAATTGATCAAAGGCATGGGTGGAGATAATGTTGATGTTGGTGCCTCCATCAATCATAACGTGCTTGATGTGGGTTTGATCAACATAGGTAGTGATGAAGAGAGTAGTGTCCTGATCTTCTGTGTTAGATGTAGGAATCTCAAAATTGTTAAAAGTGATGGAGGCGACAGGGGATAAAGAGTGGACCAGGGCAGCGAGTGGTTGGGGGTCCTCGGGTTAGACCTCCACTACCTGCAAGGCTTGGATGAGGGCCTGACAATGCTAGGGCGAGGTTTGGATGAGGTCATAAAGAGACATCTTCATGGGCGTCTGGTGAAGTTGTTTTAACATGGAGTCATGGATTGCCCCTAAGAGGAAGAAGAAGAGGGTTGAGGTGCGCCAAAGATAGAAATCTTAGGTTTTGGTGGTTGAGGTGGCTAGATGAAAGGATAGGTCCAAGGAATGATGGCTTTTTCTTTTGCCTTGTCCTTTTGTGATCTGGTGGTTATGTGAATGGCATTGATTTCGAAGATAGGGGTGAAGGAGATAAAGGGTCATGGTCTGCTGATGAGATGTTGATGTGGTTGAAGAGGTTAGAGGAATGTGAGAAGGTGTTGGGGGATGGTCGACGGTGTCCTCAAGAAGAAGAATGTCCTTCTCCATGTAATGACGAATGAGGGCCTTGAGGGCACAACAGGTCTCAGTATCATGTCCTGGTGTATGATGATATAGGCAAATCTTCATATCGTCAAACCAGGAGGGCTTAGACCCAAGAGGTTGGAAGGGCCTGATGGGCAGAAGGGTTATGCTGGAAGTCTGCAAAAGTCGGTGCAATATCAAAGAGTATGAGCCCACTAAAGGGTTTGTGCTCATTGATGTGTGCGATGCTAGTGACTTTTGCTTGGGCAGTGTTGGAGGAGGCTTCTGTACCACCTTCTGGGTAGATGGTGTGGCGACAGGTGAAGACGACACTTTCTTCGTGAGAGGTGCCAAGATTTTTGGAGAGGATAGGCTGGTGGTAGGCAAAGAAAGCAGAGGAGGCAACTAGTTTTGATTAGAGGTTGGAGTGGGGAGGATTTTGATCAAGGTCGAAGGATGAGGGCCCAAAATAGAGGGTAATGGTGATGGGGAAGGAGGAGTTCACCTCTATGGTTTGGCAATCTTCTTTGATTTGGTTTGAAGACTACTATTGGTTAGGGTCTGGTCTAAGTCCACCTTCACTTTTAGATGAGTGAGGCTAGAGACAGGGTGAACGATGAGTGACTTGATAGGTTTAGACGGGGTAGATGAGGGTTTCAGTCTTGATGCAGTTGGTTGAGGTTTAGAAGGTCTAGAAGTGGAAGTCTAGTTTTTGTTGAGAGTCTTGGGAGATTATGCCATGGGAGGATTAGCAGCATGAGATGAGAGGGCATGGGGATGTTGAAGAGCTGTGAGACGCTTCCACAATACTTGATGCTCCACTTTCCTTAAAGAGAGAAATTCAAGTTTCTCCACTAATCGAGAAAATGGTTGAAAAAATGTTGGATGAGGCTTGGGTCCTTAAGAAGATGTTGACGGTTGTGGGGCCAAAGATGAGATTGATGTAGCAGTCTCAGACCCAAGGCATGATAAAGTCATGACAGGTTCATCTTTGGTTGGAGACGGAGGAGAGACAGGTTCTTCCCTGGGTGGATAAGAAACCAGAGAATGAGGCTCCTCAAGAGGGTAAAGGGCAGGGATGATTGTGCCCTCCACTTGCGGTTGAGGAGTAGGAAGGGTCGGGTCCTCCATAGGTAGCAAGAAGGAGGATGGTGAGACCGGTGGTGCTAGTATGGTCGAGGCATCTTCTAATATAAGAGAGGTTGACGAAGAACTAACTAGAGAAGGAGGTTCATCCACATGTGATGGATTGATGGGTGGACTAACCTCTTGAGTTTGGGAAAGAGATTGGTCGGGGATGAAGGGTGAGACCATATTGACTGTTCGTATATTATGTTCGTGAGTGTTATCAGTCATGGTCTGGACATTGTTTTGGGTTGGAGGATGATTGGGGAATGGTTGCTTGAAGATGTCGATGCCCTGATTGGGTGGCGCATTGGGATTGTCAAGGATGAGGTCACCCTTTTCTAGCATGTCTTGGATGATGTTTTTAAGGGTCTTGTAGTTGCCCGTGTCATGGCCTTTAACACGGTGGTAGTTGCAGAAGTCATTTTCCCTATACCACGTAGGGATGGCGTGTGAGGGATCAAATTGTGGAGGTGGTCAGATTTGGGGGAGATTAAGAACCCCTTGTTTGATAATTTTTTCCAGCATAGACGCGTATGACTCTCCAAGTGGAGTATACTATTGCTGCACGTATCTCTACTAGAATTAGCGGGTGATGCTTTAGAACATGGATGGCTCAGGCTGGTTGGTTGAAGAGGAAGAGGATGAAGGTCTAATGACTACAGCATTTGTTGATGCCTTAGACTTGGGGTTAGATGAAGAAGGCTTAGAAGAGTCATTGGTCTTGGAGTTGGGATTCTTACTCCACAACTTGACTTTGTTCTCCTCGATGGCACGTAATTCAAGCTTGCGGGCCATCTTGAAGGCTTCGTCAAAGGTGCAGAAGGTCTGAACCCACAAGGCAGAAGAAATATGCTTGGCACAGGCTTGAGAGAAAAGTTTGATAAGTTTGGGTTGGGGTAAGGAAAATGAGAGCTGATTGATGAGGCCTCTCCAGTGAGCAACGAAATCAGCTATGGATTCATCCTCGAACTGTCGAATAGAATAGAGGTTTGTGATTGAGACCTTTTTGGTGATGTTGATGGAGAAATGATCAAGGAAGAGTTGGGCCAGCTGGGTGAATGTGAAGAGAGAATGGCTAGCAAGGGAGCTGTACCAGTCAAGAGTAGCACCAGAGAGTGACATAGGAAACGTGCATAAAAGTAATGCATCATCATAGAAAATGAGATAACAGGCATGTCTGAATGCCCGTAGGTGCTGTTACGGGTCTTCCTTGCTCTAGAAATGAGAGAATTTAGGAAGTTCCCACTGGTTGGGGTATGGTCAGATCGAGATGGAGGGATGAATGGGTTCATTACAAATTTGCTCATATGAGAGGGCATTGCGTGAACCAAAAACAAAGGTCTCTAGGCTAGACATCTTATCCATCAACATTTTGATGATATCTGCTGACGGATTGGTGGGTGCAGCGCCCCCTAGGTTGTAGGGTGCTTGAAATAGGCTAGAGGAGGCATACAACGTAGTTGGTTGTGCTTGTAAGGGTGCAACGTACTGATAACTAGTTGTAAGGACAGAAGTGGAGGCTAAGGGTGGTTGGGTAGAGGGCATAGCTAGGCTCGATGTTGCCACGGGAGGTTGGATAGTGGTAACATGGGCCAATGGATAGGTAGCCACCCTGGTGTTGATAGGGGTGAGGGTAGGAAGAGTAGAGACAACTAGATTCTAGAAGGGGGTAGAGGTTGATTAAATGGGCTATAGGTCATAAGGGACTGGAACCTTGGTGGAAGTGGGCCCAGAGATGGAGGGAGAGGCCACACTTAGAAGATTGGTCAAGGGCTGGTCATTGGTTGAGGCGATAGCCTGGGTGTCTATAGGTTAAACTATGGATGCTGTCGATACGACCGCAGTCTCGAAGAAAGAGGTCAACATTCCATAAATCGGATTGCCCAAGGAGTCTCACATTCGGATTCACGTGAGATAATGCTACAAGGCTTTGACATTGAGGTCCAAGAATCTTTCAAAATCTTGGTCCCCTTCAGGGACTATGGGATTCTGGGTTGGGGTCGGTCGAGTAGGAGTTCTTTCAGTCTCCAAGTGGAACTCCATTATAGGACTGGTTATGGATGGGGAAGGCATAAGTGGTTGACGCCTCCCGTGGTCGACAAGAGCCTTGGTTTGACTGTGAGTCAGAACCATTCAAGGCAAGAAATAATGTCCTCTCAAGCTCAAACAAGCAGATAAGAACAAAAAAGATGAAGAACACAAGCAGACCCTAAACGTTAAATCCCTAGGAATAAATTATTAGGATCATGGTGGCTTATGCCTTAGAATGTGTGTAGGAAGATTGGCTTTTGAGATGGGTCTTAGAAGAAGTAGTCTATGGATGGTTTTGGGTTTGTTTCGGTGCTCAAAAGTCTGTGTTAGGTTCTGTACTTGGCCTGGTGCTATGGAGCAAGCTCCCCTCACTTCATGAGTCCAGTGATAAGCTGGTCTCACTTAGCCAAAATATACTTCCCCTAGAGATTATCCTCTACCAGAGAATAGAGTGGGCTTTCCCCTTGGTGATGAAATCCAAGTGGGATTGCTGGGACATGTAAGGTATCCATTGGGTGATGAAATCCCAGTTGGGCCTTGTCTCAGGCGAGTTTTGATGTTTGATTTGTGCAAGTGATCTGGTTGTGTAACATAAAGTGGACTACGATTCATTCATGATGCGGTTATTAATTACTAGATGTGGACTAAGTATGCAGTCAAGAAGAAATGAGATGCAGTGTGTTTTAAGCCCAAAATTGAAGTGTGATTTCGTATGAAGACAAGTGAGAAGGGGTTGAAGGATATGATTTTTGACTAGCCTAAGATGCAAGAAAAGAAAGAAGAGTTCTTTTTAATCCTACTTATGATGTCTTTTAGAAGAGAAGAAAGAGGTGAAAAGGGAGAAACCTAATGCACCTATATGAATAGAAATAAAAGAACCCAAGGAAGACCCTAGGGTCCCACCGAGCGTGCCATAATGTTTCTAAACAAGATTTGCTTTTACATTCAAAAGAAGAAATGAGAAACTAAGAGAATGGTCTAAGGCTTGTATGTACCTGGATGAAGTCATGTGCACCAAATTTAGATGATAGCAAAAACTCCTCTTTGTTTGTGGAGGATGACCATTGAAAGAGAAAGATACTAAAACGCAAAAAATGTTAGATGACAAGAAAGTGGACTGCCAAGCGAAAGCTTGGTCCTAGAAGCGCAAAGACTTCTCAGAGGATGACAGTCCACTATTAAAATTAGAATATTTGATAGAAATAGAAATGATGAAAGATAGAATGAAAGAAATAAAAGACAAATGCATACCTGATATGCAGCAAACTACTTTGCATAGTTGCCGGCGTTGGTCATTCTGTCGGTGTCAGTCAAGGAAGGTCACCGACGTCGGTTAGGATGCCGACATCGGTAGGGGCAATGACCGGCGTCAGTCGGGGTAATGGCCAGGGATGAGTTTTAGGACTGGGTTTTGGTCTGCAGAGTGGTCTGAGGTTTCATTTGAGGGTCAGGGAGCCTGTTTGGGGGTCAGAGGGATTATTTGGGGGTCTGTGCAGGGGTCTGGGCAGAGTTGTAAGGACAACAGACAGACTGTATGTTCTGAAAAGGGGGATAGAGGTGATAAAGATATGGGAAGGCCTCTCATCATTAGGGGAGGAAGTCAAGTCTGATACATGGTCTGATAATCTAAATCTGGGTGGTGATATCACTTAAGAACAATAACCAAAAAACAAATGAAAACACAAAATAAATGCTTACCTATTGCCTACCAAAGATAGAGTAGGAGACAGTTGCAGATTGATTCCTGATGGTGTGTTGCAAACTGGTTGTAGATGTTTGATGTAGAAGACCTCCAGCAAGATGACTGAAGTAAAGTACCTATGCCTGAGAGAGAAAGAGAGAGATTTGGTTGCATATTGGCTGAGTGAAGATTGGTTGATTGTTCTGACTAAGGTCAGATTTGAGAACGTCTTGAAAGAAGGTCAGATAATTGATCAAAAAAATGATAACGGATAATGGATAACGGATTGGGAAATGGATAACAGATAATGGATTTGGAAATGGATAACGAATCCTATGTTCGGGTCGAGAATGCAGTTTTAAGGGTAATCGATGCTGGCAAAATCGTTGATGTCGGCTGAGTAGTGACTGACGTTGGCGTCGTCAGTCAAGTAGTGACTGACGTTGGCATCGTCAGTCGAGTAGTGACCAATGTCAGTAGATGCAGAATGGGGACAGAGGCTAATTTTAGCCTTCTACCCATTCTTACACGCTGCCAGGGTCAAGGTTCATGGGAAAACAGTCGAGAGGGGCTAAATAGGTGTGGGAGAATAAAATGGGGGTCATAAATGGGTCATAGGGTGAGATGACAAGGGGAGAGAAGGGGAGGATGACCAAGGGTTAGACACAATTTTGGTGTCTACAGTAGGTAGTACTTAGTTACTAAGGATAGATTAGTCACATCCCTTATTTTATTTTCCTCTCACCTAAAATCTCTTCCTCCAATTCTCTACCTATCTCCTCACCATATTCCTTCCTCCAGCGTGTCAATCTCTTTTAAAACAAGGATGGACAACATTATTCATCCACCTTTTTTATCTCCTATAAAGCTACCATCTACTCTGCTTTATTGGCCTCCTCATCATGTTTCATTGCATTTTTTGTGCATGCCTTTTTTCTCACTCCCCCACTCACTTTTTATATTTTTTTCCCTCTCTCCACTTTTTACCAGCTTTGCCCTCTATTTCCTTTGTCTTCTTTCACCATCCTCATCATTTCCCCTTGCCCTTGGCATTTTGTCATACCCTCTTCATCACTCTCTTTTCCTCACCAATTCTACATCATCCTATTCCTTTACACATCGATGGACATTTTTACATCTTTCTCTTCTTTTCTACCACCTTATTACTTCTTCTTCATTGCTTCTAAGCCATTTTCATTCCAATTCTCAATTTTTGTTTTCATCTTTCCCATATTTTACATCTTGCATGATTTTTGTTCCTTGTATTTATTCTAGCATCCCAGTTTTTTTCTTACGTGTGCCATCATTTTCTTTAGATTTGTCATTCTTATCACCTTTCTCATTTTCCTTTCTTCTTGTTTGGTTTATTTTCATCCTTTCATCTTTTCTATCTTATTTTTCTTTTCCACAACTAGCTTCTAATTGGGTATTTATCCTTTGAAAAGCCTTTTATAATTTCCCTTTTATTATTATCTATTTCAGCCTTTTACACTTTACATTCCCCTTCTCCTCTTTCCATCTATGTGAGTGTCTATGCTTTATATTATTGCCAACCCCTTACTTCATCCTTCTTTTTTTCTTATCATCCTTGATCTTCATATCTTATTTTCATCTCATTAAATTTCATTGTGTTTCTCTATTACTTTACTTATTCCATTTCCTCTTATCCATTTTTTCTCCCCTATTTATTCACCACCTCACCACTTTTCATCTTCTCAATCTCTTATAATCACCCATTCAGCTTGTTAATCTCTTCTAACAAGCTGATTGACACCTACCTTATCTCTTCACTTTCTTTTCCACCCATCCTTTGCCTCCCCTGACTTTTATTAAGCCCTTTCCCATATTACATCCCATTATTATCTCCAACACCACCATTTGATTTGCGTCATTATTTTTCTCCTTGCCTATCATCATTTCTCATATCCATGATTACTTGGTCACAATCCCACCTACTTCTTCACTCTTCTATCATCCTTTTTGTGCCCTTATTCCAATCATTTTTCCTAATGTTTTCTTTTATTCCATGTGTTTCCTTGTTTTTTTACCAAATTATCTTCTCCTTGGTCTCTTTTAGACCTATTTTCAAATTTTTCATGGCTTACTATATTTATAGTCCTCCCCTTCCCTTTCATGTTTGCTAACCTTCTCTCACATTCCTTTTCAATTCCCCAATTTGTTATTTTTATTACTTTCCTCACACCCCCATCTTCTACCATTTATTTTTCTTCTCATTTCTCCATTTCATTTCATTTAATTTTTCTCATCTTCCTTGATGACATTCTTTGTGCTTCATGATCATTTTTTTCCTCCTTATCCATGTCTAGATTCTTCCATCTTATCCAACTTCATATTTATCTATGGCCTCACTATCTTACCACTCCTAATTCATCCATCTCCTTTTCCACCTTCACATTATCCCTTATTGGATATCCCTCATTTTATCTCATTCAACCTCTATCTCCTCACTCATTAGAGTGTGATCACCAGTTTGTATTATTCCTACGTGCCTAGCCATGTCTACTTCCTCATGTCCTCCACTCTCTTGCTTTAATGCATGAAATATTGTCAAGTTCATTACTTAAAGTACATCCATTTCTTCCTTAAATGTATAGGTATGTTGTGCACGGGTCCTACTTTTTAACTTTATCCATCTCCAACTACTCCCTTTACATTACCTATCACCTATTTCCCCTTTAAACCTCTACACATCTAGAGATTTTTGACACAATGTGATCAAAACACCTTTTTTTAATTAATCAACACATGCTAATGTGATGCATTCAAAAGGCTTATATTTTTTAAGTCAATCTAACATCAAGTTTTGTCCTTACCAGAAGAAGATGCACCATGTCTTTCTTCTTATCCTCTCATCACTGGTTCATGTAGATGTATGTATCTTGACTCTTATCTCTCTTCCCATATCTAGTCTATTATCTAACATGATTTATGTGCTTACAATCATGCATTATAAACATAATCACATCCAATGGTTTTTTCATGTCACTTGATCCTTAGGGGGATGATCATGTTTTGAATAGTTATCAACTTTTCCCCATCTTATCTATCTATATATGCCATTCTTAGGTCAAAAATATTCTTGTTGTTAGGACCCCACCTAGTGGAGCCCCTAGATAATTGGTCCTAGTGTAATAGGGTAGAGGATGAAAACATGGCTACCTTTTATAAAACTTGATTATGCAGCTCTTAATTAAGGTGCAGTCTATTCTCTATCACTCACCACACTACCGATTCTTTACCCACCTAAATTTATAAAGCCTTGAAAGAAAATATTTGTAGGTCTTTTTTCCTCTACAACCAATAAAGCTTAGCTTTTAGCAATGATTAACTTTTGCCATAGTGACTATGTAGATTCTAATAGACACCCCTCTTCTAAAACTCAATCGTAGTGATAGTTACTACCACTTTGCTCACACCCTCACATAATTGCAAAATCCATCACCTCTTCACAAAGGAACCTTTCCTTTTTTCCATCAAAGGCATTTTGTGGTGACTGGTATTATGTTTGGCTGTTATTTATCATCTCTTACCTATCTATTATATCTAATCCTCATGCATGTGGGATTATTATATCGACTTATTACCTCCTCCTCAAACCATCTCGACATTGGCCATTTTTACCTAAATTATTGTATATTTTTGTGATGACCTTGTATTGGTCCTTTTGATTACACTGACCAATTTTTCCATGTTGAACATTTGAATTTACATCACCTAGTACACAACCATACTATTTGTGTTTTTCAAGGGAGTACTTTATAACTTAGATACTTGAAAATAACACTGACCTTGTATAAGAGATTCACTCATCCCTTATAATTGACCCTTATTTTTACCAACATTGGCAACTTTAGTTTATGTGTGATCTTATTTATTGCACTTAGTCACATTTTGTGTGCATGTTTGCATTTCAAATTCATAATCCTTTCTACACCAACCTAGTGCATGTCCACTAACTACTTACCAAACCTACACCCAATTATAATTTCCCTTATCAACTCATCATTTGAGGGGGAACACCTCTTCCCATACTCTAGGCAACTTAACCTTCAACCAAAAATTCAATTTTATTTTTCATCTTATTAATCCAAAGCCACATAACAAATAGGGGAAAAATGTAGACACTAAAAAACTATACATAAACATTTCTAGATGTCTAAATGCCTTGGGCCTATCCTAGGGACCACCTAAATCTTCTTGACCTTTAACCCAACCCTCTTAATCTAATCAAGTCACTATTCACCTATCGCTATTCACATAGTACTATTCAAAAGTACTATTTGAAAGCACTACTCCAAGTCACTATTCAAAATTACTATTCACTATCACTATTCATGATGACATGGCATGTCACTATTCATGGTGACATGGAAAGTGACTTAATAGTGATATAGCAAGTGACATGGCTTGGAAATGAGGTGTCTTGGAGTGGGACATCCTACGCCACTTAGGACCCTTGACAAAGGTGATTAATGACATCATTAAGCATCATAGGGTCTACCATTTTATATATGGTGAAATTTCCCTTACGGGGTCATCATCCAACATGAAATTTTGTCTTCATGCATGAAAGTGGTGCTAAAATGAGGTTCTCACTTGTTTGGTGCTTTGGAAAGGATAAAATGGGCATTATCTCCAACCATTTTGGACTCATTAGCAAGGTGGGAGAGACACTAATCAAGTGGGAGACACACACTAACCAAGTGGGAATCCCACCACCCTTATCCATTGATCCACTTACCAACCCATAGGGAAAATGGTGCCAAAGTTTGTGGGGCACTTTGTTAATTTCTTAGCGAAAGATAGAAGAGGCTAGTGGAAAGTATTTTGGACCCATATGAGCACATGGCCATGATTTCCACTTATTTTGGACACACTTGTAAAGTGGGAGACACACTATCTTAAGTGAGAGACATAATTATGAAGTGATAATCCCACCATCTTTGTCCTTCATGACCACTTACCCACCCATGGATAAAATGGTGCCACATTTTTTTATCTCACTACTATTCCACCCTTTGTCATATTTCTTGGCATGAAATATTATAAATATAAGGCCTATTTCATTCATTTGGTGGGTTAGAAATTAAGGAGGTTGAGAATTTGGTTAGTAGAATTTATCTTACAGGTTGATCACTTATAAAGGAGGTCATTCATTTTGGAGAAGAGGCTGAACTACCTTGACTCTACTAGAATTACTCTAGGATTCTTCAACAAAAATCATCTTCAAGCCATCTTCAAGCATTGGGGTAAATTATTTTCATTTAGTTAATTTCAATTTCTTTACCTCTTGGCCTTCTTCTCTTAACCTCTAAAACTCTATCCCTTATCCTTCTTATTTTCTTGACCTCTAAATATTGACCTCTTAACCACTTCATATTCTTGAGCCTTTTGACCTCTTGACCATCTACCATTTACCAATTACCTTCTTGACCATCTTAACCATTTACCATTTACCATCTTGACCATTTACTATTTACCATCTTGAATATCTACCAACCCTAATGAAAACCCTATTTTCTTGGTCCTTGTCATGATATAAACCAAAACCACAACTATGACTTGACCCACTTTAGCATAGGTATTGACCCACTTTTTTATATATCAGTCATTTTGGAATAATTTCTTTATCAAGCATCTCTTGCATTTAATTTTAGTAATCTTCTATGAATTTATACAAGTGCTTTATCTTTCTAGCATTTTCTTTCTTTCATTTATGTAAGCAAATTGTCTTTTCAACTTGATTGTTTTAAAGAGTGGATTGATAACCTCCAAGGAAGCTCATGCTTCTAGGATCTAGCTCATGCTAGGTAGTCTACTTTATATCTTGTCTAACAAAAAAGTTTTCTTGAGTATTGTATTATTATAGGTGGTCCTTCCTAGCCAAATAGGAATTCTCCATCAATTATTTAGATTAGACACACATTTTCTACCATGTTCCCATAACCACTACCCCTCTTTTCAATTCTATCTCTTCTTTTACATTAAAGAAAAAGCAAAAAAAATTGAGTAAAACAAATCTATAAAATCCTCAAGAATCTCCTGGACTAGGTCCTCAAAGAATGAATCCTCAATAGGAGGTGATGAATTGATAGAAGAAGACAAAGGCATAGAAGAAGATGAAGGGTCATGAGATGTGAAGTACTCATCAAACTATACACGATTTCAAAAATGAATATCATGAGTATTAGGGTCTAAAAGATAATAAGCTCTCATGCCCTCATAATACCCTATAAAAATAAAAGGTTTACTCTTCTTGTCCAATTCTTTCCTTTTCTTATTTGGTATAAAGTCCAAAACAAGGCTCTCAAAGACTCAAAAAAATGAGACACTAGGCTTCGTTCCAAACCAAGCTCCTCTGGAGTCATATGATCTAGTGCTCAACGTGGTGTGTGGTTCTAAATGTAGTTCACATAATTAATTGCCTCTACCCAATAGATACAAGGTAAATCTTATGAATTCATCATGTAGTTATCCATATCCTTCAAATTTCAATTCTTCATCTATGCTAAATCATTATGATGTGGAGTATTTGAAATATAATGCTAGTATACAATACCATGGATTGATTAAAAATTAGTGAACTCTTGACTAAAGTACTCCCTCATTACCTATATGAAGATTTTTGATGCAATTCAATGACTATTTATTAAATAAAGCCTTAAAGACTTTGAAGTGGGCAAAGAAATCACTCTTTTACTTGAGGAAATAAACCCATGTATGCCTTGATAAATTTTAAATGAAGGTAAGTACATACTTAGATCCATTCAAAGAAGGAGTAGGAAATACCAACAAATCATTGTGCACAAGTTCAAGTGGTGAAGAAGCTCACATGGACATACCCTTAGGAAATGGATCCTGGTGTTATTTCCCTAATGCAAAATTGGGGTAAACTCCATCAAGACATAAAAATATAGGAAGACCCTCTACCATACTATGAGTTCTCAACTCTTTCAAATATCTATAGTTTAGGTGTCTAAATCTCTCATACCAAAGTTGACTCTTAGAATTTTTATGAGAAACTAAACATGCCCCTATAAGAGGAGTATCATCAAAACACTCATAATAGTAAAGTCAAAGACTATGATCAACAACACCTTGTGAAATGAGTGTGTTTGGCTCTAACAAGGCTCAAAATTTATCATCCTATGGTGTGAAAGTCACTATCTTGCCTTGATTAGAATGGAAAATTTGATAAACTAAAAGCAGATTGGTGGTGATGTCTGGAACATATAATTCATCATTGATGTATCCACTAACTAGTTTATGTCACCCTTATCCTTAAAAAAATGAAGGAAGAATATCCAACCTCAATGTTGGAATTGTAACTAAGGCCAAGAGATACAAAGGAGTTCTTAGTAGAAGTCATATGGTGTGAAGCAACAGAATATAGAACCCAACTATTTGAAATAGGTAACTATGATCTCTTGATAACATTAAGTGTTTTCTAATGATCATGAGATGGAAGAGTGGAGATATAAATCTTGTGTTTTATTCATTAGGGACTATTATCCTTTCTGCTTAATGATTATTTCCATTCCAGGTCTTCATGTGTCATAGTTATGTGTAGTCAAAGGCTCATAATGGTCAATATAATAATTATAATCCATGCTAACTAATCACTAAAGAGCATAAAAAATGCAAAGGGTGCATAAAAATTGGCACTAAGACAACCCCTTAAAAGATTATATTATATCTCCCCACCCTGCCCCCCCACCCAATTTAGCACTTTATCAGAGTAGCGATTTTTTAAAAATTAATGACACCAATGGATAGAGAATATAAAAATTCACTTTAAAAAAAATAGAACTCAAATCTGAGTTACGATTCAAAATTTATAAGCATTATGTTTTCCCATACAATTAGGCAGAACATAAAAAACTCACTAAAAACTAAAATTTATGACCAAATATATAAAGAATAGAGTTTTACAACCACTTGTTAGAACCAAAATTTAACCATGGACTTAGAAACACCAATCAACATGAAAAAAGGTCTTCTTGATTTACGCTATGCTTGCACAAGCGAATTATGCTTCCTCTTGAGGCAAAAAATCAGCTTGGAAATTAAAAAAAGAATAGAACCCACTATTTTGAGAGGAAATAAAAGGTGATTTACTATTATTTTTAGATCCAAATCTAAAATGAAGATGCCACAGTCTTTATGCAAAAAAGAGGATAAAAAAATTGCCTATATTCCACTTACGAAAAAATGAAAAATAACTATTAGTAAAATTGCCATAATTTTTGCATCTCTAAATGAAATTAAGAATTTCAATATGATCCATAAAGTTGACATCAAGTCACAAAAAACCCAATTTTTTTTTTACGATTCATCATAGATCAAGAGAAATATGTATAAAATGGCAAGATATAAAAAACATGCCTTGTTTTGTATCTTTCTCCAAGCAAATATAACATAGATCTTATGTTATCTTTGTAGACATGAAAATCAACACAGTCCAAAAAAATTCTATGCTTCCTTCACAGATCAATACCTCTATTAAAATGCATTCAATTCTTAAAAATAAAATTCAAATTTGATACCTTAGATCACAAAAACACTTTAGATCATAATATATTTGGTGTTTTCAATGCCAAAACAAGATTCATTTTCCAATGCCTTGCTTCTGTTACAAGCACCTCTCTGATACATATATGAAAAATGATACAAAATCTAACACCTTTCTTTGCCATGTATAGGAACCAATTTCTATTAAATGGCGCTTAGAAGTATATCTCTATGATCAAAATCTTGAAAGCAAAAACTTTAGAAGCAATGAAATCTTCAAAAAGTCTTGAAAATTTGTCTCTCATTAAATTGATGATTTTCCAATATGGATGCCTCTTTCCTCAAGGGAAATAAATGCTCCACTTCCTCTTTTCCTTCCCTCTAAAGATAAAAACCACCCACTTTCTTCAAAGCTTCAATGAAAGTACCAGATCCGTAAGAGGGAAAGAAAAAAATGGCTTGAGGATTTTCAATAAGGGAAGAAGAAATGGAAAGGGAAATTTCTAAATAAAATTTGTAGCGATGTCAATGGAAGAAACACATCACAACTCTAGTACCATGTTAATAATGGTAAAGGCATTCCAACCTAAGAATCTAAAGTGTTGAAAATAGCATATCATAAAGGAAGTTGCATATATGATATGCAGAAACAAGGCAGAGAATATATTATTTAGAAATAAAACATAATGAATCATGCTAGTATAATAGGCAATCACTTTCTTATATAGGCAAGGTGAAATACTAAACTAGCCTAATTGACCAATGTGAGATAAATCCTCACATAGGAAAAACTCACTACAATATGAAATAGCTAGCAAATACACTAGCAAATGTGAGAAAATGCATGAAAATACATACTCTAACATAGTTAAACCTCCATCTTCTAGGATTTTTTAAAAATCCATGTTTTTATTCATATGTCCCATAGATGTCAATTAAATGTGGCAAATATATCCTCCCATTTTTTTGATAAACAAATAGAGACAAAAAAATTACAGTCCTTATTTCTCCACCCATACCAACAAATAATAGTCAGGGCAAGCTTAATCTAATTTGAAGTTATAATAACTCCTTTTAACTCACTTGCGTAAGCACTATCATTGCTTATATTTTCATGAAACTCAAATATATGATTCCATGAACAACCATCAATTCCCATTCACCAAAATGACTTCATATTACTGTTGATGTAGATAGTATTTAACATACCATGATGACTCAACATCACCAAATATGTCAAATAAAAGATATTAACCATGAAACTAAAGTTACTTAAATTGGCATTATTATAAATATAAAATCCCACATAGAATAAAACATTCATTAAGAGAAGGTTTAAGCTCCCTCAAAAAAATTCAAATATTAATCATACCATCCTTAATGATTTGGAACACTTTGATAAGTAAATCTGATTCACTATACTAATTTAAAGCTTCCTAAGTTTGAGTCCCCATATTATAGAACCAATATTACTTTATTTACCCTCAATAAGAGTGCATATGATTGAATTTTTCTGAAAACTATCCATAATATCATGAATCTCAGAGATAATGTTTTTAATATCTAACTTGGAGATTATATTTTAATAAGATAATTTATTGTATTAAGTGAGTCTCCTTCAATACAAATGTTTCTTGAACCTAGTTTCTTAACAATTATGACACCCCATAATACAACCAAATATTCAACTGAGTGATTAGTTTGGACATAAAAATTTATAGCAAAGGTAACTATTAGTACAGGTTCCTAGAAATAATCCAAAACATGCTAATTACAGGGATAACTTGCACAATAAGGAGGAGAAGTAAACCATAATAGTTAATAAAGCATTAAAAATTATTAATTATAGAAAAAGTGACAAAATGAAAAAGAATGTTGTCATAAAAAAGGTAGAATATTTAGTATACAATATGAATAATAAATTAAAATAAAAAAATTACTCACTGTGCACTGATCATAAATAAAATAAAATTAGGAAAACCATCTAAGAACTATTATATTAATCTCTATCACACATGGAACTATATTATATTAAAAATGAGCTCTGTAAATAGAGTATTAAAAAGTGATATCACTTCATATTCTATCCTTTTGATAGCCAAAAGTAAAGAGTCTTTATATTCTTTAATCTATTTGCTAATGCTTACAAGGTCGAATACATACAAAAGATTATACAAAAGACATAATCATAGAATTTACACATGTGTCCATATATTATACTTTGTTATTTTAGTATGACCTATTCCTCATCCAACACTTTGCCAGACTTAAATCATTATCTCGTCCTGAGGCAAAGTCAAAAAATTGAAGTCTATTATAAATTTTATGAGATGAGCCATAAATAAAAGTTGTAGTTATCCCTCCAAGTGCCATTTTACTAGTTTTCACCCTTTGTGCACTACCTACTTTCCATTTCAAATTTTCAACTAAGTGGCATACTATTCTACCTCCATTTATAGGTTTTTCATAGACTATCATAACTAGGTGGTCACTCTTTATAGTTTTTCAACCATCCTATCCCTACTCCTAATGGTTAAGGCTATCTAACAAACTTATGAAAAAATATATGAAATTACAAAATTGAGGTGCACATTACCTATTGAGTAGGTGGTGATAAAATTTAAAGAGGCTATGAAGAGGGTGGTTGTGTTTGTTATAATGTTAACCCACTTGATTATGAGGTATATGGTGGTAGAGGTTGTTGTTGATATTGTTTCTTTGGCTGCAACTTTGTAACCAAGTTATTTTTATGAAAAATCTATTAAAGTTGTTGTGGTGAAATGAATTAAGGCTCATTCACCACCTGAAAAATTGTGATATTGATCTAAGAGAGGTCTTGATTAAGCATCTTCTATTCTATTATGACTTAGTGTACCATGGTAACCAATATGTGTAACAAGATCTAAACCAACATCAAGTTTTGAACATCAACATATTTTATGATGGTGATTAGTGATTTATGATTTGATATCTTGAGCTGAATATCTAATACTAGCTCATCTAATCAATCCATAGTTCATTGATCTTAGATGTTCAAAACTATATTGTGCATAGTTTCATTATGCCAAACCTAATTTTTTAGCATGGCATTATCCATTGAATCTATAAATTTCTTGAGAGAATTACCCATTGGTTCCACATTGGTTGTTTGATTATTCATCACAACTTTGGCTTTATCTATTGTTGTAAACTTAGGCTTAACAATAATCAAATCATTATTGAGATGTTACCTCTAATCCAACATTGATTGATCTATTTTATTATCTTTTTATGCAATGGTATCCAAAAACTATTTATATTCAATTATCTCATATATTGACTTTATTTATGACCTTATAGCCTACCCTTGGGCTCACAACATTTATAATCATACACATCCAACCAATCCTTTATGAGTTACTTCAATAGGGTAGTGATTTGTTTATCTTTAAACATCACCTGATCACCTAGAACTTGTGTAACCAATGTGGGTAAATTATTATTGATCAATTGATGCACATTTTTAAGTTGATTTCTTAGGTTTTCCTTGTCCTCTCATAATAAAATAAATCATGTTCCAAGTCTAAGGCCTTCTATGCAATTGACTCTTGGAACACATCTATGCCTTCAATTTGATTGGATAATGGTAGTTTGGGAACATATAAAGATGTTTCAAGTGGATTAGTGAAAAGAGACATAGATGTCATAGGAATTACTAAAATACCTAGCATGAATTATACCAAAGGAAGTGCAAAAGTGGTGCACTAGGTGGATGTTGTGGGAACATCCCACAACCACTAGCTAGAGATACGAGGTTTCAATTTTGATTCTTCATCTTATGCATACTTTTATGTTATCATCTTCTATTGTTATATGTGCTCTATTTATTCCTTAACTTGGGCCTCCTTTTCATTTATGTCTTTAGATTTATTTTCAGCCTTTGCCTTAGTATCTACATTGGATTCAACTTTACGTTGCACCTTGTTCTTAGCCTTAACTTCAAATTTTGATTTAGATTTGGATTCTACCTTAGCCTTAGATTTATTTTTAGCTGCTTATTCATTAGATTCTTTCTTAGCTTGCTCCTCTTTGGCCTTTTTTTCTTCCTAATCCTTGGTTATTATTTCCACTTCATATTTTTTTATTACATATCCTATGCTTCTTGTTGTTTCATTTTTACTTGTTCCTATTAATTTTTCTCTACCTCCACTTCTTTGGTTGTTTTCTTATATCCTCTACTTATTTCACTCTTTTAATTTGAGACTCTAATTATTTGGTATGTGTTTTGTGTAACTCTTCTTACTCAACTTCCTATTACCTGCATTGTTCCTCTTATGCAGCTGCTTGTTCATTTGTTTCTTTCTTATTTTTCTTATTCTCTTCCTTTTTTTGCCTCCTCTCATCTTTATTTTTATTTTCCTATAGATCCTGTGGTTCCTATGCAACTTAATATTATGTTTCAGTTTTGGAAAAGGTTTTTCTTCAAGTTCCTCCATGAATTCTAGGACATCAAGTTCGGTGGCTGATTATGACTTCAAAAGATTTTGATTCCACAAACGTACCTCTAAGCACAAATTTATTTTTCCTAGATGAGGTTAGAGGAATTAGGTTATATTTTATCTTCTTCATAGACAGAGTCTGAGGCTATTGTTATGCTACTTATGGCTGTTATGCACCATTTACCCCTACAATTTCACCAAAAGACCATTATTTACCTTACAATTAGAAATGGCTTGGTGGACAGGTGTGTGAAATTATGGGGTTAGACTTCCTCATTTTGGTGTATCTACCAGATATATAGTAGAATATCTTATAACTATATCTCTATGAAATATTTTAGCCTCCAATTTTTGTCGGGTTTCCTCTTGTCCTATAGTGTCAACAATAATAGAGGTGGAGGATGAGTAATATTTACCCAAAGGTCTTGCCTTACCTAATAATCTACTTGATAGGTACGTAATAATTTATATAAAAATAAATTTTTATCCTCTTACTTATCATACACAACGTTATTGATGTCTTCTAGGATGGTCTTCAGGACTTTATTACTTGACTTCGATATCTTGAAAGTCACACTCACCTATGATCTTCAAAATATTTAGATTATCTATCAAGGACTTTGTGTGACATGTCCTTTTCTTGGGTGGTGGTGGTGAGGCTCACCATGCAAGTACCTTTCTCTTTCCCTTGTCCTACTATGATGGTGATACTGATGGTTGTGGTGGGGTCTGTGGTTGTACTTGCCATTATTCTTATGCTTATTTAGGCATTGGTTATTGTCCTTCTCGAGTAATAGATCATATAGGTGGCACTAACATCACAACTAGAAATTTATACCTCCATACTTAAGCCTACACATCTAACATGGAGATGAATAATTAAATTATGGTCATAGTTGGAGTAAGCAACTCATGTACTCTAATTTGGATACCATTATGTAATTTTGTAATTAATTCATGCTACCTTATATAATGCATAATATCTTGAGGTGTCCTAGGATTTTACATGATCAAGGATAAAGTCTCAATAAACCATGTGTTTAATCTCCCTAGGTACTCACATTATTGTCCTTATAGTTCTCCCCTACCCTAGTCATATAGTTCTCCCTAGTGTTAGAATGAATTGATGAAGTGGTGAAATTTTAGTGGAGAATGTATTTTCTATAGTTTGGAAGGCCTATTGCTCGAGCAATAGTTTGGGGAGTGATCTAGATTATGATATCTTATTATAAATGAATAGAACCTTCATTGTTTATGCTTAATAAAGTGAGAATTACCTCATATAATTGACCAAAATTTGGTAGTTTGATCTATCTCTCAACATTAGATCCTCAAATGGGATGTTGGAGTGTTAGATCTTCTACTTGTGCAGCTTCTTGAGGGTACTAAGTAAAAGGATGGATTCATCTACATTGATGAAATAGAAAGGGTCTAGGTCATTATATTTAGTTTGAATCACACTTAACCCTAGCCCTATATCCTTGTTCACATCTAGAAGAGGGATAAATAATTGACCTCTATCCATAGTTGTAGCTATAGACTATGTTGAATATTTCCTTGGGTTGTTATAGATTTGGTTTCTAATTGATGCACAAGGAGTTAATTTCAAAATAGAACACAAAATTTTCTTGTTGTTTAAAAGTATGTAACGTTTGTGTGTTATCCATGCCCCTTATTATGTAAGTTTTTAGTGCCCAAATGTGTCTCATTAACTACTTTAAATGCACTACTCAATTGTGCGCTAGGTTTAATCACCACATTAATCTCACTTGGTGTAAGTTGATTTGACAGTGACCCTTTTGTATCTAGAATCATTTATTTACCCTTTGGTAGTTATTTGATGTGATATGATATGGTTTAGTCTATCCCATTTATTTTATAATTCCACATATCAATTAGACATGAAATCTACCTTGGAAAAAAAGTAATATATCCAAATGCATTGTCATTAATGGTATTGAATAACCATTATCCATCATTTCATCATACCTATCTTATCATCACTACCTTCTTGAAATTATTTCATGATCTCTCATAGTTGGTTATAACTATCCTTCCTTCAGGCTATATATGGTTTTTGATCACACATTATAATTGAAACTTCTCTTTATTCATTGTCATGTGTTGTGATGAAATTATCACAATATAAAAACACTCTAATCCTATGAAAAAAAACAAAAACATAAAATATAGTTAATAAAAAATCCTAATCTACATGGTGCTACTCAATACCCTCTCTTTTTAGTAGTAAGAATGACAGAGACTAACAATGGTAAGACTTAAGCCTATAACCATTAACACATTCGGGTAATATGGTTCATTTCAAATCTTTTAACATAATGGTACTTATTGTAAAAATTCATGAATAAGGTAGGGTCCCTTCCATTTAATGCATAGTTTTCCTAGGAATACCATAAACCTACTATCATATATCAATACCATTTGGTCTTTATGAAATTGCTTAGATTACAAGTTGTGATCATGCCATGCCTTCTGAATTAACTTACGGATTTATTACATCCATTTTTCTCTTTGTTGAATTTATTCCATTATAACCAAGTCTATTAATCTTGGCTTTAGAGAGTCCTAGTTCCCTAGATTCATAACCATTATAATGCACAAACTTGGAACAATGTATTCCATAGGCATTACTACCTCAAGACCATATACAAGATAGAAAGGAGTGAAACCTATGGCATGATTGTAATGTGTTCTATATGCTCAAATAATCATAGGAATGGGATCCTCCAAATCATCCCTTTGCACATTACATATCTTTGTTAACATTTTTCCTAATACTTTGTTTGATGCTTCAAATTGTCTATTTGCTTGAGGGTGATAAAATTTGATCTTTTGGTACAAGATCATAAAATCATAAACTCATCATTGAGAGTCTTGATACTATTATTGAAGAAATGTGTTCTTATGTCAATGGCCAGCTTGATTGGGCATCCAAATCTTAATATTTTCATATAAAAATTTGACAACATCCTTTGCACTACAACTTGGTGCTACAATAACTTCAATCCATTTGGTGAAGTAATATGTCATAGTAATAATGTACCACACATGACTTAGTTTGATTTAGAGACTTATAGTTCTAAAAAAAATGATTCTCCACTATTCAAAAGGTTTTTCCAATGAGAATTAATACCAAAGGCATCTCATCTCTCTGATTGGGCTTTCCCATCTATTGACACACATCACAATGTTTGGATACCCCTGTGTGGATCTTGAAATAAAGTTGGCTACGAAAGACCACTTTTTAAGATTTTTCTATCAGCAAATTCACCTATGAAATGATCACCTGCAATTTCCTGATGTGCTTCTTGAAGAAGTTATGGTTGTTCATGATCTAATGCTAATCTATGAATCACACTATCTTTCCCCATCTTGTACTGAAATCCATTGATGAGAATATATGATATAACTCAAGTGACCATTTGATTTTTATCCCTTTATGTATAATGTGTAGGGAAAGTATCTTGATCCAAAAAAATTGAAATGTCCTCTATATTATCAAGGATTTTAGTATCTTTTAATAAGTGTGCATTTGGGGACTCATCCTTTAATTATTTTGGCTCTTCATTATTTTATAGCTTACCTAGATGATCTAGTCTTACAGTTTATCACCCTAGATTTACATTGATCCAAAATTGAAACTCTTGAAACAACATGATCCACATAGAGATCCTTCCTCCCAACATTGGCTTTTTAAATAACTATTACAATTCATGGTGGTTAGTAAGAAGTTCAAATAGTGTGGCTAATAGATAGTGTCCAAAATTTTACAATGTAAATACCATAGCTAAATTTTCTCTTTTTATAGTTGTATAGTTATTTTTCATTACTAATAGATTCTTACTAGAAAAATATATGGGGTGACTAAACCCACCCTCACTTGGTTTCACTAAGATAAATCCCATTACAATATCAAAATCATCCACATGCACATGGAATGGCTTATTCCAGTCAGAAAAGACTAAAATGGTTGTTGAAACCAACCTTTACTTATGCTCGATAAATGTTTCTAAGCATTCTGATGTCCACTCATATATTGTATCCTTACAAATTAATTTTTTCATTAGTATAGATATTGTTACATATCATTTGATAAAATTTGTATATAATCCCATATGATAGATAAAGGTGTGCACTTATGTTGAATTGGTCAGAGTTGGCATCCCCACTATTATAATAATATTAGCCTAGTCTACTAGAATACCATCACTACATATAACATGGCCTAAAAGACACCAAAAGGTGTAAAAAATAAGCACTTTTTGAAATTTAGGGTAATGCACAGATCTCAACACCATTATAAAATTAGTCATAATTTTGATAGATGTTATTTAAATAAAGAAAAGATAACCTAGTTGTCAAAATATACTTATATAAAATCATGAATGAAATCTTTAAATGCAACTACTATAGCTCTAGATAAAAATGATGGCATATTACTCAAACCAAAAGGCATTACCTTGTAGACAATTGATTCCCATTCAATTGCAAATGTAGTCTTAGTTTGGTCTTCTTTTATGATTAGAATATGATGGTACCCAATTAATCTATCTATAAATGGGTATAATTTATGACCTGAGACTGAATCAAGGACTTCATCTATGAATGGTATTAGAAAATTATCATTGATTCATGCATCATTAATTTCATGGTAGTCTCCACAAACCCATATATATCTAGTTTTATTTGGGATACACCACTATAGGACTCACCCAACCATATTTTTCCATTGGACAAATGATTCATACTTATTACATCTGATCCAATTGAGCCTTTAATTTTATTTTCATGTTGGAGTTTATCCTATATGGGCACTTCTTAATGGGTCAAACACACTCTTCCAACTCTATGTACATCTCCCCCAATGACAGATATATGCCTTTTGTTTTAGAAAATTTTGTTAGGAAAACATTTTGATAGTCTCATAGAATTTATAATGCTTTTGAGATATATTCCTATCCCTAGTAATATCCTACAGTCACAAGCTTAGGAAATGACTCTGTTCATATGTTTTCTTCAATAATTTTAGTGGTTCTTAACACAATTTGTTTTATGCATTGGGTAAAGCCTCTCATAGGGTGTTCTCTCCTTCTATTTCATAGGGTGTTCTCTCCTTCCATTTCTAAGATGTTTATATTAAAAAATTTGCCGTCTTCCACTTGTTCTACACTTTGGGCTTGTATTGGTTTAGCTTCCCTCTCTAGTTCAAAGAATCTATCCAATTCCAAATATTTGTCACTATTGCTATATTTTGTCATCTCATCTATTATTCTATTATAAGTCTTTATAAAATATTGTTCCTACTGATTTGATTTGTAATTATGAAGTGCTATATTCAAATCATGATCAACTTCCTACTATGATGATGACCCTATTGTAACTCTTAAATCTTCTACTCATTCATAACATAAAAATATTTTAATTTTATACCATGCATTATGTACTAAAGGTCTATCATCTTCAAACACAAAATTTTAAATGAAATCTTGTTTCACTTATGCCCAATGTTTGGTTTATCTTCTATGTTCATGACACACATTCCAAGCTGTTAGCAGTGGCATTAGGGTGTGGCTAAAAATGTGCATCTGATACCTTAGCTCCACTCCTTGCACAAATGATATATATACATATTGATGAATGTGTATCTTGGGTCATTGGCCTTATTGAAATAATGGCCATTATAATTTCACCATATGTGGTAATTGACCCTAAGAATAAAAATGGGAAGGTTTATTAGTGGTTTTTTATCCTCTAAGACTCACCACTAGGATAAAGGGAGAAGAACATACACCATTGTAGCCCTTAAGTGTTACAAAAGAAGATAGAAATACTTATTAATTGATTAATAAAATTTGATATGTATAAAATATTTTTAAAAAATGCCAACATATTTGATATATGCCCTGTAAATAAAGTGATTAGTAGTTTCAATTAGAAATATTGAAGGGTAACCTACAAGACAAAGTGTTAGACAAAAATATGACCTGAAAGATAGGATTTAAAACAAAAAATGTGACTTGTAAGACAAGATGTTAGCAAGCCAAAACTTCCACTAGATTCACCATTGTAAGAAAAAAAATGTTAGTCTAATAATCCTTAATAGAAACATTGAAAAAATTATGATTTTGCACTATAACATTTTTGGATGAGGGGCCATGACATGGAGATCAAGGGGTGACAACCCTTGATGGGGTTAAAGGGAAGCACCCATTATGAGGTCTAGGGGTAATGCCTCAAATGTTCTCCTAGTTACATTACTAGGTAGGGTTAAAGAATAGTGCCCCCAAAGACAAACATAATTTGGGACTTATAGAACCCTTGTGATTTAACTATTTTGGGAATATTAGAGTCTTATTCCTAATTTAGTTAAAGGTATGAGTTGAATAAATAAATAAATAATATTTAAATAATTTAACTATTGATTTGTATAATTTAATTTTAATTTTAATCTTTCTATAAATAGTGATAAATATGGAGAAAATAAGACTTAGCTAAAAATAGGATGAAACCGCTGAGATAGGGTTTAGAATTTGTTGTGAAAGACTGGAATAGTGTCACAAATCAAGATCTAGATTTAATTTTGTGAAAGGAAAAGAGAATCAAAATAGGACACCCTAGAGTCTAGTGCTATAGTCTTTTTCTATTATTTTGTCGAAACTTCTTGTAGAGACCTAAGTTTTCTAGGTTTTTTTTACTATCCCTATGTGAGCCTGCGTATGAAATCTCAACTCTTGAAGGTCTATAGAAATCATTATAGATATGATTTAGTATTAAAAACCTAGATTTGATTTTGATTTTATCAATATTGAGAAATAAGAGGGGTTAGTTTGTGTAAGATGTACTGAACATGTATCCACATCCCTTGTATGGGCACACTACCTACATACTAATACTCTGAAGAGGGATCAAGCCATATGTATTTCTTCCACTTGATGTTATTTATAAAATATTGTTATAAGGATGAAATAATGAGTATGATTGAGGTGGATAGGCACTTGTGTGAGGATTTGGATATGGTTGTAGCTATATTGGATGGTTGTATGTAGAGAATAGAGAGATTTGCCTCAATAGGATTGCTTGTATTCTTGATTATCTTTGTAATATTTGCTAACCTTTTCTAAATTAATTTTGAATGAGATTTTATAGAGATATATTAGTCATGGGTAAAATGTATTTGTGTTAGGATGATAATATGAAGGATAGGAACTAGAAAGAAATGACCATTGGAGCTAAAAATGCAACTAGACAAGAATGCCAAAATCAGACATCCTAGGGTCTGATGCTATAGTCCAAGTTGGGTGATATTATCTTATAGGTGTAGGACCTAGGGGGGTGGAATTAGCATAGTAAATGTAGATTGGCTGATCTAGAATTAGGTTTTAGAAGTCTATGGATGACTTAGAATAAGCAAAAAGGTGTCTATAAGGGTCATACAAGCATGCAAGAGGAACCTATGGGTTAGGTGTCACAAGCCACCCTCAATCTACCAATTTTAGCATTTTGTATGACTATATTTGACCCCCTTTATTCTAGTGATGCAATAAATTGAAATATTAGGATAAACTAAGAATAGAAAACTTACCTAAACTTACCTACAAGGGTGAAGCTCGTGAAGTTATGCGATGCTGAGTGTGTGTAGAGAGAGAACATTGTGAAGTGTAAATATATAAAAGAAAAAAAGAGTAGATCAGTTATTACTAGACATGATATGTCTAAAATAAGAATCTATAAACTTTGGTAAGGGAGAGAATAAGAGAAAATAATGAATACACCTTATCAGGTACATGAACCAATACAAAACCTATACTGATGTTGAGTGATGCTGAGTGATGTTGGGTATGTGTTGAATGATATTATACAAAAATTAATATAATGAATAGAATTGAGTGATCAATTCCCTAAGAGTGGATCAAAAATTCAAAGGCTATCCCTTCGGCTCTATCATCACCCACTAAGTGAAGCTATGTGATCATGCATGTGTTAATCGATGTTTGGACTATTTGTCTAATCCCTCTGAATAGGTGGCTCAAGAATACAAAGTCTAGCTAGTCCTTTGGCTCCACCATTTCCCCATGAAGTGAAGCTATTAAATGATACCAATCTGAAATGTATGTTGTATGAGATGGCTCCTAAAGCCCATGAATGTTTTGTAATATGGAAATGTAGTATGAATAGCTAAATGTTTGCTTGAAACTATGTAACTCTTGGCCACTCAAAAAAGGTGGAGATTAGGCTTAAATGAAATCCACTCCAAAAATTGGAAATAAGCTTATGTGGAAGCCACTTAAGAATGATTCCAATCACTTGAAAATGTAATAAGGCATGTAACTACTGAGAATACCTAGGTGATTTACTAAACTTAGAAATAAAATAAGTTAAATGTGTTGTGCACATTGCCCCCAATCACTAGTATTTGAAACATGAATTTTGATTTGGAAGTTATACCAACTATCGTATCTAAAAAATGGAAGTGAGAGCCATCATTCCATGCATGATTCCCCCTATAACTTGATTCTCTTATAAAAACTATACTAAAACTACTGATTCTAAACTAAACTATAAGTAACAAAACTATAATTGCACTTAATTTTCTATTTGTTTTTAGATTTTTTTTAAAATTTATATAGGATTGAAAAAATAGGACACCCTACTATCTAGCACTATAGTCCAATCTTGGCACTCTTGCCTTGTGTTGATTTTGATGATTTTTCTATAATTGTCATTGTCTATCTAGTCTATTCTACCTGGTTTGAAGTCTAAATACTATTCTAGGTGTTCTAAAAGCTAATTTTTCTTGACCGGTATGATCTATGATCTTTGTGATAAAATCCTTATCTATTGCCCCCTCTTCTAAGGGTAGGAATGAAGACCTTACAATGATTACCCTAAAAAAAATAGTCTTATAAGTATGTTATGCCATGAAGATACATGATATAGCAATGATAATTGACAAGATATCTCAAGATATAACATGGTTTGTATGAAAGATTGGTAGATCAATAGAGGTATGCCTAGATAGATATAAAAAGGTAATATCATGTGTAATATAATGAACTAGAACTAAAATTATAGTTAGTTGTTAGTTTTTAATGAGGGATGGAACATGATGTCCATCATGGAATCCAAAAAATCAAGATAATGCATGATGTGGATCATGACATTGCAAATAATTAAAAAGCAAACAAGAAAACAAGCATACAAGAGTGGCCAAGGGCCCAAGTAAACAAAGAACATGGGCACATGTCACTCAAATTGGAAAGCAAGCTACAGGGCATATATAAATGCCACATACACATATAATTGAAAAAATCAAGGTTGGAAGAAGGGTCACATTAATATAGAAGAGTATAAGCAAAAGACATTAGAAAATTTATTAAGGCACACATAAGAAACAAAACAAGAGCTGAGAAATGTAATCACATATTAGCTATGAAAATTAAGAGAGGAAAACATGAAATATTATGGAGATACAATCACATCTAACTAATCAAATCAAGAGCTAAAAGTATGCAAGATGTGTAGTACAAGACTAGGTATATGCTAAGAAATACATAAGTTCTATATACTAGTGAATGTTGATAGAGTAATTTGTGTAAGCTAGTAATTAATGTACATCAACATGATAACTAGAGACTGTGGTATATGAATGACATAACATGGATGGTGTAGTCATGCATAATATGCCCCCAATGGGTAGAAATATCGATATATGTGTCTCGAATGTATGAAGTAGGATTCCCACTCAATGGGTAGAGTGAAGCAATCAAGAATCTGTAAGTCACTACACACACTCAAATAAGATCAAGTGAATCATGGTAATGTAGATAAATTGACAAACAATAACATAGAATAAAAAATGTTTTACTATCATGATAGTAGAAATGTAAAGCATGGATAATGCATACAATTGAAATGTTTTTTTATATTTTTGAAATATTTGAATGTTTTTGTATTTTGAAATGTTATATTATTTTTGGTATTTTGAAATATTTGAATGTTTTTGGTATTTTTAAAATAAGCTATGTACAATCAATTATAAGAATACTATTTATAAGAAATTGAAAAGAAGCTATGTAAAAGTAAGGATAAGAAGAGACAATACTAACCGATGAGTCTCATGAGAGACTCCATATCATGGTGTCTCGTATCAAACAAAGGAATCATGTGTGATTGTGAAGCACAAGGGAATGGATGTGAATATGATTCTGAATTATTGGTATCTTGTAAATAATAACTTGTATTGTTCCATTCATCATTATCATCTTGATTTTGAACCAATGTAATGCTAGTGTTGAATTTTGTTCTATCTGGATCTTTTCCTTTGATGAATTATGTCTGTGAATGATTTTTATTAAGATGTTAAATAAATCCCAAACCTTGGTGACAAACATTATCAAATACTAAAATAGGAGTAGTGATGCCTTGAGAATGCTTTCCCAACCCTTGAGCTTGATAATCAAACTATTATAGATATTTTTGACCAAACCCATACTACTTTGAAAGTTGAGCCTCATCTTGGAGAAGTAGATTTACATCTTTTTCATGTTTTACTTATGCTTGTGGTATTAGTTTTTGCTATGAATTTGATTTTTGATCCTTTTATTGTTTTGAGTTATGCTTTGGTAACCACTTTTGTAATATTTCTAAATTTGACCCCTTGTGAATGTGTTTCTATATTACTGTGGATTTCTTGATTGATTTACCTTGTATAGGTTCCTCATTAGAAATTATCTATTGTATATGTTTTTTCAATGCCAAACATGAATCTATGTGATGCCCATGCATTCTATGATATGCACAATAATATATGGATTTTCTCACTAGATGTAGAGGAAGTAGTTTAATTAATTTAAATTTTATCATTTTCATTAGTACCTAACTTGAACTCTTATTAGATCTTTGAATGATTTTTAAATCACTAATTGTAGAGTTATTTTGTTGTGATTTCTTTTTTTGATATGCAACATTGCTAACAACAAATTATCTAGGTGAAGGTACATATACATGATTGACACTCAGGTGCCTTTGAGGATTTTGTATTCTAATATGATTTCCTATTGTTGTGATATTTTCATGTAATTATTGATTATACATTTTTAAATCTGAAATTAACTTGATCCTATTGATGATTTTATCCCTTAGAGTCTCACAAGTGCAAACCCTAATTGCTTCCAATTGAACATGCAAGCACATATGTTGAAGAGGGTTTGAAGAAGCTATAGGATGAATGTATGCATGAAAAATAATAGCATAGGCTACCTCACCTTTTGTAAGGGTGATAGCATGGACACATAGGTAGAGGGAAAGTAGCTATCACCCTCTTGGAGGAGAGGAGGAGAAGGAAATTCTTTCCTAATATGCAATAAATTGTCATGTGAAATTGGAACACTATGTGCATCTATGTTTTCCTTGAATGGAGTGCATGCAATATTTTCATTCACAATACAAGAAGTAAGAGTAAGAGAGTTATCATTTAGACATTCTTTTTTCATTTTTTGATATGAAAAAGTAGATTTAAAAACATGAGATTGATCATTTGAACTATGCATTAGAAATTTGATTCCATTTAATTTATATTGTTGTAATTTGAACATATAAGTAGCAAAAGAGTTATATACATATAGGTAGAAACCATGTATGTGGGATTAAATTCATGTAATTGGGGTAATAAATTTTATAGAAATATGATTATAAATAATATTCCACATGAGAGATAACAAACAAGGGATAGAGAGCATGGAGCATTTCACTAATGCATAATTTGTTTGACTTGTATCGTAACATTTATAACATGTTTAGAAATATAACATGAGAGAGAGAGAGAGAGAGAGAGAGAGAGAGAGAGAGAGAGAGAGAGAGAGAGAGAGAGAGAGAGAGAGAGAGAGAGAGAGAGAGAATGTAAAATAAATAATTAAACCTTGTATTAGATAAAAGTAAACATTGCTTTGAAGGAAAGGGATCATAATATTTTTAGCAATAAATTTCTTGATATCATCCCATATTATATGAAGTAAGCATGAAACGGAAATAATGAAGATTTAGATTAAAATATAGTAAAATTAATTCATATACATGATAGAACTAATTATGGTCTCCTTATTTTTTGTAAGAAATGCAAGAAATATTTGTAAATAAGTGAGATCCATTTTTGTTTTTATGTGGAATCTAATTTTAGATGTAAGGTGATACCTCAAGAAAATAAAGGGACCTAGTATATGAAACTAGGGTTTAAAAGAAATGACATTTATAAAATTACTATATAATTTTAAAAATTGATGCGAATTTTTGATTTAAATATATAGGTAAAAAATTAGAAAAATATTGGAAAAATTATGATTTAAATGAACCTAGTAAATTCAACTAGGGTTTGAAATAAAATGATTTTTTAAAAATTAATATGGAATTTTAAAAATTAATGTGAATTTATGATTTAAATATGAAATTAAAAAATTGAAAAAATTAAGAAGGAATTTCCCTAGGGTTTTTATGTGCAAATGAAGTAAGTTGGGTTCAAATGATTTAACTATTTTGGGAATATTGGAATCTTGTTGCTAATTTAGTTAAAGGTCTGAATTGAATAAAACAATAAATAATATTGAAATAATTTAAATACTGATTTATATTATTTATTTTTAATTTTAACCTTTCTATTAATAGAAATAAATATGGAGAAAATAAGACTTAGCTGAAAATAGGATAAAACGATTGAGACAGGGCCTAGAATTTACTGTGCAGGACTAGAATAGTGTCATAAATAATGATTTGGATTTTGTTTTTTGAAATTAAATTCACACTAAAATATGACACCTTTGGGTCTGGTGCTATATTCCTTTTTTTCCATAGTTGTCCAAACTACTCGTAGAAACTTGAGTTTTCTAGGTTTTGTTTGATGTCTCTGTGTGAGCCTGCCTATGAAATCTTGACAATTAAACATCTAAACAAATCCTTGTAGAGATTATTTAGTATTTCAACCCTATACTTCATTATGATTTGATCAATCTTGAGAAATAATGGGGGTTAGTGTGTGTAATATTCACTGAACGTGTATCAAGACCCCTTGTGTGGGCATGCTACCTACATACAATAATCTGAAGAGGGATCAAGCCACATGTAGTCTCCCACTTGATGTGATTTGTGAAATAGTGTTATAAGGATGCAAAAATGCTAAACTAGGTGTGTTTAAAGTGGCTAGGGACTAGTGTGAGGATTTAGATATGCTTGTACCTATATTGAATGGCTATATGCAGAGAATAGGGAAATTTACCCAATGGTATTGCTTATGGTCTTGTTTTCCTTTTTAATATTTGGCAACCTCTTTTAAATTAACTTTAAATGAGATTTTATAGAGATATATTGGTCATGGGTTGAATGTATTCATGCTAAGTCGACAACATAAAGGATATGAACTAGAAGGAAATGACTATTGGAACTAAAAATGCAATTAGATAGGAGCACTAAAATTGAACACCTTAGGGTCTAGCGATATAGTCCAAGTTAGGTGTTATTGTACTATAGGTTTTGGAAGTCTACAGATGACTTCGAATAAGCAAAAAGGTGTTTAGAAGGGTCATGAGTGCATGCATGAGGGACCTATGGGTTGGGTGTCACAAGCCACAATTAAGCTACCAATTTTGAAATTTTATATAACTACACCTTGGAATGACTCAAAATTTGCGAAAAATGATCCTAAAATGCACTTAAGAAAGGACACTTTTTTTAAGGAAAACATAGAGTAAAATTACAATTGGACTTTTTAAAACCATATATTCACAGTCAGTATTAATAAAAATTGATTCCAAAATATACAAAATTGTAATTTATAGGTAATACCATAACTCTGTAATATATGGTTTTTCACACTGTTAACTAAGAGTAACCACATAGTTTGGCAAAATTGTCAATTGTCAGGGTAATATTGTACCTTCCAAGATGTGGATTTGTCACATAGGGAAAGCACAACATATTTTGACAAAAAAAATGAAAATATACACAAGGTGATTTAAAATATTTACATAATGCACAAAATGACTAAAATAAAAGTATATTTGATACTTAACAATATAGATATATTATTTGAATTGTTTTACTCAAAATCAACTATATGTGTGCAAAATAGACTTTAAGTATCAATATTGCTCTTTTTGAACTGTGGTTTTTTGAGGATTAATATTTTTATAATAGGCATAGAATATGAAAAATGTGTAGACTGTTTATTAGGATAAAATTTTATATAGAAGGGTAAATATGTATAATAGAATCGATAGGGACTAATATCTACTAGAAGCTTGCAAAACCACCTCTACAACCTAAAAAATTGTAATTAGTGATCAATATCACTTATATATATATGAAATATTACATAAAATATTAAAAATTGGTATTTGGATGTTTGATTTTAGTTTAGGAAACACCTCCCCTTACCTACAAGTAAATAACAACTAGGCAAAGACAATAAAGTGATTAGATGGCTAAAATTACCAGTTTAAGTTTATGATTTTATAGATAAGTCAAAATTGCACTTATTTATGTCAAAACCACATTTAAGGATTAAAAAATACATTTGGTGAGATGTAATTGTTTAAAACCTTCAAAAAATAGTCACAGTTAGTGGTCAATGTTGGTGATTAGGCAAAACCATAACTTTTGAGGTCAAAGCTACCTATGTAATGTTGACTTTTGCATAACAATACCACCTTTTCCCTGAAGGATGAGATTTTGAAACTTTGATCTTGAATTTTCCTTCAATCCAACCTATAATCTTGATTAAAAAACTTGAAACGCACCATGTCAATTCAAACAAGGGCTCTCATGATGGTCACCAAATGAATGCTTATAATTTTGAGCTTATGGATTCAAACTGCTAAAAATAAAAATTTTACCCAAAACATACAAAACATCAAAATTGAGAGTATTACAAGAAAAGTAAACAATCATAAATGAATTATTACCATTTAATAGATAGTAATGGCTTCCCCCCATGATCTTCAAATTAAGTCTAATGATTCTTGACTTTATTGTTGGATTGCTATGGATAGACTCAAAATTTTGTCATGATACTTGCTTTATCAAGAGACTAAGATGGTAGGGATTTAGAATGGATTGGATTTGTATTATGTGATATTTTTCATATGATTCAAAAATTTATCTTGTCCATGGGTAATGTATTTGTTTATATAAGTTATGGAGGGAAGATCAATGGATAATATTCAAAGCTGGGTTAATAGGATCCATGGTGGAGGATTATCCAAGGAATTACAAATTCCTTGGAAGCCTATAGAATAGAGGCTTTTAGAGAGAAATGGGATAAGATGGATAGGATTCTATAATTAGATACTTCTATAATCAATTAGTCTTTTTTCTTTGAAAGATCGTTACTCCTTCCACTTCATAATGCCCTTTCAAACAGGGGCAAAATGTATACATCTAAATTTTTTCATGTCATCTACTATCACTAATATTACTATTAGTTGACACTAATTTTACTAACCTCATTTATATCATTTAATTACATCCCAATATCACCCTTTCTAGTCATTTATCTAACATCCCCTTCGTCCACTGACCTCATATTATCCCCACCAATCTATTAATTTTTATAATCATGTTGTATCCACTAACTAGTCCCACTTATCCATTATTTGGAAATTTAAAATTACCATGACCCACCTACCCACCTATCCTAGCCTATTTATAGGCTTTCCTACATCCCTAGTCTCTAATCACCTATCCTAATCCCATACTAATCTTGATTAGCTGCTAATGGATTTTAGAATTCTCCAATTATAGAATCCTCTCTATTTTGGCCCCTTTCTCTCTATAAGTCTCTATTATAGAGGCTTCAAAGGAATTTTTAATTCATATGATAATCTTCCACCATGGATCCTCCTAACCCAACTTTGAATATTGGATATTAATCTTCCCTCCATAGCCTATTTAAACCAACCCATTCTCTATGGCCAAGCTAACTTTTAGAATCATACACAAACTCTCACATAGTCATAATCCAATCCATTCTAAATCCCTATCATCTTAGTCTCTTGATCAAGCAAGAATCATGCCAAAAGTTTGAGTCTATTTATATAAATACAATAACAAAGTCAAGAATCATTGGAATTGGTTTGATGATCTTAATCTTAAGAACCATAATTTTTCCTATATTTCTTTCCTTATTGATGTTATGGTTAAAATTGATATTTATATTAGTTTTGATTAATATCTCAAAAATATAATCATATACTATGCCTTATTGTTGGAAAAAAAATTAATTCCCTATTAAGTAACATATGTGACATAGCACATGGTCTATGATATACACTATTAGATTGTATCTTAATTACTAGTTTTATATCCATGAGTTCCACATTATTGGATAAATCTATAAATGGTGACTTGTGAATACCTATAATTCATTAGTTGATATATTGTTTCTCTTGTTCTTTGGTAATGGTAGATCTAAAAAATATAATAGTCCATGGTACACCTATTGAATTAGTATTTTATTTATTATTTATGTTGTGAAAAATTTTCTTTCCTTTATATATATTTGAAATCATTGTATTTCCTTTATATATATGTATAAGAATAATATATTTTTAATCATCTATAGAATCACTTTTTTCAACTGGTGTAAACTTCAAACCACATAAATAATCATCAATTCTCATTGGCATTTAATTTATATTATCATTAGAAATGGCATCAAAAACATCATCATCATCATCATCATCCTTGATGGATATGAAGTTTGGATCCTAAAAATTGACTAGTGGAGGTAACTATCTTACATCCTTCTATTGATTTAAATTTTTTAGGTGAAGATGCTGAAGTTGGAGGAATCATAGAATGCAACTATAAACTCATGAACTAGATTCACCAACCTAATATTATTTCATATGTTCTATAGGTATTATTTATGGTTGTGGAATCATAGTAGATGAATGTGCCCCCAAATGTGATTGATTATCAATATTATACTCTATAATCTTACAAATTTTGAATGGTTGATTATTTGTAGGGCATGCATATAAATATCCACTAGGTATAAATTTTACACACCTATGTAAATTAGAAGCTACAACTTACATTGCATGTATCCGTGGCTAACCAAATAGTAAATGTAGTGTAAATTGTTTTGTATTACTTGGAACTGAGTAGATAAAGTCTTAAGCCCTACTATGATATCCAAAGTGATATAACTCAAAGCTTGTTAAGGCACACCATCAAATTCTTTGATATTATTAGATGTATTTTAAAGATAAGCCATGTTAGTACTTAGTGTTTTTATGAATGTGGGATTTTAAATATTTAACCTTCAATCATTATCAATTAAAACACCTTTTACTGTTATAATTTTGATTTAAACTTCTATAAAAAATATATATTCTGATTAACAACAGACCGTGTAGGAAAACCTTGATTTTAAAAATATATGACACCCTAAATATAATTTAAAGTATTCAAAACAAATTAAAAAGAAGGATCTGTGTCATGAAGGAGATTTATTTGATTCAATTCCTGATATAAATGTCCCCTTAAATATTGTATCTTTTTGAATCAATTCTAACCTAGAAATATTAGCTAGTGTATTCCTTAACTGATCAATGATATCATACCATTTAGACTAATTAACCTATATTATTAGATGAGATTATAGATGGAAAGTAAATAATTGATATTTTTCCTATTGTATTGATTAATGGTAAACCTATTATTTTATATTGATAATAGATTGGGACATAAGATCTACTATAATCCTAGGGAAAATAGTAAAGGCGGGACATGAGTTGAGGTAGTTGTGAGGTATAGGGGTAGGAGGAACAAAAGGAAAAATATAATCCCTATATTTTCTATTGGTAACAAGTGATAATATAACTTAGGACATGAAAAAATAATCATCATATAATTCTCATGATTAAAATCCTGATTACTTTAAGATTTCATCTTTTACCTTAGATTTTTCACCCATGGGTTTTCATACAACTTAATTTTTTTCATTTTAAGGGAAATATACATGAAAATGATATTAATAAGATTTGAATCAATAAATAATAGATGGATTAAATCATTATTATCATTAGTGTTATGAAATACATAATATTAGGAACTTAAAACCCTAATAGGTAAGATAACATGAAACAAATAGACACCTAGTGTAACTAGGGTTTGATTAATGTTAAAAAATATGTTGGTTCACTAATATGTTATATAAAAAATTGGGTTATAGGATATGATAAGTCCTAACTAGGTAAAATTAACTAATCAAATTTAGGATGTAAAATATATGTATACATTAAGCATTCACTAATTTGTAATTAACTATATTCAGAAAGATGTTAAAAATAGAATATGCAATAAGGAAATAAATTTATTAGAAAAAAAGAATGAAGGAATGATATTAATATTGTAAAATTAGAGTGTGTGACTATGTTGACTAACTATGAATCTATATCATCCCTCTTATTTAAATCTAGACAAAGCTACTAGAATCAAATAAGGGCATGGTGCTCCGGTGTCCTTAGGTAACACTAGTGTCCAGTAGGTATTTTGAGATCTATGAAAAAATGGATCTACATATGTCACCTATTGGTCTTGTGTATGTGTTATATGATGTGAGATATAGTGCATAATTCACTATATACCTTATTCATCACCAAAACCCTACTTTAATAGGTCATGTGGATAAAATAGGTTGAAGTAGAAAAATGGATTATTAGTTAATGTTTTGTTTCACCTCAACAACCTCTATGTTGAGTTATTCCTACATATAATTACTATGAAGAGGGATAAAAATACATGTAGTTATCCCATGCTATAATGTTGTGTGTGAATGAATAGTAAAAATTCTAAATTTTAGTGTAATCTTGGTGTGTTTATAAGTTTTAGTAATGAAATGTGACTTTGGAGGTATATGTAGACTTAGCTTAGGGATACTAGAGCTCTCTAGAATATGAATTGGTAAAAATAAGTTCCTTTATCTAAATGTGTAGTTATATGTTTTGGTGTTTTTTAATCATGAGAGCCTCTAGTGGATAATGGATTTAAAATGTGGCTTTATAGTCATAATTTTATAAAACCTTCAGATGGGGTTGTGAAATGTGTGATATGACTCATTTGATGAATCAAAATTTGAGAAAATATGAATTATTTTGTGGAAGGAAAAGGATGGTGGATTTGGACACTACTGACAAGTGATATAGTTTAAATAGGGTGGTCTTATTTAGACAGTAGAGACAACTAAACTAAAATTGTGGATCAATATGAAAGTTATATTAAGCTATGACGAGCCCAAAATATGGCTCATTATTAACATGGAATTTCCTTTATTTCATCTCTCTAAGGATATAATCTTATGCAAATCATAGAATTTTAGCTAACTATGCATGTAAAATAGATATTTTATCTCATTTATGTCAAACCAAAGGTTGAATTACTATTTTATCATTTATACCTAATAAGTAGCATGTTTTTGTGTTTTGGTTTTGAAGAATACACATAGGAAGATGCCAAAAGTAGTATTTTGGAGAAGCTCTAGTTTTGATCATAGTCTTCCAAAGCTATGGACATACTTAACCAAATTTGTAGACTCACTTAGTCCTTATCTATGAACTCTATAGGTCCTTATCTATGGACTATGTAGGTCCAAAGTTTGAGAAGCAAGAGAATTTGTAGATATTCCAAGAAAGGAAGAACTACTCCAGTTGGAGTCATATCAGAGAAATACTTGCTTCTTATTTTGAAGGATTCCATATTGATATACTTTATACATATTTGGACCATAAAATTATTATAGGGATATTATAACTATTCCTTGATGATAGTTGGATTTTATAGGATTATACTCAATTTAAATCACCTATCTTTGGGGCAAACAGATTGCCTAGTAGTTCTATTTTTATGCATACTAGTTTTAGTCCAAAATATTAGCATAAATATGTAAGTATTTCACATTAAGAAGAGAGGATGAATACAAATACATTTGGAGTTTCAGACATATTGTAAATGTTCTAGATTTTATAATTTAATGAAATATTATTCTAGCTTGTAATACTAAGTAAACTTCATTCTTGACTCTAAGAAGATCAAGTGACCACTCTCCCTAGAACCAATAATTTCTATACGGTATTTATATTGATGTTAAATTAATTATTCATTACTAGATAACTAGACTATCTTAAATACTTTCATGAATTAATAATTTAGATCTAAAATAGTCATTTCACCTTCCAAAGCAAGTGTGACTTAAACTTAGTGATTCTTTTATTTTACTGCAAAGGAGTGAGTTATCTTAGATTTATCTTTCCATTTGAAGTTTTACATTTCCAAGTGTTGGTTGAATATTTTGTCGATCAGTGTACTGATAAATAAAATAGGTCTGATTAGCCAAAGTAAGAAGATTAGTCATCCAAATGTGTAGGTTTACCACATCAGAAGGGGACTGATCTCTCCTCTCATCAAGGGGAGGTTCCTTTATATATATATATATATATATATATATATATATATATATATATATATAAATAGAAAATAATACTCAAGGGTAGGACAAAACATCCATCTCTCTTTCTTCAGAGATGATGCATACAAATCAAAGGAAAAACTTAAGGGAAATGACAAAAAGCACTCCTCTTCTTTCAGAAGTACTACTCAGCAAACCACAAGAATACTCCTGGTAGTAAAAGCAAAATGTAACCAAGGACGTAGTAACTAGCAAATCAAGATACAACACAAAGTCTCCACCTTAATTGCTCAAGAGTAAGATACGAAGGACAATGAGGGCACAAAGTTGTCCCAAGGTCCTTTACACAGAAATGAAAAGAAAACACACTAAAGGGAATTATGGGGGCTCAAATTCTCTCCACAGTTAACTCTTCAAGACACCCTCCTGACTAATTTCACTAATCCTGCTTGTTGAATTAAAAGAACATAAGATATATTAAGGAAAAAGACATAAGAACAGTTTCCTCAACAACAAAGATATCATAGCACAAAGTCTAGAAAATCAATTGCTTTCTTGTTCCAATAACAAAATATGATCAATAATCTGAGCTCAAAGTCTCAATAATTCCTTTCAATTTGGGAAGAGTTTCATTCTGATTGACAACAAAGAAATCAATTTACAATAAAAGAGTCCCTTATATAGCCACTTCAAGAAGGACTCATGAATAGTAACACATCATGTTGCATTGAAATCTGTTAGGAAGACAGGCTAGAATTTAGGGGCATTTTACCCATTTGATTTTATCAATGCAGAGAAACAAGTCACACTATTGAAAGTTTGCAAATTTCAATGTCCACCTGGCGATTTGATCCTACCTTCATCGTTCCTCCTTTTTTGGTTAATTAAATCAGGTCCTAGATTTAATTTGTCATTCTATTCTTTTCTTGCTTTCTACTGGTCTTGGCCTTAAATCCTGTGAATGAATTTGGGTATGTGGATTCAAAGGATCAATGGCTATTTAATGAGCTTTAAAATTAACATTAACTCACCCGTCACTATGTTTTCAATAGCTAGTTCGATGTCTTGAATTTGATGTTTTTGGGCGGATCACCCCTTTGATCCTTTAGCTTTTCTATTCTACATCCTCCCAAAGGAAAACTGCCTTTCAGGCCTTAAGAAATTGTCCACTTTGAGTTGGGAAGATCCCCCCACAAGGGTATTTGCCCTTCGAGCAGTCTTTGAATGGCTTTCAGGTAGTCTTCGAATGGCCTTCAGGCTTTGGGGAAATGTCCCTCCAGTTGGCAGCTGAGAGTCCCCCGTAAGGGCACCTGCCCTTCAGGGTCCTTCGATGGCCTTTTAGCTTTGGTAGTCTCTCGTGGCCAATTCTCTGTGGGTATTTCCCTAGGCTTTCTCTTGTGGACAAAAAGTTTGGGGAAAATTCTCGCAGACAAAAATTCTAGGGAAAATTCTCACAATTTAAAAATTTTGTAGAAATTTGTTCCATTTAGTCTCTTTGAAAATGTCTTCAGGTTTTTTGCCCCCAACCTGTCTGAATTCTTTCAAACTTTTTATCTGAAGGAATTCCTTCAGACAAAAAGTCTAAAGGAATTGTCTCTTGCCTTAGTCTTTTTTCAAATGCCTTAAACAAAAATCTGAAGGAATTACCTTAACTATTTTCTTTGAAAATGACCCTTCCGAAGGGTACTTTTATAGACCAAGTGTCCTCCACAAGGGCACTTGTCCTTTGGGAGGATTCTTTGAACTTTGCTTTGAACCGATTCTTTGAACCAAGCCAATGAACTAAGCGTTGAACCAACTGTTGAACCAAGTTTTGGTTCAACGGTTTAAACGAAGCCTTTGAACCATGTATTTGAACCCGCCTTTGAACCAAAAGACGTTGAACCAACTATTGAACCAAGCTTTGGTTCAATGGTTCGAAAAAAGTCTTGAACCGACTGATGAACCATTTTATTGAACCAAAGGATGAACCAAAGCATTGAAACAAAGCATTGAACCATTTGGTTGAACTAAGCCATTGAACCATTCCTTTGATTGAACCTGCCGTTGAACCTTTTGAAATGCTTAGCTCTTGCTGATGGAGATTTTTTATTAAACCAAGGCATTATACCAATCCCAAAAATGGCTAAGTGTTGGAAACTGATTCTTTTGATTGAACCCACCTGCAGAAGTCTTTGAACCTAGTGAAATGAACCTACCTGTAGAGTCTGTAGATTTAAACCTGTGAATCCCATTAAACTTGGCCTGTAGAGTCTGTAGATTTTCTCTTCCTACTAAGTCTGTAGATTTCTCTTCCTATTGAGTCCATATATTTAAGCCTATAGAGTCTGTAGATTCAAGCCTGTAGAGTCCATAGATTCAAGCTTGCAGAGTCCGTAGATTTCCTTTACCTATAGAGTCCATAGATTCAAGCCTACAGAGTTCATAGATTTTTTGATAAGCTTGAAAAATGAGGAATTTGATTGCCCAAGACAAATTTTGAAAAGGGAAGATACAATTTTGGTTTGTAGGACCAAAATAGTTCAAATGTTGTCCCCGAAATGAGTGATATTTTTTGGGGACAATAGTTGGCTCCAATTGGGGAACTTCCTTCTATTGCAAAAAAGTGATTAAAGGGAGTAGAATCTAGAATCTCTAGTGCCTTGAAGCGTGCCATTGGGATATGGAGTCATGCTACCCAAAAAGAAAGGCGAAAAAAACAAACAAAATGAAAAGCATGAAACAGAACTAAAGACTATACAAATATACATATGTATAGGTGAATTCCTTTGGTAATTCAAAAATTGAAATACCTCAGATGCTGCCCCTTGAGAGGTAGTGACCATGACATTATATCCTGATAAACTAGTAAGAATCCATTTTGCCCCTAGAATCAGTGATGGGTGAATGGAACTCTCCACCAGGAAACTAATCTCCTATGCCTTCCTCTTAGTTCTCTTCTCTTGCTGCCCCTTGGCAAGACTCGATCTTTGCAACGAACCTTTGCTCTCTTGGCAAAGAGTTTCTTTTCTTGATTTTGATGGGCAGCAGCACGGTCTAGTACCATAATTTGCTATTCTAATAGCTCAGCCCAGCACATGTCTTGATTGTCCCCTTTAGATATCTAAGATTCTTCATTTGGAGGGGAGGGTTCTTTTGCACTTATGCTGCACTCCACAAATTCTTTTGCTATTTCATCCCTCCCCGAAGACTCAAACAAAATTTGGGCTATAGGGGCTGCCGTTTGGGTCTTGACACATTTGACATGATCAATTATGTTAAATGGCTAGATTGGACTAGGCATAGGGGATGGGAGTTCATCCTTTTGGTTTCTAGGAGGGGTGGGAGGACTGGCCTGCAAATTTGAAGTAGAAGGTGCAAAAATGTTTGAAATACTTACTTTTTCAACAACCACTGGGTCCTTTGGCTGGAAATACAGAGTGGTTCCATGCTGAGTAATTGAAATTGTAGGTTGAGGTTACTCCTCTATTTTTCCTTTATCAGCTTGCTGAGCTGACTGGTTTTGGGACCAGGTGAATACAACATATGATCCCTCATCTACTTTCCCTTCACTTCTAGGTTTATCCTGATAATTTAGGAAACCAATGATGGAGTTTCCAGCTAATTCTTTTTGATTTTATATAAGGAGATTAGTGTCATTTTCTTGATTCAATTCAGGTTGGAAAGAGAACTCTGATTCTACTTCAAGATATCCCATTGTTGAATTGGTTGGAGGAGCTTCTAGGGCAAGTTTCCCTTGTGGGGGAGGAAGGCAATTCTGTTGCCCTTGATTCATAGCAACATTGCCCTGATATGAATGATTAGGGAATGTCCTCCTTGGTATGTCTTTATATAGAGGAGCAAAAGACATACTTTGGGCCATTGATCTTCTGAGGGCCAACACTTCATTTTCTAGCTTTTGCACCATTGGATCAGTGGTGGCTGCAGGTGAATATTTGGAAGATGAGGCAAATTCACCTCTATTTGGTCCTCTTCTTATCTTTCTAGCCAAGATAAGATCATCTTCTACCTCAGTAGCCAAACCTAAGCTTCAGCAAGGTCTATCTGGCTAGCACGTCTCAATAGAAAACTCACTTTAGGCAATTGTGAGTTGATGAAGAAGCATTTGAGGTTTTCAAGGGTTGGCTGAGCAATTGTAGGAATCCTATTCCTCAGCTTATCAAACTTTTCTATGAGTCCCTCATAGGCTCATAAGGATCCTTCTTCATCTATGTGAGCTGGGCCAAAAGGGCATGTGCATCCTCTGCAGGCTTAAATCTTACTTTGAACTTGGCTTTGATAGTGTCCCAACCAGTCACAGATCTAGTCTGTAGATGGTAAAACCAATCTATAGTAGCACCTTGTAATGTCTCCACAAAAATCTTGACTGCTACGTCTTCAAATTCCCACCCTATCACACCATAGGCTATGGTGAAGGCTGTAATGTGTTCATCAGGGTGGACTCTTCCATCACCAAAGAATTTGGGGAAATTCTTTTTTGGACTGAGTGGTAGCTCATATAGGGGTGAAGTAAGGTTGAGTGGGCCAAAAGAGTTACCCCAGGGGCCTTGAACTGCCATGATTTAATTATTGAAAAATAGGGATAACACATTTAGGTGGAGTTGTTAGATTATATGACAAAAATGGAAAAGAAACTGGCCCTACTTTAGCTTAAAGCTTGAGGCTTCAAATTTCACTTTCTTTCCCAACGGATCTAGTTTTGTAGACTAGATGAAATAACAGAGATGAAAATGGAGATGGAAATGGAAGAAGATGGTAAAGCTATAATGATAATGGGTAAGACCCAGATGGGAGTCACCAGAGTCTGTAATGGATAAGGGTTATAATGATAATGGGTTATATAGGTGGTGTTTCAATCTAAAACTTGAGGTTCCAAATTGCACAAAATTATGTATATCCCCAATGGAGTCACCAAAAACTATTGGTTGAATATTTTGTCAATCAACATACTGATAAACAAAATAGGTCTAATTAGCCAAAGAAAGAAGATTAGTCATCCAAATGTGTAGGTTTACCACATCAGAAGGGGACTGATCTCTCCTCTCATCAAGGGGAGGTTCCCTATAGATATGTTATATATATATATAGAAAATAATACTCAAGGGTAGGATAAACCATCCATTTCTCTTTCTTCAGAGATGATACATACAAATCAAAGGAAAAACTCAAGGGAAATGACAAAAAGCACTCCTCTTCTTTAAAAAGTACTACTCAGCAAACCACAAGAATACTCTTGGTAGTAAAAGTAAAATGTAACCAAGGACGTAGTAACCAGAAAATTGAGATATAACACAAAGTTTCCACTTGAATTTCTCAAGAGTAAGATACGAAGGACAATGAGGGCACAAAGTCATCCCAAAGTCCTTTACACAGAAATGAAAAGAAAACACACTAAAGGGAATTATGGGGGCACAAAGTCTCTCCATAGTTGACTCTTCAGGATACCTTCTTGACTAATTTCACTAATCTTGCTTGTTGAATTAAAGGAAAAAAAGATATATTAAGGAAAAAGACATAAGAACAGTTTTCTCAACAACAAAGATATCACAACACAAAGTCTAAAAAATCACTTGCTTTCTTATTCCAATAACAAAATATGATCAACAATCTGAGATCAAAGTCTCAGTAATGCCTTTCAATTTGGGTAGAGTTTCATTTTGATTGACAGAAAAGAGATCAATTTACAATAAAAGAGAGTCCCTTATATAACCACTTCAAGAAGGACTTAGGAATAGTAACACATCATGTTGCATTGAAATTTGTTAGGAAGGTAGGCTAGAATTTAGGGGCATTTTACCCATTTGATTTTATCAATGTAGAGAAACAAGTCACGCTATTGAAATTTCACAACTTTTAATGTCCACTTGGTGATCTGATCCTACCTTCATCATTCCTCCTTTTCTGGTTAATTGAATCAGGTCCTGGATTCAATTTGCCATTCTATTCTTTTCTCACTTTTTGCTAGTCTTGGCCTTAAAGCTCGTGAATGCATTTGGGTCTATGGATTCAAAGGATCAACAGTTATTTAATGAGCTTTAAAATTGATGTTTTCTCACCCGTCATTATGTTTTTAATGGCTAATTTATTGTCTTGAATTTGACATTTTTGGGCATGTCACCCTTTTGGTCCTTCGACTTTTCTATTCTGCATCCTCCCAAAGGGAAACTACCTTTTGGGCCTTAATAAATGGTACACTTTGAGTCAGTAAGATCCCCCCACAAGGTTATTTTCCCTTCGGGTAGTCTTCAGATGGCCTTTAGGCTTTGGGGAAATGTCCCTCTAGTTGGCAGCTGAGAGTCCCCTGTAAGGGTACCTGCCCTTCGGGGTCCTTCGATGGCCTTTTAGCTTTGGTAGTCTCTTGTAGCCAATTCTCTGGACTTTTTGTTTGTGGGAATTTTCCATAGGGGAAAATTCTCGTGGACAAAAAGTCTGCAAAAATTTGTTCTGTTTAATCTCTTTGAAAATGTCTTTGGGTTTTTTGCCCGCAACCTGTCTGAATTCTTTTAGACTTTTTGTTCGAAGGAATTGTCTTTTGCCTTAGTCCTTTTTCAAATTCCTTAAACAAAAATTTGAAGGAATTACCATAACTATTTTCTTTGAAAATGACCCTTCCAAAGGGTACTTTTGCCGACCAAGTGTCGTCCGCAAGGGCACTTGTCCTTTGGGAGACTTCTTTGAACTTTGCTTTGAACCGCTCCTTTAAACCAAGCCAATGAACCAATCATTGAACCAACCGTTGAACTAAATTTTGGTTCAACAGTTCAAATGAAGCCTTTGAACCATGTATTTGAACCTACCTTTGAACCAAAAGAAGTTGAACCAACTGTTGAACCAAGCTTTGGTTCAATGGTTCAAACAAAGCCTTGAACTGACTGACAAACCATTTGATTGAACCAAAGCGTTGAAACAAAGAGGATGAACCACCTGAGTGAAACAAAGTGTTGAACCATTTGGTTGAACTAAGCCATTGAACCATTCCTTTGATTAAACCCATCGTTGAACCTGTTGAACCTTGAACCCATTGAAACACTTAGCTCTTGCTGATGGAGATTTTTGATTGAACCAAGGCATTGAACCAATCCCAAAAATGGCTAAGTGTTGGAAATTGATTCTTTTGATTGAACCCACTTGTAGAAGTCTTTGAACCTAGATGAAATGAACCTCCTATAGAGTCCGTAGAAACCAAGTCTGTAGATTTTCTCTAACCTTGAAAGAGTTCATAGATTTCAACCTGTGAAGCCCATTAAACTTGGCCTGCAGAGTCTATATATTTTATCTTCCTACTGAGTCTATAGATTTATCTTCCTACTAAGTCTATAGATTCAAGCCTATAGAGTCCATAGATTCAATCCTGTAGAGTCTGTAGTTTTCCTTTACCTGTAGAGTCCGTAGATTCAAGCCTGCAGAGTATGTAGATTTTTTGAGAAGCTTGAAAAATGAGGAATTTGAATGCCTAGGACAAATTTCAGAAAGGGAAGATATAGTTTTGGTCTGTAGGACCAAAATAGTTCAAATGTTGTCCTAGAAATGAGTGATATTTTTGGGGGCAACACCAAGAAAGTGTGAGTTAGTGTTAGTTTTACATTTCTAAGCAAGTGTGAATTAGATTTAGACTTACATTTCTAAATAAGTGTGAAGTAGATTAAGTGTGTTTTGATTCTAAGTAAATAATTGAATTAGTTAGTGTAAGAGTTAATATTTTCTCTCAACAAGTGTAAAAAAATAGTTTAAAATTATTTATTTCATTAGTAAGCATAGAGTCACCAAACACCCACCAAAATATCAATCTATAGATCTACCATCATAAGCCTTGTTGTAGACAGCTTTAGACACCAGCCTTAGTTTGATAGATATCAATTTGAGAGATTGATTAAATGAATAGTTAAATGACACTCATCATTTTTAGCACCATTTCTAGGGAACTTAGGTGTTATTAAGGTAAATCTTATTGATCTACAATTAAAAAAAAAATCAATACAATTCTAAAAATAACAATCAATTTATGTTCTGACCTAGAGATTTAAAAGGATGATTTTTTCCTAGATTCCCTCCAAAAATAATAGAAAGTCCTTAAAAAATATTTTGTTGAAAGTCATTATTTTGAACATAGAGAGAGAATTCCTTCACCATCTCTAGCTGAGAGTCTTGAACAAGCTATTGAATCACATCTTCAAGATTCTCTTGAAGTCCTATTTGGAAATAGAACATTGAACAGTCAAGTCCTATAGGAAGAGTTCATCTAGACACACTCACAAGAAAATACTATCTAGAGGCTACAAAGGATATAAAGGAAGGATTTGAACATATTATAAATGAATAAATTTTTGGATAATTTGATCCTACTACTAGTCATACAAACATCCTTTGGGAAGCCAATCCCAACTTTGAAGACCTAGCTGAAGAAGAAGACATGGATGATCAACAAGATCAAAAAGTTATACAACTAGGAAGGACTTTTTCCTTTCTTATTGTTACAAATCCTAATGATCAAAATAATATGAAAAAAATCTCACTTGCCAATTTGCCAAATTTATAGGGAAGATCTTGACCAATTTATATTTGAATTCAAGGTGCTATGTCAAACTTATGACTACATAATAGACAACCAAAAATTGCAATTGTTTCCATCAACTCTTAAAGATATAACCATGAGATGGTTCATGTCTTCTGGTAATTCCATTCATACATGGTAGGACATGGAAACTAAACTCTTGAATAAGTATCAAGATTATTATAAGGTGAGAGAAAGAAAGGAAAAATTCCTTAACATCAAACAAAATGAAGATGAATTTTGGAAGATTATTTGGATAGATTTTTGTTTACTTACAAAAAAAGGAGTTACCCATTTACTGAGGATGTCCTAAAACTTGTTTTCCTCAAAGGACTAGATGAGGACATCAGAGATGCTATGAACTTAATGGGTGGAGGAGACATAAATAAACTATTATTTCATTAGATTTTATAGTTCTATACTAAATACTCCTGAACGAAGCCAGGTATGAGGAAAGGAAAACTAGGGAAGTCAAATGAGTTAGGCATATTAATTTAAGATTTTGATAATCTAAAAATAAACATTCTAGTTACATTAAACACCACATTAGATGGTTTTTAGGCTAAATACAATGCCACATAACCATTGGCAATTTACTATCCTAAAATAGGCTGAAACATGCTCTTAGAGATTGTCCTTTAGAAAAAACAAACATTTTTTCTTGTGGAATATGTGAAGGAATGAACCATAACACAAATAATTGTACCCTCCTGACCACTTTGAAAAATTAGATAAAAACAAATGTTTAATCCATTAAAGAGGTGAACTATGTCCAAAGGTAGAATTTCTTTCCACCACATCAGGTCCAAGGATAATTTGGTGCAAGAAATCTAGCCAATACATGGATGGCACCATGGAATGTTCCAACACCTATGTGGGGTCAAAATCAAATGCCCTCAGCTCAAATGTCATGGCCTAGACATAATTAGGTATCACCTCAATCATGGATATTGCCACAACAACCATTGATGCCTCCAAAAAAATCACATCCATAATGGAATCCATAATGGACTCCACATCAAAAATACAACCAACTAAGAAGACCACCCCAATAGAAGACCATAATTCCACCTCCTATTATCCAACATCCAAAACAAGTCAATCAACCTTCAATGCTTGTACAAATGGTATCCAATCCAAAAATCAAGCAATCATCACCTATTTATGTCAATGAACAAGGAGACACAATGAATGTAGGAGCAATTGATTGTTTTGATGTTCAGTTAAGATTAGGAAAAATTGTAAAAGAACCTCCAATTCTCATTTTTGAGATACCTGATGGAAAAAAGAAACAAAATTATCTCAATCAAATAACAAGGAAATGGAAACCAATGAAAAATCCAAGGAAAACACCACTATTCCAGTAGTTCATTTTCCTAAAAGATTAAAAGAGGTTGAAATCAAACAAAAATCAAACTTAATCCATGAATTCCAAAATATCAACATTAAGGTAAATTTATTACAAGTTATTAGGGACATTCCTAAATTGAAAAAAATAATCAAAAACTTGTGTGTCAAAACACCTAGAAGGAAGAAATAGTACCCAAAAAAAATACACATTGATGCTAAGGTAGCTAACCTATTAGCAAGAAAGTTGTTAATACCCAAGTATGTAGACCCATATAGTCCAGTCATAATAGTCACAATAGGAGGAAAGGAAATTCTTAATATTCTAGTGGATTTAGGGGTAACAATTAATGTTATGACAACTGATACTCTCCAAACACTATCCCTCATAAAAATTCAACCTACATTTACCATTCTTCAAATGGAAGATTATTCTATAACCAAACTAGAAGGAACCATAGAAAATGTTGTAGTACTTGTCAAATCTTGAGAGTATCTAATTGAATTTATGGTGTTGTAATCCAAAACAAAGAATTTAGGATATCCTCTAATCTTAGGAAGACCATGGATAGCTACTATAGCATCACTGATTGATTGCAAATCAGGAGACATGACCATTTATAATGGTTTAAAATTCAAAATCATTTCTTGGTACCCTCCTACAAAACCATCAATGAATCACATAGAAAAACTTTGAGTGGAAATGCCAGACAACATAATGAATTACTTTTCATCTTTGGCCAAAATTATAGTTAAAGAGAATTTATAAGAATTGAATCAAAAAATAATCTCAAAACATGACCATTCAATAGAAATATCTACCAGTCCAAAATCTATGGACTCTGCCAATTTAAAATCTATGAACTCTACCAGTCTACAATCTATAGACTGTACAAATTTATCAGTGGCATATTATCTCAATCTTTCTGCTACTTCTTCATCATATGATCATAGGTTGATTCAATCAAGTATTTGGAAATGAGAAGAAACACAACAAACATAGTTCTTGAGTGCATTTCATTTCCCATTAGCATGAGTGATGGGTTTGTCAATAATGTAACCAAATTCCATATATTACACCCTCATCGTTGTCCTCTAAATTCCTTGATGACTAAATATAAGAAAGTTGAATCCAAACATCTAAACACAAAGCCTCTCATGGTATTACCTAGAATTTTTTTAAACATCAATAGTTGGTTGACAAATGATGAAGAGGTTCAACTCTTTGAAGTTCTAGAATGACACACCAAGGCTTTTGATTGGCATTATACTGACATGAAAATAATTCACCCAAGTGTTTGTACACATTAAATCCACATAGAATTAGTAAAACTAGTAAGACAACCACAAATAATAATAAATCCAGCATTGAAAGATAATGAAAATAAAAATTCAAAAGTTGCTAGATGTGGGATTTATCTACCCCATATCAGACAGCTAGTGGGTTTCACCACTAGTGATTATACCAAAGAAGAATGGGAAGTGGCATGTGTGTGTGGACTCTAGAGAATTGAATAATGTCACTTTAAGAGATTATTTTCCTTTGCCTTTCATTGATCAAGTTCTTGATAATTTGGCAGGGAGGAAATATTTATCTTTCTTGGATGGATTTAATGGATATAACCAAATCACAGTTTCAACTGAGGATCAGGATAAAACTACATTCACCTACCCCTAAGGAACTTTTTCCTACTGAGTGCTCCCATTTGGAATTTGTAATGCTCTTGAAACCTTTCAAAGAGAAATTTTAACAATATTTTATGACCTCAAAAATGACAATGTAGAGGTCTACATGGATGATTTCACTGTCCATGGAGAAACCTATGAGGAATCTCTTATCAATTTGGAATGAGTTTTGATAAGATGTGAATAACATCAATTATCAATATGCCATGAAAAATGTCTATTAAATATGGATCAAGGAACAATGCTAGGACACCATGTTTCTACAAAAGGTATTCAGGTAGATCCAAAGAAAATTGAGATAATCTCCAACTTCCCCATTCCACACACACAAATAAAAGTCAAGAGTTTTTTAGGCCATGCTAGATATTATAGATTCTTCATAGACAACTTTAGTAAAATAGTTGCTCCAATGTTTTCCCTACTTACAAAGAATAGTGAGTTTATATGGAGTGATGATTGACAACATGTTTTTGAAACAATCAAAGCTAAACTTGGTACTGCTCTAGTGTTGAGAGGACTGGGTTGGACATAACCCTTCCACATATACATAGATGCCTCCAACACAAACATGGGTGTAGTCCTAGGATATAAAGATGAGAATTATCATATGTAGGTTGTCTAATACATTATCAAAAACATGACTCCTACTAAAATAAATTACACTATAATTGAAAAAGAATTCTTTGATGTATTTTATGCAATAATTAAATTCAGACATTATATAATAGGCTACAAGGTGTTTATATTTATAGACCACTCAGCCATTAGGTACCTTACCAACAAACTGATAGTGGGAGGAAGGATTATCAGATGGTTGTTACTTCTACAAGAATTTGATATTACTATCATAGATAAACCTGGGAAATTTAATGTGGTTGTTGATTTCTTGTCTAGAATCAACACTTCGATTAAAAAATAACTAGTGAAAGATGATTTTTTAGATGAAAAATTGTTTGCCATTTCAGTAGAATCTCCATGGTTTGCTGACATAGCTAACTACCTTACTACATGAAAGTATCCTCCACATTTTTCACAAAAATAAAGATAATATTTAATTAGATAAAGTTTTTATTTTAAATGGATTAATGGAATGTTTTTTAAAATTGGGCATGATCATGTGTTTTGTAGATGTGTGAAAAATAATGAAGCATATGGCATTATCAAGGCTTATCATGATGAACTAGTATGAGGACATTACTCAACCAAAAGGAAAATATACAAAATCCTTGGAGAAGGATAATATTGGCTTCATCTTCACAAAAAATTCAAGAAGTATGTTAGACAATGTGATGGGGCAATCCACTCTTTCAACTAAGATGCCTCTCCATCCTTAATTAATTTTGGAACCATTAGAGAAATGGGGAATTGACTTTGTAAGACCTATGGACCCTCCTTATAGAGGAAAAGAATATCTACTTGTTTTCATAGACTATGTCACCAAATGGGAAGAAGTAGAAGTTTTAATTCATGCTTGAGAAGAAGTTGTAGCAGATTTTTTGTATTTCAGAGTTATGTAAAGATTTGGTGCTCCAAGGGAAATAGTTTTAGATCAAGGACCTCAATTTATGTCAAATATGATAGAATAATTCATGAAGGCATATAAATCTTATCATAGGAAGTCTTCTACATACCACCCATAAGCCAATGGACAAGTTGAAGTTACAAACAAAGAATTAGAAATTATTCTAACAAAGATTGTTAGTACCAATTAGAAGAATTGGGTAGACAAAGTACCAAAAGTAGTCTAGGATTATAATACTAATTGGAAAACAACTATTGGCTTCTCACCTTATGAGTTATTTTATGGTAAGAAACCTTTATTATATATTGAGTTTGAATTACAAACATTGAAAATAACATTGGAAGTGGGAATTGAATTTGAAGAAGTACAAAGGAGAGACTCATGTAACTCAATCAACTTGATGAAATGAGAATTGAAGAATTACAGAGTAATGAATTGGTGAAAAATTAGAGGAAATTTTGGCATGATTCACACATCAAATAATGAAAGCTTCAAAAAGGAGACTAGGCATTATTGTTTGATTCAAAATTTCAACAATTCAAAGGGAAACTATAGACAAGGTGGTTGGTACCATATCAAATAGAGGAGATTTTTGAAAATGGTTCTATAAAATTGATGCCCATTGATGACAGAAGAAGAAATCTTTTGGTTAATGGGTATAGACTAAAAATATATCAGAAACCACTTAGTAAAGAAGAATTTGTAAAAAAAATGCAAAATCAAATAACTTTCTAGAGGAATTAGTTTCTTCCAAGGAACTTATTTCTTAGTGATTGCTCTCTTATCTAATACTATATAATAATAATAATAATAATAATAATAATAATAATAATAATAATAATAATAATAATAATAATAATAATAATAATAATAATACAATCTTGATTTATCTCCTTATGCAATAAAACTTTGAATTGTTCCTTTGAAATATACTAACTAATTCATGCAAATTTACTTGTACAGGAAAAATGGTATGAGAAGAACAAGATCTGAGGTATGAATAAAGGAATGATAAGTTTTATTTATTCATGTTTTAGTGAACTAATTTTTTTTGATTTAAATAAGGTTAATCCTATGGAGATGGAAAATTACAACTAGATAATCATTTATTCCCTAAAAGAAGGAATAATCATAACATGCAAAAGTAAGAGACGAGGGAACACATGTCATAATAGATAAATATATCCAATGTAATCAATTACGTCATTATCATTATTATAACATCACCCTATAAAAATCCTCAAAATAAAAGGGTCTCTAATCATTATTGATCAAATATGGCAAAATATTATGGTGGTAGAGGCAATAAGTGTTCCCTCCATGTGAGCAATAAAACAACCACCATGCCACACCATCATTCAAACGGTCATGTCAATGTTCATGACACCTTTGAAGTTGGTAGTCCCACTTTGTAGACATCAAGTGAAGCCAAAATTCATGTAAGATAATCATTACAACTTCCACCAGCTCATAGAGAATTGAAGTCACACACATAGCATGCTCATAGAAGTTACTAGTCTCTATGAAGTACTTCAAATACCTTCATCTATGAATTCCAAAGGAAAATAAGTGAAAAACCTAGTTTAAATTTGGAAAATTTCTCTAAATTAGTGATAATTTGGTTGACATTCATAAATCTAGAAAAGAATGAGGCAAAAGACAAGGTTAGAGCAAAAAAAGGTAACCAAATTTCTTAGTGATAGGGCTTTTATGGTAGTATTTGAGGTAAATGGCTGGCTACCATTCATCCAAAAATTCTAGGGCTTCCATGAGACACTAGTAACAAAATTTGTGAAAAACCTTACTCCTAATATTTATATTATTTAAGGAGTAGTTATTCCAGTGTCTAGTCAAGTTATTAGTGAAATCATGGAAATCCCAGATGAAGGAATGAAAGTAACAAGAAGAATTCCATTTAATGACCTAATTGCTCAATTCAATGGTAATAAATAGATTGGAGCTGCATTATAGATTAATTCAAAAGGGAAAGCTAGGGAGATCTATAGAGATTCACTTCTAGAGCCATAACAATATGTGACATTATGGGTAATCAAGTATATCACCTATGAAGGGTAATGTAGTATTCTTAGAGGAAAAGCCATGAAAATATTGATACATCTTAAACATGGAAGGTAAAACCCCTAGTGAAAAATTAACCTTCCATATTTATTGTATGGTCACCTCTAATTAATGACCACAACCCCTAATGCTTACCTTAGACATCATGGTCTCATTCACCTTGTTATTCAACATCGTTTCCTATAACAAGGAAAAGAATATTGGGAAGCCTTTGAAAATAGGGTTATTAGACATATTCCAACCCTACCTATACAAGAAGAAGCTCGAACATTAGTCTTAGTCCAGTCACAAAGGTAATCTCTTATAGCTGCTACACCCACCAAGAAAATAAACTCAACAAAAAAGTAAAAATAGTCTGTAGTTGTAAATAAGACACCTCTCTCTTCATGAAGGGAAGATAACAAGTTAACCAAACCCTCACCATTTCAAATCATCCATAATGACCTAAAAAACCTATTGAGAAACCAATACTCTACTCAAGAAGATGAAAATTAAAAAGACAAGTTCCTTCCTCAACAAGACCTGAGAAGGCTAAGGGGTTGACTGCTACATTAGAAGAACAATCAAGTATAGCTCAAAGAAATAAGAAAAGGAGAAGGAAGCTAATTATTTTAGATGAGGATGAACAAGAAGTAGTGAATAATTTGGATAGTCTTAAACAACTATCTCAACCTTCAAAATAGTAGAATATTAAATAATGAGAGACTCCTAAAATAGCTCTTGTGGAAGAACATGTTGAAATCCCTTTACATTTAACTATGAAAGAATCATAGAAATTTCTAATCAGAACAAGGGAACCAAAACTTGAGCAAGGTAACACAATAGTAGAATAAAATGCTCAAATTGAAGTTCCATTGGACAAAGGAAAATCTCCTTTTACATTTGAATAAGGTGAACCATCCAATCCACAAGACCCTATCAGGTAGCTAACACTAGAACTTTCTAAAGTTCAAAATTTGATCCAGCAACAAGTAATAGATATTTTAGATCTAATCAACCAATAACATAGTAAGGATCAACTTTATTTTTTGTTAGAACAAAACTTAGAAAAAACATATTTTAATTATGCTTTAAAAATCAATGAAATAGAATAAAAAGAGGAGGAAGAAGTCAATTCATGGGTATATATAAAGATTCTTGAGAAAAAAAATATACTTTTAAAATAAAGACTATTAAATTCTTGTCAGACACTTATTACTATTACCCCTGAAAAGAATAGTCAGCCTACTCCTTCTCTTAAAGTATTTATTGATCAAGGATGTCAAACCAACCATCCATACATTCCTCTATTAGAAATGTTGCATCAGGATCAAGAAGAATACAAAATAATCAAATAGAAGATTAAAGTTTTAGTCATTATAAATAAGAAATTGGAAAATGAAAAACATATATTAGAAACTAAAACTTAGACTTTGGAAGAAGACTTGCAGAATGCTTGTAAATTAAGTGAAGTTATTTTAGCCTGCCTTTTCCTGTATATAGTCTGTTTCTATTTAAACAATTCTATAGATGACAAATTCTTAGAATATCTTGCTATCTTCCCTACAATATTTTAGATCCATCTACATTTTTAGAAATATTTTAAAATTATGACCCTGACAATCAATATCTCCTTTATGAATTTTATTTGCATGACTTGATAATAGGAGGTCATGATCACAATAAATTTTTGATCAATTTACATGTAGAAAAATTTCAACTAAGAACACTTCATTCCACATTCAATAATCAATTGGGTTGGAAGAGGAGTTTTGAAGAATATACAAATCATGCTAAAACTACATGGTTATGCATGAGACCAAACTTTTCCATTCCCAGATTGGTCAAACAAAACTTCAACATTGCTTACCAGAATGTTGATGTCAAAAATCATTATTTGGAAGCTTTGTATAACTGCACTATCTCGTTTAACCATTTCACTAGGAAAAACTTTGATTCAGATATTACAACCAGTGTTAAAAGATGCGATCTACTATCAATCTCTCTCAAGAGACATGAGGTTATATTTCCTAATAATTTAAGATGGAGCAGGAGGAAAGTTGAAGTAATTCTTGATGAAATTGTGGCAATATTGAATTCTAGTGGAGAGTAGATGTCGATTGGAATGAGATATAGGTGCCCTTTGTTAATAATACCAATACTAGGATGGCAAAATTGGGCACCTCAATCTGATGAATAATTTAACATCTAGAAGTAAATGGTTCAAAGGTATAAATGATTTAAAATGAATATTGATCATCATATCACAGATGAATTTGATGACTATGATCTATGTAAAGGCCTAGAGAATAGATCAAGAACCAATGAAGCTAGATGAATTTTTGAAATGGGAATTGTAAAAGGTAAATCCTGGAGGAGATGATGAGCCCAAATAATGGCTCATTATTAACATGTAATTTCCTTCATTTCATCTCTCTAAGGATATAATATTATGTAAATCATAGAATTTTAGCTAATTGTGCATGGAAAATAGATATTTTATCTCATTTATGTCAAGCCAAAGGTTGAGTTACTATTTTTTCATTTATAACTAACAAGTATCATGTTTTAGTGTTTTGGTTTTGAAGAATACACACAGGAAGCTGGTAGAAGCAACATTTTGGAAAAGCTCCAGTTTTGATCCCAGTCTTCCAAAGCTATAGACATACTCAGCCAAAGCTATAGACTCACTTAGTCCTTATCTATAGAATCTATATGGCCATTTCTATGGAGTCTAAAAGTCCTTATCTATGGACTCTATAGGTCTAAAGTTTGAGAAGCAAGAGAATTTGTAGATAGTCCAAGAAAGGAAAAATTGCTCTAGCTGGAATCATATCATATAAATACTCACTTCCTATTTTAAAGGATTAAATATTGATATACTTTGTACATATTTGGACCATAAAATCATTATATGGATAGTATAACTATTATATGATGATAGTTGTATTTTCTAGGATTATACTCAATCTAAATCTCATATCTTTGGGGCAAACAAATTGACTAGTAGTTCTATTTTTTTGCATACTATTTTTAGTCCAAAGTATTAGTATAAATATGTAAGTCATTCACCTTAAGAAGAGATGATGAATACAAACACATTTTGAGTTTCAAACATATTTTAAATGTTCCATCTTTCATAATTTAATGTAATATTATTCTAGCTTGTAGTATTGAGCAAACTTTGTTCCTGACTCTAAGAAGAGCAAGGACTTACTCTCCTTGGAACTAGGAATTTATATACAATATTTATATTTATTTTAAATTAATTATTCATTACTAGATAACTAGACTATCTTAAATACTTGCATTAATAATTTAAATCTAAAATAGTTATTTTATCTTCTAAAGCAAGTGTGACTTAATCTTAGTGCTTCTTTTGATTTACTGCAAAGAAGTGAGTTAGCTTAGATTTATCTTTCTAGCTGAGTGTTTACATTTCCAAGCAAGTGTGAACTAGATTTAGATTTAAATTTTCAAGCAAGTGTGAATTAGATTAAGTGTGCTTTGATTCCAAGCAAATAATTGAATTATTTTGTGTATTATTTAATATTCTCTCAGCAAGTGTAAAACAAATAGTTTAAAAAACATTTCTTTCATTAGTAAGCAAGATTCACCAAACACCCATGAAAAGATCAATCTATAGATCTACCATCATAAGCCTTGTTGTAGACCACTTTAGACACCAACCCTGATTTGATAGACATCAATCTAAAAGATTGATTAAATGAAGAGTTAAATGACACTCATCAAGCTAATTTGAATGATGAATAGGGATATTTAGGATAAAAATTTCTTTAAGAGATAAGGATCATCATAAATAAAAGTGAAGAAAAGGTAGTCAAATACTGTGGAAATAGGCTTGATCTAAGTGTATTGAGGAATGGTCACAAGTGCATTATTTTATTAATAAATATTAATTTATGTGTCTACAGACATTTTTTAAATGTTCATTATTCATTACGAGTACAATGCTTCATATCACATATTAATCTTAATATATACTCTTATTTTTGTGCCATGATGTATATCATGCACATCTTGTTTATGTGATTCAATGAACATATTTATACTACATGATCATATGCAATTTCATTATTTTTTTAAAAAATATTATGAAAATACATTCAAAATTTAAAGTTCTACTACATAATTACATCTTCACATATTACATAACACCTCTTTTGAGCTAAGTGACTTGCAAGCTATGTCCCTCATCTAAAAATTAGGGGTATCATAATGGGATTGTCTTTATAATTCAATTTTGCATGATATATATTTTTTATTTATGGCACCACACCATTTCAAAATTTAATGCATGATTTATACTTTATAGATTATGGGGGCATGTGGCATGCAGTTGCACTCACTCATATAGTACCAAGTTTTCAATAAATTTATAGGCTTAAATAATTGTAAATTTGAAATGGAATTCAATATTAATTGATTATGGTACAAGGGGAATGGTACTCATTCATGTTCAAGTTACTACATAAAAATTTCAATCCTAAAAAGTTCAAAGAGTTTCAACATTTTTCTCAATTTCAAAAGTTTTAAAGCTTCAAAGTTGAAATTTTTTCAAATAGAATCTATAACCATATATAATGATGTGATTAGTTCTCATGTTGCATGTGGGACAATGCATAGTAATTTAGTGACACTCAATGTCTATGGTTGCACATTTTCAAGATGTAGCAAGCCACATTTTTTGGTTCCACCCCATTCAAGTGAGAGTTGGAGGATATAATATTTCCAACTTAAGATCATTAAAATGTTTTAAATTGAAAATTGATCACTTGTAATTTTCCATGGGTTCAAAATTTATCTAAATCCCTCAAAAAAGGGTGAAACACTTCTTCACTTTCAATTTATATGTAAATTAGTTTGCATACTCTTTCAAGTGTATACTTTCCTTGCTCTCTTTTCAAAATTCAAATTTCAAAGTTTCAAATTTTTAACTTTAACATATGGAAAATAACTACTTTAAATGAAACTATTGTAGGTTTCACATTAAGGAATCTTGCATAGTCATTTTTTTAATCCAAAGACATAGTGTGTATGCACATGTAGGTTTGTATATAATTTACTCTAGTAATTTCAAATTATTACATCACTAAAAAAAGTGAGGAAAAATGTAGGAACATAAATTTAATCATTAAGTGCTTGAAAATGTTTATTCTTTACATCCTTACATTAATTGTTCTATTCACCATTTTTATAACTTACAATCTATAAGAGATCCTTAACTATCTTGAACACACACACACACACACACACACACACACACACACACACACACACACACACACACACACACACACACACACACCTATTTCAACCCCATTCATTCCTATTAACATTATAGGCACTTCTCAATTATTTTTTATCAGTCTCTATATTTATGGGATAGGATTATGTTAGGTCAGATAGGGCCACATTTTGGCCATGTGCACTAGTGTAGCCTTGTACCCCATACACTAATAGTTAATTTTTATAATTGAATCATTTAAAAATAAATCTCCTACACATTTTGTAAATTTAGTTAATGAAAATATTCTAAATATTTCCCTATAAAACCACCTCAAAAAATTCACCTTCTAAATCTAGAAATCACTTGAAAATTATACTATGTAGAACAAAGATCACTATTTATCCCAATTTTAATTCTAATGCATTATAATAGTCATAGGCCAAGTCTAACTATTTTATAATGTAGGTCAATTGAATTCATTATTAAGCATTCCAATCAATCTTATAGCTATAATCATATAATGACATAATCATGGATCACAAAATCACCCTTGGAGTGATAAATACATTAGCTTGATGCTTATTTGGGCTACGTAGAAACACTTAGACTACATGGAGTTTTTTGAGGATGTCTAAGCTATTCCCCTTATTTACTTACTCCATTTGTATTTGATCTAATATTTTGATTTTGTGTAGGCTAGGTTTTTATCTTTTTAGGGCTTCCACACACCTATTATGCTCTGGCAAAGAATCAGGAAACTATGATTTAAAGTTATGAATAACCAAATAAAGAATTATGTCCCATAGTCACACATGACATGGCCATATTACATAGATAAGGTCACACTACAAACTTATCCTAATATCATGGCATTGTCCTAGAATAATTTATTGTTATGAACCTATGCTATCCCTTCTTTTTATTTTGTTAGTGTAATAGTTTCTATGGATGAATATGCTTTGTAAGTCATCCCATGAGATTTTTGTTTTATCCCACATTTATAGGAAGTAGTAGTTAATTATATTAGACTTAGTATATAAGTGTTAAGGCCAATGAAGGAATCCACAAATTTATTGTATTGAGCTTGCTCAAATGAGGTTGCCTCTCAAAGTGGCTTGCAATCAATATAATCATTTTAGTGCTTCTTCTAATTTTATAAATATGTTATTTCATGCATTTTTATCAATTTCTTGTAATAGAATCCTCTCATAAAGTATCAAAGAACTTTTCAAGACCAATTTTTTTCCTTCATAAATTCTTACCTCTATTTTGCTACATAATTCCTTTCAATATTTTTAAAAATAATCCTAACTCTGTTCTATGGCATAATTTATTTAAATAATTTTTTGTATCATAATAATCTATTTTGAATCAAGGTAAAACATAACTGCATAACTATGGGAAGTTATTGGGTGAAATCCATAACACTCATTATGAGGAGTACCATAGGAACCCCAAATTAGATGGCATATTGAGAGGTCCTGCCAGCAAAATGGGCAATAGCCCCTTCCTGATTGAGTAGTTCTCATATGTGAGGAAAACTAAAAGTTGTCGCTAAGAGATAAATCCATGGTCAATTTTTTTTGGAGAGTGGTACTCACTTAGATGGCATTGGTGGCCAGAGTAATATTTTTAAACCCTTAGGCAACCATTAAACTTGGGGTCCATTTTAATCATTTTCAAAATATTATGATGGAGTATAAAAAATTGCCATACTAGTTTTAGCATATTACTAGTAGAGTATCATAAAATTTCCATAAAAAATATATAGACTTGTTTCAACATATTCCCAGTAGACATGTCTTATAAAACACAATAACTAGAAATAAGAAAAAAAATCTCTTATTCTGGTCATGGTGGTAAATCAAACAAGAACAAAAAGCATGGAGGATGAAATTGTTGCCCTCAAAATCCACATCAAATATCTTGATGAAAACATTCTTGGCCTCAGTCTTCAAAATACCACCATGAATATAGACAGCATCTAGAGTCCTCTTTAGACACTGGGTTTTCTTCTTCCATCACTTTTTTCATCCAAAGCTTAATTTTCCTTGATTCAATGGTGTAGATCTAACTAGATGGATCTATCTAGCAGAATAATATTTTAGTATACATAATAATTTTGATGCCAATAAGGTCCTACTTACCTCCTTTCACTTATAACATGGCACCCTTCAATGGTATCATTGTTATACCAAGGCTCATGATGAGCCCATATGGAATGATTTTTGTACCCTCATTTTGTAATAGTTTGGCCCTAGTGTTTTTGATGACTTCACTGGAACACTCATTAAACTTCACCAAATATAAAAAGTGAGAGAATATCAAATATAATCTAAGAATCTCACCAATCACATAGAGGAATAGTCAGATGAATTATTTAGGAGTTGCTTTATCAGTGGACTGAAAGATGAAATTTAATCTGAGGTTAAAATATTCTATCCCAACATGATGATGGAAGCCTTAGGGTTGGCTAAGTTGGTAGAGGACAAGATCTCAACTCAAAAATGATTCAAATCCAATTTTACTCCATTAAAAAATATATCTCTACAATGAGCTCAAATAATGCTAGCCCTCAGAACCATTCCTATCAGGCATTTGATTGAAGCAAAGATATAAGCCCATAGAGAAAAATGATTGTGTTATAACTATGATGATAAATTCACTCAAGGACATTGATGTATCAAGCAAAAGATATATCTATTAGATGTGGACTCTCCACCTAAAACTAAAGATTGGGAAGATGTTTAGGATACAATAGATGAGAAGAATCTCAACTGATTGTGGAACCTACTTCTTAGGAAGACCAACCACAAATCTCTCTCCATGCCTTAGTAGGAGTCACCACCCCACAAACCATGAAATTCAGGTGCTACTTCAATAAATTCCCTCTCATAATACTCATTAATTTTGGTAGTAATCATAAATTTATTATACCTTGAATCACTAAATACGATAATTGTTTTGTCTATCCTTGCTCCAATTTTGAAGTCATGATTGCCAATGGGAGCACATTACCTTACAAAGGGAAGTGTCATAATTTGTATATCTCTATTAGATATTATAATTTGAAATCTGACATGTTTACCTTGCCCTCTAGATGTGATGTTGTTTGGGGAGCCCAATGGTTACGTGCACTTGGACCCATCTTATGGGATTTTACTAAATTTTGGATGAAAATTTTAGATAATGGGGAAAACACACATTAAAAGGCTTACAACTGGGGTCTATCAGCATCATAAGTTCACATCACATGTAAAATATTCTTAAGAATAATTCACAAAGCACTATTTCCTATCTCCATTCCATTCAAATGCAACCACCAATGGTATTCACTACTCCTAATCTACAAACAATTCTGCATAGGTATGCAGGTGTCTTTGTCAAACCTATGGAATTTTCACCTTCATAGATAGAGGACCACCAGATTCATTTCCTTCTTGGAATCACTCCTCCCAACATCTATCCGTATCACTACCCAATTTAACAAAAGATTGAGATTGAGATGCTCATTCAAGACTTACTAAAGCAAGGCATTATTCACCCCAATACCAACCCATATTCTTCCCCAGTTCTCTTTGTTCAAAAAAATGATGGGTCATGGTGCCTCTACATTAAATTTCATGTAATTAATCATATCACAATCAAGGATATGTTACCAATCCTTGTTATTGATGAGTTTCTTGATGAGTTTCATGGCACTCATTTTTTCTCCAAGTTGGATATCACCAGATCTGGCTTCATGAGGATGATATCCCTAAGACAAATTTTTACATGCATGATGGCCACTATGAGTTTTTTATCATGACCTTTGGCCTCACTAATTCTCCTTCAACATTCTAGGAATTGATTAATAAAATATTTTGGCCCTACCTATAAAAATTCATTCTGGTCTTCTTTGATGATATCCTCATCTATAGTAAAACATGGTATGAGCATCTCTAACATCTGGAACTCACACTAAAACTTCTCTCTGACCATCATATTTATGCAAAATAGTCTAAATGTGCTTTTGACTAGGATAAAGTGGATTATCTCAAGCATATTGTTTCAACAAAAGGGGTTTGGGCCGATCTTAAAAAAATAACTACCATGACAAATTGGCCTCATCTTCAGACACTCAAGAGCCTCCATGGTTTTCTTGGGTTGAATGGATACTATCATAAGTTTTTCAAGGATTATGAGAAGATTACATATCCACTACCAGTTATGTTGAAAAAATATGCTTATACATGGACATAAGATGTTGAGTGTGCATTTGAACAATTGAAATAAGCTATGTACTCCACTTATTCTAGATATGTCAAAATTTTCCAAGACCTTCACTATAAAGAGAGATGCTTGTGACAATGGAATTGGTTTTGTTCTCCTCCGAGAAGGACACCCCATTGCATTCAATAGAAAACCTCTTTTTGGTAAGATTTATAAATCTTTACTTATGAGAAGGAAATGATGGATATTTTGCATGTAGTATAGAAGTCGTAGTCATACCTACTAGGGAATCATTTTTGCATAAAAGTTAATCTCTAGAGTCTGAAATATTTCCTAGAATAATGGGTCAGTGAACTCATGGGTTATGACTATGAGATTACTTATAATAAGGGTGAGGACAATATTGTGGCTGATGCTCTGTCTCACACATTTATGAACCAATCCTCCATTTTATCTATTTATATGCCTATTCCAAATTGGTTGGACACTGTATAACAGAGATATGTCAATGAATCCTTATTATATCAAATCATTCAATATTTGGAAACTAACCCTTATAATGCACCACATTATTCTTGGGATGGTACTTCCTTATGATACAAGGGTCATATGGTGTTTCCCTAGAGAATAGATCTTTAACAGGCTATAATATATGAACTCCATGCTTCTCCATCTGCAGGACACTTAGGGTTTCTCATAACTTATGAGTGGGCATGATGCGACTTCTTTTAGAGTGGAATGAAAAAGATAATTTAACAAATGGTGGATGAATGTGATACTTTCCAATGTAAAAAGTTTGAAACAACACTCATACCTAGGTTACTTGAACCCTTGTCCATCCCTACCAAGATTTGGATTGATATTTATATGGATCTCATTGAGGGGCTCTCTAAATATAGAGGGAAAATAGTGATCTTGGTCATGGTTGATCACCTCTCCAAATACAGTAATTTTTATTCCCTAAACCATCCCTATACCACCTCTACAGTCACATAAATTTTATTGGACCATAATTTATATCTTCATGGCATTCTTTCATCCATTATCTCAGATCATGATGCAACCTTCAATAGACATTTTTAGATAAAATTATTTCACCATATGGGCACTCAACTGAAGATGAGTTTTGGGTATCATCCCCAAATGGATGGTTAGACTAAAATTATCAACAAATTATTGGAGACTTTCCTTCATTGCTTCACCTTAGAACAACAATATCAATGGGAAAAGTGGCTCCCCCTTGTTAAATAGTGGTAAAATAGCTTCTACCACACATCGGTGAAAATGACTCCATATGACGTAGTCTATGGTTCATCATCACCAGTTCTCCTTCCATACACCCCTAGTAGTTCATCAGTTCAAGTGGTCAACATGATTTTCCAAACCCAAGTTTAGATCCTTAGAACCCTAAGGGACAATCTTCACATGGAAAAAAATCAAATGAAACAACATGCTGATTAGCACCATTCTAAGTGCACTTTTCAAGTAGGTGATATGGTTTTTCTTCACTTTTAGCCATACAATCAATCCTCCATAGAACTCAAAAGGTATCATAAACTAGGTCCCATGTTTTATGGCCCTATAAGGTTCCCTAGAAGATTGGGTTGGTTACTTATAAGTTGGATCTCCCACCTTCTTCTCGAGTTCACCTAGTATTTCATGTCTCTTGTTTGAAATTTTTTTTGGCACAAACATTAGAGTGTAGACTATATTACTAGAACTTGATAATGAAGGATCCATATTTTTAGAGTAAGAGGCAATCTTGGATAGATGCAGATGCCAAATTTTCTCTTTCTCCATCATAGAGGTTTTAATTTAGTGGCACAAAATATAACCAGAGGATGCAACATGAGAACCATTATTTTAGATTCACCACCAATTCCCACATCTGAATCTTTGAGGACAGATTTTTCTAAGAGGGAGGGGATGTTATGAACCCATTCTACCCCTTCTATTTATTTTTTTAGTGTAGTAGTTTCTATGGACACATATGCTTTGTAAGTATTCTCATGAGCATTTTGTCTTATTCCACATTCATAGGAAGTAGTAGTTTCTTATTTTAAACTTAGTATATAAGTAAGTGTTGAGGCTAATGAAGGCATCCATTAATTTATTGTATTAAGTTTTCTCAAAGGAGGTTTCCCCCTTGAAGTGGTCTATGATCAATATAATCATTTCAATGCTTCTGCTAATTTTATAAATCTATTAGTTCATGTATTTTTATTAATTTGTTGCAAGATGATCCTCTCATTTGTAGACATTTAAAATAAGTTTCAAGCCATAATAAACTTACATAGTCATCATTAAATATGTTATAGGTAAGTTTACATAATTTGAGGCTTATTAACTATTTTCATAAAATTTCAAATTTTGTAGCATACTATATTTTATTATCATAATTATATATTCTAGAATTTCCATTTCAGTAGTTTAATTCTAAATAATTTTTATTAATTCAATTAATAATATGTATAACATGAGCATGTACAATGATAAATCCTTGGCCTTTGATGGGTTTCCTCCAATATTATTCAAACACTTTTAAGAAATTTTAAAAGAGGATATTATCAAACCTACCAATGAATGTAGATATTTTCTAAAAATTATAAAGTATTTTAATTTTATCTTTGTATCTTTTATCCCTAAGAAAGCTACATAAGAATCCTTAGACAGTTTCAGACCTATATCTCTATGTAACACCATTATTTTAACATTTTAGGGTTTAGCCTATATAAATCCTATGTTTGATTAAAGGGTTGAGTAGACTAAATTATAGAAATAATATGCATAAAATATTTCCACTAATTTGTTAAAAATTTGAGTAACTTTGTCTCTTCTAAAAATAGTAATAAATAGTGCAAATAAAGATTTATCTAGAAAACACCTAATACAAATGATCTGAGTGATATAAACTGAGATGGAAGATGGTTTGAGTGTTTTCAACTAGATACTTATATTATATCCCTTCTTAGATAGTAGCACCACATTTATACAATAGTGCCATGTGGCTCTAGTACCCTGATATTAGTGTTAATGTCCTCTATATATGGCTGTCCTAAACTTTTGGGTGCACATGCGTCTAGATTTATCAGGTTTATTCCTATGTACATGAATTTTATAACTCAATATTATGCCTATAATGGTTGATTTAGGATAGAAACTCTAATCCTCCTTGGAAGTAAGGTATGAGCTAAAAAGTGGGTTCATTAGTAGAATAGGCTGAACATCCTCAACACCCTATTGTGAAGAGAGTTGCCTACATACAAATATTTTGAGAAGGGATCAAGCCTGATGTAGTTCTCCCCACCTAAGTGATGGTATAAGTGTAAGTGATGGTATTATGATAGTGGCCTTGGGAAACTTAAATGTGATTGAGATTATAAATTTTGAAAATTTGAGCTTAGGGTTATTGTAGATGGTAGTATGCAAAAGTAGGGTAGAATAGCAATTGATAACCTTGATTTTGCTCAACTTGTTTTGTGTTTGAATAGATATTTTGCATCTAATTTCTATCTAGTAGATATATGGCTAAAAGTCATTTATTTATAGCCTTATGTTCCTTGTTTGTATAATAAAAGATGTCTATGCTGACCTTAGAATGCTTTTAATTTTAAAAATAATTATTTTTCGAAAATATAGGGTAAAAGACATACGTACCATTTTGGGGACACTAGTGGAACGTGGATCTAGTATCTTTAATGTGTTGCTAATGTCTAGATGGAAGAACATTGGACACAAAGGCCCAATATTAGGAAATGAGGGTTTAAGTATTTGTTTGAGTTGACTAGGGATGCTTATGGTCAGATGAAGGTTGGATAAGTGTGATAATAGGATTTAGAGTAGATCTAAGGCTAAACTAAGGATATGTAGTCTCAAATAGCACTCTTAGCACTCAAATACCACTTTTATGTGATTAAATTTTTCCCTCTTATATGTTATAGATGTCAAAAAGTGAAATGACTAGTATAAATGAAAAAGAAGCATACCTGGACTTACCTAAGAAGTGAAGCCTGTGAAGCTAAATATGAGTATGTGAAGCTAATTCTGCATATGTGAAGCATGATACAAAACATTTCCTTGAAATGAAACATGCATAAATTAGTCCTTATTTAAGAGATATCAAAAGAAAAAGACCATGCTAAGTAAAGAAGTAAAATTGAGTTAAGCTGAGTACATAGATGGGAAAGAGGTAAAGAATGAATACACCTCCTTGGGTACATGAACCAATGCATAAACCTAGTGTTAAACTATGTGTGTGTGTATAGTGATTAATTAGAGAATAACTTGAACTGATATGATGGATTGATCAATCCTCATGTGTGGGTGGCTCAAGAACTCAATCTAGTTTTGGCTCCATCATTTCCCACCCCTAATTGGTGCATCATGACTTATGAATAGCTTAGATTAGACTGATAGTGTGTCCAACCCTCTCATTTGGGTGTCTCAAGAACTAAAGTAGGCTATGATTCCATCATTTCCAACTCATGTGTAGTATATGAATCTAAAAATGAACTATGTGAAGTATTATAAATGTCTAACTAAGTATGTCTAACTGTGTATGTCAAGTCAATGGCCATAAAAGTACATTAGGTGGTGTTGGGCCACTTAAGAATGCCAACCACTATAGATGGAGTAAGTCATGAAACTGGTGTGTAATTTGGAATATGATGTTAGGTATATATAACATGGAGAATGACATGAAATTTTTCATTTCATCTAATCAACTAGTGTGTAAGTGAACATATGGAAATAATGTGTTATGCACATGCCACTAAATCTAATATATGAATATATGGATTATGGACTGATTTGAAATAAACTGTATCTAAGTATCTAAACTAAATATAGGAATGGTCATACCACACATGATGACCCTATTATAATAAAATTAATATTAACTAGCATGAATCTTAGCAAAAATTGAGTATAATTGATAAAATTGTAAATGTATATGTGCAAACTTGTACTATACTTACTGTATTGTTCTAGCCAATCATATTTGTTCTTAAACTAAGGTTATTGGATAGTAGTGTCATATCTTGGAAAATAGCACCATGTGGCACTAATGTCCTTTTGGTCTAATTTTTGTGTCACTATACTACTTTCTGAGTCACTATTTTTATGTATATTTACATGTGTCTATTTTTGTGTAACTAAGACTATGTGTTGAAAATATACTATGAATTCAATATAGGAGCCTGATCTCTATGAAAAAACCCTGTGAATGCCTCCTCTTTTGAGGGGAGTTGTTGAAACTATGAAATAATTATCCTAAAAGGAAAAAGATTTACAAAATGTGTGTTAGATAGAGCATTTATGGTAGCTATGTGATAATCCAATATAATGTTCATACATAACATTAAAATGGAAGAGAATCTAAGCATAAGTATGTAATGTAAGATCTATGTCATTTCTATCATTGTTGTGTCAAGATAGATGTAATCAATCTATGTAATAAAAAATCTGAGTAAAACTAAGTAAATAACTATGGGGATGGGGCATGATGTCCATCATGATGCCCAACTAGAAGGGGTAGATGCATGAGGCTCCTTATGGCATCAAAAACTGTTGTATGTAATAAGCTAAGTGTCATGGCCATGATGCATAAAATAAGTAATACACAAAAAAAACACGAGGCACATAAATTATGCCAAGGAGCCACAATACAAGGTGTATGGGCACATCTCACTAAATTTGAAAAAATAAGACATACCAAGACATGTTCAAAATTCCACATATGTAAGCAAACAACAAGTTACCTTAGATCCACATAGAATGACATGTTCAAATATTCACATACATAATTAGAAAGGCACACAAAAACATTTGAGAACATGTCTAATGCATACATACTATGAATAAAAGTGGTGTGGATCCAAGGAATAATGGCATATTCAAATGCCCTTAAATAGAAGAAACATAGAGATAAAATCAAGTCTAAACTAGGAAAGATAGAACTAGAAGTATGCATGGATATGGAATACAAATCCATGTAAGAGATAATATGTACAAATTCTAATTCTAAAGTAGTAATAATCAAAAAAACATTTGAGTAAGATTAGCATGATAAATATCAATATATAATAATACTAAAACAAGGATATAGATTACATAAGAATATAACCTGGTAATAAAAACTATGTATATGATGCCCCTAAGTGGGTGAATGTGTTAAGTGTTGACCCATGTATTGGTATATATGTTTTGAATGGGTAGATAATAGCAAGTCTAGATCAGTGTAGTGGACCTGAGTCTTGTAAGTAATTTGTGAACTCAACAAGAACAAGTGAAGCATGCATGCATGATAAAATTGACTATACTAAGATAGCTATCATATGTAGTGTCTATCAAATATAATAAATGTAAACATAAAAATGCATACAATCTATAATTTTGTGTTTTCTAAGTAAATTATATTGTTTTTATATTTTTGAAATATTATAATGTTTTTGTATTTTATAGAAATAATATATGTACAAGCAACATGAAAATGAACTATGTACAAGGGAAATAGAGAGGGAAAGTATGTACAATAAGGGATAAAACATATTAACCAATGAGTCTCATGGGAGACACACTATCACTATAACCTATGTTAAATAAAGGAACTATGATCATGTGTGCTATGTGAAAGGGTAGTTGTGGTCCCATAATCTATTGTACTGAGTGATCTATATTTGTATATCTATCTACCTATGTAGTGGTGCTAGGATTTTGTGTCACTATTTGTGGTGTCATATGAACTATAGGGGTATTATGAACCCATATGGTATAAGAAGATGTAAGAGAACATAGGTGCCTTGTGTTGAGAACCCAATAATATTGATCTTGGCAAAAAGTGAGTGGAGGAAGGCCCTCTAGAATCTATGACATATCTCTGACACATGGGTCTCTGTAATAGTGGTCTCAATGGGATCACATGTATATTTGTCAATATTGTTTAAGTAAACCTCACCTTCACCAGTTGATCTACTTAACTCTATGATGTATCAATAGGAACTATTCTCTAAGATGTAACTGATAACCATGTTATATATAGTAACTATGCTAGAATTATAATTGGAGATTGTGAAGTAACTACTTTTGGAATAGGTAGAGGATACTCATATGGAATACCGTCACCTTTGACCACCTTATTTTCATGTATGTATTTCAAGAATATATGCACTATGATGGGATGGATAATAGCTATTGTATCCATGGCTTACCCAATAACGTATCAAACATGCCCGCACTAGGTATTACTAATAACTAAATGGATATATGTTCTGGTCTAGCATGTAATAGAAGCACAATATCCTTGATAGAAATTTAAACATGATCACTAAAAAAACTAATAATTGTGTATGTGGGGAATATATCCTACTCTGAATATCTCAAATGTTGCAAAAGTGCCATAGTGCACATGAGAATGCTAGATATTTTGTCAACCATAACACTCTATATAGGATGATGATCTGTGTATGCTTATACAAAGAGTGCATTTAAATTTGTATCATCATCAATAATATCCTAGTTTGAGAATCTGATGAGTAGTCTAACTAGAACTATGGTGTGGTATAAACCATTAATACTATGTAATGGATGTGTCTCTTCTATAATAATATGATATGAATTTAGTGGTGGATGTGCCTAATATGTGTAAAAAACACTTGAAGTACTTCCTAACTCATTCATTGTGTGATGTAAAAATGGATCTGAGAATATCTTTAATGCCTTAGCTTCTATTTTTTGTACTTTTTTTGCCTCTTTAGGTGTGTTGACATTGATAATGTTAGCCTCAATCAAATCTTTTATCTTATGTTTTAGGATTATACATTTATTTTTTGTGTGGCTTGGTGCTTTATGATACTTTTATAATGCATTAGAATCATATATTTTTAGAAGAGGTTGTATTGTGTCATCCTCTTTGATGGGAGGGAGAGATATGGCATTGCATTCTAAGAGCTACTATAAAACCATGCTAGTGATTCTAGAAGGTTGGTAAAATTTTGGCATTGAGGATTTGATAAAATCAAGTGAGGAGATAGATTTGAATCTACACTAAATGTGGTATTTTATCACTCTTATAATTGGTTCCCCTTACCTTTTATGAAGGCTTACTTGAACTCTTAGTATTTGATTTTGATGCATTGGTATATTTTAATTTTCCCATTGATAGAAGCTTGACCTCTCTTTGTTTTAATATGTGGTATAAATATTTGAATGTTGGGAACTTCTTAATCAAGATATCTTCATGTAATGTTAGTCAAATAATTTGTTTGAAGATTTCCTAAAGTTTTTTTTTATCTACCATGGGGCTTGTCAATTTAGATAATATAATCTTGTATCATAAGATTTATTCTAAAATGGGTTCATTTGACTTTTGTTTCAACTATGTAATTTGAGCATATGAGATCTTGTCACTTATATTTATGGATAAGTGTGATAAAAACATATCTACCAAAGGATTGAATGTTATGATAGATTGATTTGGTAAGTCATAAAACCAATATAAGTCATAATCCTTTAAACTGTGTAGAAACAAAATTTGTGAGAAACCAATCATTGGAAATGTAGTCCAAACAAACTACATGAAAAAGCTCTAAAATTGTGATCTAGGTCACACTTACCATCATACAATGTAGGTTTTGGTGCCACAAATCTAGATGGAAATAGAGTTTCCACTATATGGTGTGCCAAAGGTGTGTGTAAGAGAACATTAAAATCGAAGGTATATGATTACCTAGTGACTCCCTTCTCAATATGTAACACCTTAGCATGCAGATTATGAACCTCATGCCTAAGGGTTTATATATATGGAGTGGAATAACTAGCCATAGTAGGTATAGTTATCACTGAAGTTTTGTTAATTTAAATTTTTACTTGTGCTAACTGAGTTGGCCCCACTATAGGCTTAATAATGTTATTAGGTGTGGGTGTTGAAGATTGACCATTTTTTGATTTATTCATAATTTCCATTATGGCTTGTAGAATCTCTGCAAGATCAAAATGTTATTCTCAAAGTTTATCTTTGAATTTCTATAACATCTCATCCTTATTGACAATTAGGTTCTCATTATTAAGTGGAAGGAGAGTGTCCTAATTTATATCTTATGTATCATCTTGATCTTGAGTACTTTTCAAATCACTAGTGGTATATGCACTTTATTGTGATTTATTATTTTGATACATAACATTATTTCCACAAAATGACTAGGTGAAGATGCATATATATGATTGACACTAGTTTTCCTTGGGGAATTTTGTCTTGTAACATGAGTTTATATTGTTGAAATATTTTCATTTAATAGTTTATTATTAGTTTTTAATTTCTAAACAAACCTACTCATATTGATAATTTTATCCTTTATAATATCACAAGTGAAAACCCTAGCTTATTTTTATTGAACATGTAGACACACATCTTGTAGGAAAGAGGTGTAAATAGAATAAGTATAGGGAATAGTGACAATGGTATAGGTTACTTCATATCATGGAGTAGTGATATCATGGACCTAGTTAGAGGTGAAGTAGATATAACCATAATAGGTATGATGAGGAGAATGATATTATTTCCTATGCATAATATATGACATTGAAACTTGAAATATGGTTGTTAGCTTATGTAATAGATCTTCTATGTATGTAAGGATTTGTTTGTTAATTAAATTATGAATAATATAACAATAACATGTTAGTTATAAAATGAAATATGACATATATTTAAATTTCTATAAATCATCTTCTATACATTTGTTTATGTCTTTTTCGAGTTCAATTTGAATTAAAGGGAACACGCATGCAAATCAAATTATTAAAATTTTCAACAAAAAGTGATACACTTATTATATCATTATGATCATGATTATATCAAATAAAATTATAAAATTTATGGATATGGAATTGTATGGTTAGGGTTTGTGCAATGTTTGAATTGAGTCCGATTGCCCAAATGTTTTAACCTTTTAGGGTTTAGCTTATTTAAATCCTATGTTTGATTAAAGAGATGAGTGGACTAAATCAATTAAATAATATGCATAAAATATTACCACTAATTTTTTAAAGATTTGAATATATTTAACTTTTCTAAAAATAGTAAAACATAATCAAAATAAAGATTATCTAGAAAACACCTGATATGGATGATTTGAGTGTTGGAACATGAGATGGAAACTAGTTTGAGTGTTTTGAATTGGGTTGCTTTATTAGAACCTCTCTTAAATATTGGTGACACATTTGGATATTAGTTTTATATGGATTTAGTGTCTTGATATTGGTGCTAATGTCCTCTATGTAAGACAACCCCAAACTTGTGTGTGCACTTAGATCTAGATTTTTGAGGTTTACTCCTATGCATATAAATTATGGAACTTTGTATTGTGCCTATAATGAATAATTTAGGATACAAACCCTAATCTTCCTTGTAAGTAAGGTATGAGATTAAAAGTGTGTTTTTTAGTAGGATAGGCTAGACATCCTCGATACCCTACTATAAAGATAGTTTCCCACATACCAATACTCTGAGGAGGGATAAATCTCAATACAGTTCTCACCACCTAAGGGCTAGTTCAAGTGTAAGTGACATTAGTATGATAGTGTCCTTAAGTGCCTTGAATGTGGTTGAGATTGGAAATTTATAAAATCTAAGATTATGGATGGTGTAGATGGTAGTATGTAGAAGTAGGGAAAAATATGGATAGATAATGTTGATTTTGATCAATTTATTTTGTGTTTGAATATGCATTTTGCATTTGATTTCCATCTAGTGGATATAAGGATAAAATTCACGTGTTTATAGTGTTATGGTTGTAGACACCAAAATTATGTTACCCACATGTGTAACTCCCTATGTCTAAACCCCCTTTGATCCCCTTTTAATAATTAGCCTTCCTAACCCATGTTTTTACCCCTCACACATTTAATTAATTTAAAATATTTAATTAAGTTAATTAAAAACTACTTATGCCACCTTACCTGGCCACCTCATCCTAAGACCAATTCTTACCCTCTAAGTCACCTCAAGACTTAGTCCCCTAATCCTAACTACCCATGACTTGTTCTCACCCCAAGCATAAATTATTAATTAGCTATGTCCTCCTTAACCTCATATTTCTACCATTTCCTAATGGATACCAAACTTAATAGGAGAAAGAACAAACAATAGGATAAAATAACCCTTTTACCTATTCTCATACTACCGATGTCAGTCAACCCATGGATGACACACTGATGTCAATTACTTAAACCAAATTCCAATCTAATAATTAGGTTAGTAGAAATTAAAAAAACTCAATCATTCACATACAGGCTTTAAAATTTAACTTTCTACATCCAGGCTTACCGTTACTCTACACAAATCAGTCTAGATTAAAAATTGATATACTACACAGATCTTGGATTCTTTTGAACTAGTAGCACACACTTATATATTTTTTAACCTATTGCTTCAACATGCCTCACCAGAACCATCAATCTGACACTCATGATTCATCTATTTCACTAGCTAAGTATATCTCTTTGTTTTCTAATTCCTTTAAATAGTCATTTTACAATTAGTTTACATTATACTATTTTTTTTATGAATACCTTGAATCTCCCTATGGAGGAGTTGTAAAACTTCTTCACTTGTTTACCCCTACTACAAACATACCAACCCTTTGTCTAGACCCACCTGAGTCTTACCCACTCCATTAAAACTCTTCCCAACCTCATAAACTTGACCACATCCACCTCCCAGCTCAGAAAAGTCTCTTGTAACCTCCTAAGAACCTATTGCCTCTATTGACATTAGGAACATATCTGATGTTATTCATATATCCTTACCAACATTAGAAGCCTAACTGATGTCAATGACTGTGTATTTCCACTAACCTCCCTGAACCTACCCTAGCAACCTCCAAAAACACAAAAAACTCACATTACTTGCACTATGTCACTCTCTACTACACTCAAATTTTAAGAACAACATGAATATATCCCTCTTACTCTCTCTTTAATTTTGATATTCATTACCATTTTGTTTCAAAAAGTGGATTTTCATCCCTAAGGAAGTTAAACACTTCCAAGAACAAGTACGTAACTTGGTAGCCCACTCATATATCTGTTAACAAATATTTTGGTGGCGGTGCTTTCTTATTCATAGGTAGTCCTACCTAGATAAAGAGGAGTGCTCAACATCATCTAGATATGATGTGGAACCAATATAGGTTCTCTCTAATCTCTAATCCCTACCCTTCATCTCTATTTCTCCTTAAACATCAAATAGATTCAAAATTTAGTGAAACATTTTTGGCATGCCTGGTGGGACCCTAGAGTTTTCCTTGGGTTCATTTCTTGTTTTAAGCATTCATATTGGTGCATTATAGTTAAAATTTCACTATTTTCACTTTTTCCCTCTCTTTTCCCTCAAAATGAAATATTCAACATTTTATTTTTTATTTAAAGGCAATAAACTAAAATTTCTTCTTCCTTGCCACTCTTCTCTTTCTTTTGCTTATAAAAGAAACTTACATTTTTCTTACAAGTTAAAAAGAATCTCTTCTTTATCTATTTCTTGAATTCACACTAGGATAATGAAATCCATTCTCTTCTCTTATTTTTTCCTTATTTTCATTCAAATCAAAACACTTTAGATTTGGGTTTAAAACTTATTGCACTTCATTATTTGCTTACTACATATTAAATCACCTAGTTAATTACAAGCATTGTGAATAAATCATAGTACACCAATGTTACACAACCAGATCACACTCACAAAAAAAAAACATTTAAACTCACCTAAGATAAGGCCCATCAATATTTCATCGCCTGGTGGATCACCTTACCCTACCCATCTATCCTATTTGGATTTCACCACCAAGGGGAGAACCCATGCCATTCTATGACAGAGTATAAAATCTAGATAGAAGGTATATTTTGGCTAAGTGACCTGGCTTGGACTTAGGTCCATGAAGTGCATGGAAAAAGCTCCTATAACAAGCCATGTACCTGGTCTAGCATAGATTTCCTCTTGAGCACCAAAACTAACTTGAAACTAGCTCTAGATTGCTTTCAAGTACCTTCAGTAACTAAACTCTCATCTCACTATTTTATTAAGGCATAAGCCAAAATGAGACTAAAATTAATCTCTAGGAGTTAATAATTAGTGGTCATATGTTCTTTTTCTACTTTTCTATTGCCTTCTATATTTTGGAGTTGTACAAATATTTTTCCATTGATTTACAAAGTCAACACCATTTATAATACATAGGTTGTATAACCTATTATATCAAGTTTTCTGAGTGTTCATCATCCTTTAAAGATGTCTTGCATCCTTTTTTTTTACCTAGATTTTATCTCTAGGTTTATTAAACATTGGAATTTTCATCTCCTAGGACTCCATAGTGATCGACATCAGTTAAACCCACCAATGTTGGCAGACTTTAACCTACCGACATTGGTCAAGTCACCAATGTCAGTGACTATGTAATTTTAATTTTCTCAAAATGACAAGCTAAAACAACCTACTTACCTACACCCAAACCTATTTTTTCCTCACTCTATCACTAATACAGAGTTTTAAGACTGTTTATACTTCTTGCATGGTACTGACATGAAGCTAAGCCAAAATTATTGTCGATTATGCAAGCTGGGAACCACTTCCACCTTCCCCCCTTGTTGTTGGTTATATTATGGAGCATAATTTAGATATAGAGAATACTCCTTTCCCCAACCAAATTCCCATTGTGCAAGAAGGAGATCAAGATTTTTCTAAATTTCTTGATCATAATGAGGCAGCCCTTTAGCATTACATTGCCATGAGCTGAACCTGCAATTCTTTAGGTGACCCACTATATGGCATGCCAACTTCTCTAATGGAGACAAATTTAGTTTTAGTTGTCTCTACTATGTTCCCCATGATTAATTAAACCACCACTTTGACAAATAACCTAACCATAAATAATGTCCAAAGTTTAGCATCACCAACTGCCCAATCCCACCTAAAACCTGGTGTGACTTCCCTGCCTTCACAACCATAAGTAGTTCTGTCAAGTCTAACCCCATTTCAAAATTTTGTGGTATCCATATTGTCTACTCTTTCACCTATAATTACATGAGTTATGACTCACCCTTCACCCAGTATAACCATACGAACAACCCATCCTAGAATAACAACATCCAACCAAAGCATAGTCTCTAACCCAACGAAACAAGCCCCTTTCATTTCCACCCTTAGGATTTGACTCAATACCCCTATGTTGAATCAACACAACTAAAAAAATATATGTCATATGCTCCCTCTACCTCTTATTAGGTTCCCTATAGCTTAGGGGGTATCTCCCAAACCAATCATCCTCTAGACCTCATTAAGATGCTGATGGACAAGATGTCTAATTTAGAGACATTCATGTCAGGTTCCAAGAATGTGTTATCTTATGATAATATATGCATTGAGCCCATCTACCCTTCTATTCCTATTTTCCCTTATCCAAGATAATGGGAACTCCCCAAATTTACTCATTTCTAGAGTAAAGAGGATATGCATAACATTTGTGAGCATTTAAACATGCTTGTTATTTAATAGGGCACAATGATGCATTACTACTTTAAACCTTCCCTATGTCTCTTTCAAGGACTTCCCTAGATTGGTATAGATCTATAACTCAGCACACCTTTTTCTCATTTACCTAACTTTCACAAATATTCCTAAACCTTTTCTCTATTAACATTTCTAAAAAGGTTTCTATTACATACCTTTATTCTATTAGACAATTTGATGATGAATCTATCACATATTTCATTGCTCATTGGAGATTCTTAATCAATAAAATCTCCTTCTATTTACCCCAACTGATGTGATCATAATATCCATACAACTAATATGGTCTTTCCTTTACCTCTAGTCCAACCTCTTGCACAACAAGAGGCACCCATTTTACCTACTTCTCCAATGCAATCAATGGAATTTATTTTGTCCATTCTTCCTCCTTTGGTAGAAGAGCCTACTTCACCCATTCCACTCCCATGTGAGGAAGAGACTCCTTTACCACTCTTTTTTCCACAAGAGGAGCCTATATTTCTAGTTCCTTTTACACCAGTGTTACCTATCCTTTTACCACTTGAGGACCATGCCTTATCCATTCCTCAACTACATGTTGAGGGGAACATCATTACTATGTTATACCCTCTTGAAGAACCCTATTCACCTACCTCTCCTCCACTGATAGAAGGAAGTATCCCATCCACTCCTCCTTCACACCTAGAAGAGCTATTGTTATCTACTCCTACATTAGATGAGAGATCTATTTTTCCTACTTCGATTCAACCAATTTTACCACTTCTTTTACCTATAGAAGATCATACTTTACATATTCCTCTCCCACATATTGAGGGATAAATTATACCTATGCTCTACCCCCTTAAGGAGCCTTCTTCACGTACCTCTCCTCCATTCATAGAAGACCATGCCTCTTCTCCCATCTCTATTGAAGAAGATCCTATTTTGGTTCTTTCTCATCTTTGGCATGACGTAGCAGAGACCAAATTTTTTTATCTTTCTCAATCACTTAAGCCTTCTTAAGAAGCAATTTTAAGGCCTACATTAACTCCATCTAAACCCTTCTCATGGTTATTAGAAAGTCTATATTTTCTTAACTCCTCAAAGCTAGATCACATGGCATTTTGGGACCGACTAAAAACTACTTATCCTACACAATGAGTGTCGACCTTTACCACCAACCCTATCATTACCATTTACCCCAAGGTCTTTGAAAAAATTAGAGGTTCTTCATCAAAAACACTAGAAGCTCATCCTTCTATGTCAGAACCCTCACCCTGGTAGCCATCTACCACATTAAAGTAGATCAAGTCTTTAGGCATTCACCCGATCTCTAATCTAATTCATCCATATGTAAAATTAGATCTGGCTCTCCAATAATAAGTTGGAGTTATATGGCCTAAATTGAGGAAGAAGGTTAAGCTTCCTAGACCGCATTGATCCTTACCTCTTTCACCCTCAACTTTGCCATCAATTTTGAGACCACATCCCTCTACTTTAGTTAGAGTATCACTGATCCAAGAAAAACAAAAGGCTAATTTATCTCCACTACTACCTATACCACCTAGTAGGCCTTTCACATCTAACACCATGATACTTGACACCAAGAAAGTGTCAGTAAAACACATGGCTCCACTACCACCTTAAAAGGTGCCACACAAAATCACCCCATGACTCCTAAACCAAAGAAGGTGTCTACTCTTATTACAATAAGTTATAGCCTTTTCATAGGCTCTCATATGTTTTTCCTATTCTATTTATTGTAATCCTCCATAATAAATCTTCCTCCCATTAAAAATTATAGCCCTCTTAGAATAAATCCATCTTGGTTTAATGATACACAAGTGTGTCTATATCATCATTCACCTAGACATGATACTGAGAGTTGTAAAGTTCTCATGAAATTCATTTGATAACAATTTGATGTCGACACTCTCTTTCTTGATACTCCCATTGACCTTCCATCTATTCCACCCTTGGCATCCCCAATGCCTCATACCATTCCACCTAAATTCAAACCCAAAGATGTTATCATACCCCCTTTGCCACCTCCTTCACCTATGTTTCAGATCAACATGATTAATGTGGTCACACAGTCATAAAATCAAAAGGATAAAGGTAAGGAAAAGGTCACTACTCATTGGGCTCATCCCTTCTCCAAAGGCACTCCTCTTCTGAATCCCAATATTTCCAGCTTGGGTGTCCCAAAATCAACATCTTTAGAGGTTATTCAAAACTTGATGGCGAAACAACTTCACCAAACCCCTCTAAAATTTTCCTTGTATGAGTTAATCTAAAACTCACCCCAATACTGTCAAGCTTTGATTAGTGCCTTGCAATTGGTTGAGGTAAAACCTAAAAATACCCAACCTCTTATAGCTTTGGTCAGTTCTCTTAAGACCATCTCCCTAATTTCCTTCAGTGATTTGGAAATTCCACTTTAACACCCTAAAGATCAATATTCTATCATTTTTATCATTGCATATATCTATCAAACTCATGTCAAAAGAGTCATGATTGATGGGGGAGCTAGTATTAATATTATCTCCACCCATGCCTATAAGCAACTAGTCCTTCCTGACATTTGCATGTCTTAAATTGATGTGGTTATTCACTCTTTTAATGATACCATAGCTACTACGATGGGCACTATTGTCTTGCATATCTTTGTGGGTCCCTACACAATTCTTGAGCTCTTCTATATGTAGAAGGAGATTTACAATATAACATACTATTTATATGACCTTGGATATGTGTTATGGCATGTGTGCCCTTGAGTTTACATCATTGTGTCAAGTTTGAGAATAATGGGCAAGTGCATATTATTCTTATCACCCACCTCCTTTCAAAACATGTAACATGACTTATAGCCCCAATGATTTTCTCATTCCCTTAAAGACATCATATCCTCTGAAGTATACTTCTAAAGCTTCCACAAGCTCCACTACCCTGATTACATAGATACTGACAACCAAATTCTTGATAAAGACCCCATAGAGGAAACTTTTAAGCATTTATCACTCAGAGAATATCATTTGTTAACACTTGACATGTTCTATACTCCACAAGATTATGGAAAGCTTCATATGCACCCCAATTATGATCCCTGTATTAGGATGGTCATCTCGTATGGATCCCCTAACCTTTGAATTAATTTCACATATGGGGGAATTTATCAAGCTCCCATTGTTGGTAGTCCATCCTCTTCACCACAATAATTTACTTGTGATTTTTCTTTCCTGAGCAAGCCTAGTTTTGCTCACACCTATCTTTATAGGTGTGTCTAGAAAGGATTTGGTTTGGGTCATTACGAGTAGGGTGATCATACACCCATTGAATATCCCACCTAAAAAACCATTAGAAATTTTGAAAAGAGGCATAAAGTGATGATGAACCAGATAAACTCACCAAAACTTCTCATATACCAATTATCGAAGAGCTAATTCCTCCTTCTCCATCCTCTTCTCCACCATCACCTATCAAATCAGAGATATCTATACCTCCTATTTTTCTTTCAATAAATTCCAACCATTTGGGGCCCCTCACCTATCACTAGGGTAAGGAAACAAGGTTATTTCCTCTCATTCATCCTGAAATGATTGATGATGACTCTCCCACTATCAACAATGTCCAATGTCTAGATGATGATTCTATTCTCACATACGTGGGTGTAGATGATTCTTATATCCAATGATCACTCCCAGCCAAACCATAGGCTATGTTAAATTAATCAACCATTGACATTAATTTTCCCTCTCATAATAACTCCCACATCCTTAAGATTGGTCAGTCTTTGGATTCCTCTGAGTAAGCAAATTATGCCAAATTTATTAATGACCATAGCAAAGCCTTTGCTTGCTCTTATAATGACATGCTTAGTATCGACCCCTCTATTATCACCCATAACATTGTCACCAATCAAGATGCTAAACTTGTTACGTAGAAGCTTCACAAAATTCATCCTTGTATTGCTCTCCTTGTCAAAGAAGAGCTCCAATGCCTCCTTTATATTAAATTTATTCAACCTATTGACTACCCATAATGGGTTTACAATATTGTTCCTATCATAAAATTGATAGGGGGAATCTACATCTGTACTGACTACCATGATTTTCTTAAGGATGACTTCCCTTTGCCAAGTATTAACCAACTTATTGATCTAACAGCTGACCATGAGATGCTATCACTTATAGATGGGTTCTTAGGTTATAATCAAATCTTGGTTGCTCTTGAGAATCAACATAAGACAAATTTCATTACCCCATAAGGGAATTTCTATTATTAGGTCATGCCCTTTGGTCTGAATAATGTTAGTGCCACCTACAAATGCACCATGACTTACATCTTCCATGATCTCCTACACAAAATTATGGAAGACTACATGGATGACTTACTCAAAAAGTCTAAACTTTCTTGAGATCACTTGAAGATTCTCAAAATCATATTCAATCATCTCCTCCAATATAATGTTTGACTAAACCCAAATAAATGCATCTTTGGTGTCCTTTTTGGTAAGCTCTTAGGATTTATCATTTTTCTCTATGGTATTGATGTCAACCTTGATAAATTTTGAGCAATACTAGACATGCCTCCACCTACTAATATCAAACAACTCTACAGCCTACAAGGTAAGATTCAATCAATCTACCACTTCATCTCCTAGTTGTCAAATTATTGCCAACCCTTTCACCATCTCCTCAAAAATGAGGTCTCCTTCCATTGGAATATATATTTCTAAGAATCCTTTGACACACTAAGAAAATATCACCTTTCCCCATTAGTTCTTATTCCACCTAAGGAAATCCAACCTTTCTACCTTTACATATCTACAATAGATCATTCTTTGGGTGCTATGATAGCACATCAGGGTGATCACCATCGAGAACAAGTAGTTTACTACATAAGCCACACACTTATTGATTATGAAAATTGATATACCCATATCAAAAATCTTTGTGTCACATTGGTCTTTATAGTTTCCAAATTCTATCATTACCTCTTAAATCATAAAACCTACATCATCAGCCATATTGATCCCCTCAAATACATGTATTTCAAGCCATAACACAACCAACATGTAGCTCAGTGGATCAGGCTCCTTGCTTAATTTGACTTAGAATTTATTCAACAAAATTCTATCAAAGGGAAAATGATCACTGACAAGTTAGTTTCTGCCCCTTTACCTGACAACCAACCTTAAAACCTCAAATTTCTCAATGAATCTATCACAATTCTCTCCATCGATGACATCTCTTATCAAATGATGATGTTCTTTGATGGATCAAAATGTTAACATGTTGGGGGTGTAGGGTTCATCCTCATTCCTCTTGATGGAAAGCCTATGCCTTTGTCATTTAAACTAGATTTTGAATGTACTAAAAATATGGTTGAATATGAAGCTTTGATCTTAGGGCTTTAAATGGATATTTTCTTAGGTGTCAAATCAATAACCATTTTTGGTGACTCCCAACTCATGGTTAATTGTTCCTACCTATGCAAAACCAAAATTTTGTAATGATATAAACATCATGTAGATACGTTATTAGAATCATTCGAATCTTACCTCTTGAAAACTATTCCTTGATCTACAAACAATTTTTTTGACATAATGGATTCACTTGCTTCACACATACCCTCTTCACCCTCTTCCTTAAAAATATACAATACTATACATCACTTAACCTTGCCCTCCTATGTATCAACTAACATCCTTTTTATAGGCAATGTAACACACAACCCACATGACTTATGGTATAAGCAACTCACAGATTACCTTTCCTTTTTTATTACCCCTTTTGACCTCTCCAATAATGGGAGATGTGCTTTCATGAAATGTGCCACTCATTACACTATGCTAGGGGGACATCTCTATAAGTGAGGTTTTGATGGTCTCCTCCTTAGATGCCTCACTAGTACTAAGATACCTTTCACCATTAAGGAAATCCATGATGGGATTTGTGGTGGGCATTTCAATGGTAATGCACTTGCCAAGCATATCTTTTAACTTGGCTATTATTGGCCAACACTCTCTCAAGACTATAGTGATTACATTTGTCATTGCATCAAATATCAACAACATGCTACCTCCTTCATGTTCCAAGACATGCCCCACAAGTCACCAAAGACTTCTGGCCCTTCTCCCAATGGGGTATGGATTTAATAGATGAGATTAACCCTCATTCATTTCTCCATCACTGTTATACCATTACTGCTACTGAATACTTTACCGAGTGGGTCATGGCCATTCCTCTCATTTCCACTAAGGCTGATAAAATTGTTGACTTCATCAACCATCATATCATCTACCATTTTGGTGTCCCTCATAAAATTATAATAGACAACAACAAATATTTCAAAAAAAAGACTATCCAAAATCTTTATGACACCTGTGGAATCAAATTAAGCTTCTCATCACCATATTATCCATATGCAAATGGATAGGCAGAAGCTTCTAATAAAACCTTAACTAAAATCCTCATGAAGGTATTCAATGATACTGGCAAATATTGGCACACACACATTCCCTTTGCTTTATGGGCTTACCGTACTAGCATTTAAACCCCTATAGGTACTATGCCTTTTTCTTTGGTCTATGGGATGGAAGTTGTTTTGCCTCTTGAGGTCTAGATTCCTTCTCTTTGCATCTCTCTACAAGACATACTAGTGATGACTTTCACCAATAACATTTGGCTCAACTTGATTTACTTGATGAATGTCATCTCATAGCTTTCAACCACCTCCAAATCTATTAAGAGAATATCAAACATGATTATAATAAAAACCTTAAGGAGTTATATTTCAATATCAAATATATTGTCTTAAAGGAAAATCAAAATATGACAAACATGGAGAAAATAAAATGGGATAAGTTTTCTCCTAATTGGCTTAGACCCTACATCATAACTCACAAGCATGGCTCATGGACTTTTTGCTTGTCTTCTTTCAAAGGAAGGCTAGAACCTAAGCCTTTAAATTTTTTGCACCTATGACCATTATTTTTTTAATCAAGTGACACTTCACCTTGTGTTTAACTTGAGCTCATCCCTTGAGCATCCCTATTACATTTATCTTCCTTCATCTTAACCCTTATTCCTACACACTTAGTTAACCTACAAAGTGCTATGGTTTTTCCCTCAAAGTGGAAAACCCCTAAGCCTCTATAGTCTTGTCCATGACTAAAGTTTTAAAAAACAAAAAATAGGATACATAGACAATTTATAATCTCTTAGGTCATGATTCTCAACATAGACTACTCCCTTGAAGGACAACTACGTAAATTCTACTTGATACTATAAATAGACTCCTCCCTTGAAGGACAACTATTAAAAAAAACTTAGACCACTCCCTTAAAGGATGGCTAAGCCAAGCTTTGTTATCAAGATAAATAATGACCTAGAAGATTCTCGTATTGATCATCTTCATATGAGCTCAACATAAACAAAATCCCATTGTAGGCTTCTCACATTGATTAGCTTACACAAAAAAAATCTTTAATTCATGGACTTTCCTATAGTAGCTCTTAGGTCACCCACAGAAGGGCATACCATCCCCACTAAGAAGGTTATGCTACCCAAAAACTCTCATTCCTTTTACCCTTTTCCCCTCATACTCTTTCAAGGGACTTTGAACTCACTTGACACAAGGTGAGTATGATGCTTCTCTAACAACCAAATGGTCAAAATATACAAAGCATGAAAGAGGATCATACTCCTAAGCCTATTTATGTTTTGATTATGGTCTTTGCCAATGTGCAAGCATCGTGCCTCTTTCTTTCCCATCGCAATCACATGTCAGTTTCTCTTCTGAGATCGTATCTCATAAAAAGATTCAATCACCATCTCGCCTTTCTACCAATTTGTTTTTACTCTTAGAGTTATGTTTTTAACACATATCCATCTTAAGCAAGGATACTCGAATAAATACCCAAAACCATACTAAAACTAACAAAACATTGCTCATGGTTAATCTACCAAACATGCAACCATAGTTTCTCTAAAATAAATAAGAAAACTATTAAGCCTACTCCATTTATTTTAAGCATGCACCATCAAAAATATGGAAAAATGCTAAAATAAAATAACATACCCAACCCATTAATTTTAATCATACACCATCACAACTATGAAAAAATGCTAAGATGAAGCTTACCAATCAACTATGCATATACCATCACATATATGGGAAATGCTAATCTAACCCAACTAACATTCTCAAAATTAACACAACATTAACATAATATAAACATATACATCATTATAATAACTACAAACATTATCACCATCACATAAACACATATTATATATGTGTGTGCATGTGTGTGTGTGTGTGTGTGTGTGTGTGTGTGTGTGTGTGTGTGTGTGTGTGTGTGTGTGTGTGTGTGTGTGTGTGTGTGTGTGTGTGTGTGTGTGTGTGTGTGTGTGTGTGCACTGAATATGAATATACATCAATGGATCATATATAACATCTCTCTCTCAAAATTTACATGTCTCATCTTAGGCTCATAGGTCAGTGTGTAGACAACATAAATAACAACATTTGGTACTCAAAATCCTCAAGGCTATAGTCATGGTCATGAAGAAGTGGTTTCATCACCACTCTTAGCCTATCTACATCTACATGAGATAGAATCTATTCCATGTGTTACTTATCTCTCCTACTCTCTAAACTTAGAATACCTCTAAATCTATGGGAACTTGTTGATGGCCCTCTCATAGTATGTAATCTCATCTAGAGTAGTGTTGTACCTCACTAGAGATACAATCTATGGTGAACCCATCACACTTACTATAGGACCTTGTACTTATCCCTATGATGGAGGAGGAGGATCGACCTATCTTACTACTCTCAAACTATCCCTCTCTACTATCAGTATAGTGACCTATCCCTATAATGCCCTGACCTACCCCTACAATGTCACAACCTACCCCTATAAGACCAATACCTATTCTTGTGCTACATCTCAAGCTTGTATTACTACATCCTATGCCTATACCACTACATCTTGGGCATATATAGCTACATCTCTCTCTCTTATCACTCCCTATAAATATAGTGGTGGCCTTCTAACTTGAACTACAAGATGCAAACCTATCCATCAAGCAAGATAAGCCATTGTGCATCCAGGATCTACTACACCCAAGCCTATTGGCAGATCCTCAAAATCTTTTCCATCTATCTCCTAGGGCAAGGGTATGGGTTCCTCTATATCATCCTTCATATATCAAGGAAAGTTAGGAGGCACATCCTATAACAAACCAAACTGTCTCTTGACTTGTGCCATGGGTATCATCTCTAGATCTCCAGCTCATCTCCTTCTGACCCATAACACACTTTATAAATTGATAAGCTACTTTTCCTGTCTTATAAATGCAAGTTATGTCAAGTAGGGCCTCTAAATAATATCTATGGGAATCAATCCATCTATCATATGCCTATAATAACTAATGTCCCACACTATGGTGTCTACTCATATTTGGGCCATACCCTCTCTCCACCATCTGAAACCAACCCTAAAATCAGCTAAAATCATGGTGGGTAACCCTAATGGCTGTGTCACCATGATATGTTCATGTGCCTAATAATGTAGTAAATGCCTAACACACAAACTATACCATCATCATAGCCTCAAACCCCATAACTCTCTATATAATTGTGCCATAAAATTTGGGCCCCATGCATACATAATCCATTGCTCAACCATCTATGCCAATACATCTATCAATGCAATAAGAAATCTCCCACCATCTACATCTACTAGTGTATATACTATAATCCCTATCATTATCTAGATACTCAACTGATGTTTCTCCTCATCAGTAGTGTATAACGACTCATATGTAAAGCTTGTTGAGTGATAAGTCACCTTGCTAACATAATTTCCAAACAATGTAACCATGTGAATATCATACTCCTATCTCAATCAAGAGAAGAGCTCCTCACACTAGAGTAACAACTATAAAATAATGTACACATCCTCTTGTGCTACTATCAACTCTTTGATAGGCAAATGGAAGGTATTGGTGGTGTGATCCCACCTCTCTATCAATGCTATCATCAAATTAACATCATGTGAAATTTGATAATATCATTGCACTCCTCCTAACCCTATGATTTCCATGTGATCCCACTCATCTAAGGTGACATCCCTCCTCATCCATGTTAGTATCATATGTATTTGATCTCATAATGTTAACTCTTACCTAGCCTACATCCAAACACACAAACCTCAAGTCACATACTTTCTAATATCAACCTCCACCCTTTTTTACCTTCTCTCTGGGAGAACTACATTAGCTTGAGGCCCTCAATTAGGATATGTAGGTATCACTCAGTTGACACGATATTTTCTAAGGCTAGTTCACTCATATACCCACATAACTATCTAATTTGTTAACCCACCTAAACCCTAGGCCTAATTGCATATTTCTTAACCATAGGCCTCATTACCTATCTCACACCCTCAACCCTATGACCTATCTTTTATGCCCTAGGTCTTATGACCTATTTCAACCTACCTTTTTCTAAACCACTTCCCTTAATAATTTTTTTCACCATACCTTCACCCTTTTTCCTTCACACTAGGAGAACTACATTAGCCTGAGGCCCTCAACTAGGCTATGTAAGTAGCACCCCAGTCAACATGGGGTCTTTTAAGGCTAGCTCGGCCATTAGGCTAGTTGATTAACTCAATTGGGGATCCAAAATTAGCATTTTATCCTATTTTAGGTTTTCTAAGGTAATTAATGTCAGTCTTTTATGCTGATATCGACTGACATTGACATTGATGTTGGTGAACCCCGCCAACATCAGTGACTAGTTTGGCCTAGGGCCAAATAACTTATCTCCCAACTTTAAATTTTAACCTAAAAACTACCCCCAAACCCCTCCCAAATTCATCTAAACCTACCCTCACCCCATTTCATACCCCTCTAATAGCATTCTTTCCCCCCAAAATTCAAATTAAGCCCAAATGACAAATCAACAAAATTAAATTTAAATTCAACTCAAAGAGGATCTTACCTCATCTCTCCATCTTCTCCAAGATGGAATAGCTGGTACTTGTGGTGGTGCACCTCTAGTTGGGTCCCCTCTAAGCTCTACCATTTTTTCCCACTTAGAGCTTTTTTTCTCCAATCAAATGTTGCAAATGAGTTTTGGTGGGCCACCAAAACCCTTTTTTAATTAGGTTTGGTCACCCATTTATGTTGATATTATTGATCTAAGATGTTGATATCAACAATAGTTCTTACCAATATCAGTGACAACCAATATTAACACCCTTAAATTAGAGTTTTTAACCTCAACCACAACCCTTTGGACTACACCATTTATCTATGGCAACTTGAAAATCATGTATATCTCCCTGACCATGACAACCAACCTTGGAGATCACTTAAATCTCCACCTATGATGACTTTAATTAGGGATCACAAATATCTACTCAACCATTGACCCTTTTAAACCAACCTTGCATTATTTGTCTTAACCACTTATGCTATCTCATTATAGTTGGTTATGGTACATGTGCATGTATATTAGATGTTTTGGATCTCGACTAAGCTAGTCCTATCACCTACAACCTTTTATATTTACCAAGAGCACTTCTTACCTCAAATACATGGAACACATAGACCATTGGAGCTACAACTTTGATCATTTTAACTTTATCAGCTATCACTTACAAGCTATGATTTAGTTATTTCTATCTAAGTCTTCCTCACCTTTACCTATTCTTGATTTTGCTGACTATAACTCATAGTAGTATACATGTAATCAATGAAACCACATTATCACTCAACATGTACCCACCCAATTAACTCCTTATCAAATTGATACTTGATTCTAGATTCTTCTCTATCGATTCCTATTTTGAGGGGGGGATACAACATCCCATACCTAAAGTATCCAACTTCTATTTTTGTCTTAAAAATTGTCTGTACAAATTACAAGACAAAAAGGGGAAAATGTAGACACCAAAATTATGTTACCCACATGTGTAACTCCCTGTGTCAAAACCTCTCTTGAGCCCCTTTTAATAAGTAGGATTCCTAACCCATGATTTTACCCCTCACACATTTAATTAATTTAAAATATATAATTAAGTTAATTAAATACTACTTATGCTACCTTACCTAACCACCTCATCCTAAGACTAATTCTTACCCTCTAAGTCACCTCAAAACTTAGTCCCCTAATCTTAACTACCCATGACTTTTTCTCACCCCAAACACAAATTCCTAACTAACTACATCCTCCTTAACCTTGCATTTCTATCATTTCCTAATGGATACCACACTTGGCAGGAGAAAGAATAAAAAATAGGCTAAAATAGCCCTTTTACCTATTCTCATGCTATCAATGGCAGTCAACCCATGGCCGATGTCGACAAGATCACCGATGTCAGTTACTTAAACTAAATTCCAAGCTAATAATCAAGTCAATAAAAATTAAAACAATCAATCATTCACATACAAGCTTTAGCATTCAACTTTCTACATCTAGGATTACCATTACTTTGCCCAAATCAATCCAAATTAAGAATGATATATTACACAGAGCTTGTATTCTTCTGAATCATCAACACACACTTGTCTTTCTATTCACCTATTGATTCAACATGCCTCACTAGATCAATCAATCTGGCACTTATGGTTCATCTATTTCACCAGCTAAGTATATCTATATGTTTTGTAATTCCTTTAAACAGTCTTTTTACAATAACTTTACATTATACTATTTATCATTTTATGAACATCTTGACTCTCCCTATATAGGAGTTATAAAACTCCTTCACCTATTAACCCCTATTATAAACATACTAAACCTCTATCTAAACCCACCTGAGTCTTACCCACTCCCTTATGACTCTTCCCAACCTCATAAACCTGACCACATCCACATCCCAGCTCAAAAAAGTCTCTTGTAACATCCTAAGAACCTATTGCCCCTACCGACATTAGTCACATAACTGACATTGATCATATATCCTTACCAACATCAATAGCCTAACCAAAATTAAAGACTGTGTATTTATACTAACCTCCTTGAACCATCCTAAACAATCTCCAAAAACACAAACAATCATATTACCTACACTATGTCACTCTCTGCTACACTCAGATTGCAAGAACAATACGAATATCTCTCTCTTACTCTCTCTCTCTCTTTCATTTTGTTATTCATTACCATTTTATTTCAAAAAGTGGACTGTCATCCCTAAGGAATTTTAACACTTATAGGAACAAGTGCGTAGCTTTGTAGCCCACTCATATATCTACTAACATATATTTTGGTGGTTGTGATTTCTTATTCATAGGTAGTCCTCCCTAGCCAAAGAGGAGTGCTCAACATCATCTAGATGTGACACACAACTAATCTAGGTTCTCTCTAATATCTAATCCCTAACCTTCATCTCTGTTTCTCCTTAAACATAAAATATATTCAAATTTTAGTGAAACAATGGTACTTGTGAAAATAATAAAAGATGTATAGGCTGGACATATGAGTATTTTAATTTTGAAAATATATTTGTTCATAAAATATAGGGTAAAAGACATAGGTTCCATTTTTGGGACATTAGTGCCACATGGCTAAAATTTTATTAATGTGGTGCTAATGTCTAGCTAGAAGAAGATTGAGCATGAAGGGCTAGGATCAGGAAATAAGGGTCTGATACTATGTTTGAGCTAACTAGGGATGCCCATGGCATATACAAAGGCTAGATAAGTGTGATAATAGGATCTAGGATAAGTCTAGGGATAAACTAGGGATAGGTGGTCTCAAGTAGCAATCTTAGCACTCAAATGCTACTTTTAGGTGATTACAACCATATAAAAGATTATTTCAAAATTATTGGCTATAATCTATAAATCATCCTTCCTCTTCTTAATTTTTAACAAGGTGGATTTGTCCAAAATAAATAATCTTTATATGGTGTTTTTATTTTTCATGAACTAATTCACTCAACTAAATTAAATAGATAAACAACTATGCTCATAAAACTTGATGGAGTAAACTAAAATTTTATTTTCAAAATCCTTCTTAATTTTGGGTTATTTTAAGCTTGGTGTTATTAGATCAAATATTATATCTCTACTCCTTCATTTTATATTCTTGTAAATGGAGTCCTGATTAGTTTTTTCAATACTTCAATAGGTCCTTCTGATTGAAATGGGAATGGTAATGTTTTTTGGATTTTGATTAAATACGATTATGAAAAAATTATATGGAGTGGTCTTCATGAGATTAATAATAATTTTTTAATGAAATAGGAAGAAGTATACTTTCCTAAATCAAAAGGTGGAATTGGAATAAAAAACTTGTTCAAAAAGAATGTATTTTTGGGAGCAAAACTTGTATGGAGAATCTATCAATACAAAGACATTACTTGGATAATATTTATTTCAATTAAGTATCTTGGTAGCATTTATGACCCTACCCATTTTTTTACTATAAATCATTTTATGTATGGATCCCACATCTTGAATTCCTTAGGAAATGTAGAGACCATATCTCTAACTCCTTATACTAGATATTGAAAATGGGAGATATATTAGTTTCTATAAGTATTCTAGGTATATTATTGATCCTCTCTTTAATAATCATTCCTTTAGCATTTTAGAATCATACTCTTTAACCCACAAGGACCCATATTTTGTAATTATTTGGTTGAAACCCAAACTACATGGGTCCCTGAGAGAACATGTAAAAAATCAAATCTTTCTTGTTATAACAACACCTATAATCTTCTTAATTATTTTAATTTAATCATGATTTCTAAATATCAACAACTTAGTGGAGTTTTATGGCTTAAAATGGAATAGATATCTATCTCAAATTTACTTGGTGAAACAAGACTATAAAACGTTAATCTCTCATATTTACAATTGATTATGGCATGTGGAAAAATTATGGATCCATCATGGAATTCCTAAACCTAACATAAATATGTGGTTTAACATGAATAAAAAATATATTCTATGGGATATACTTCAAAGTATTTGCTTTCACCACCCTTCTCGGTATGTTTGTTGTAAAGAAAAATTTAAACCCCAAACCACATCATCCTTCATGATAATTTTTCATGGATAACTTGGTATTTGTTCTTGGAGAAAATGAATTGAATTTGGATATAAATAGGTTATGTCTATGAGATTTTGATTAATTATACATAAGGAGGGGATCAAGTTAGAATTATTTGGGCTTTGGCTCTATCCTTGATCATCCAGACCTTATGGAAAGAAAGAAAAAAAGTGTTTTTATGAATTTTTCCCTCTTTCTATAATTACTTAATATTAAATTTGAGGTGTTATTTCAAGAGTTTTTAAAAGATAAATTTACACCTCATAAAAATAAAATCACAATAAAGGAAACTAATATTCTCTTAAAATGGAATTTATTAAAAAACAACTTCAACCTCCCTCCTCAAATCAACAAACAACTATTGGCTTATGGAAAACCCCTGAGATAAAATTATGTCAATCTAAATTTAGATGGGGAATCCAAAGGAAATTCAAGGGTTTTTGAAGGTGGAGGAATATTTAGACATAATATGGGACAAGTTTTATCATGTTTTTCCTTTAACTTTTTATGGTATTCAATTTTTTTGGCCAAAATACTTACTCTTCTCAAAGGGTTCAGAATGAAATTTTCATCTAATTATAAGAAATTATTAGGTGAAGGTATATCTTTATTATCAATGAAGTAAATTTAAGAAAATATTATTAGTGTAAGTTGAATTCAATCATTCAAGATATTCTCCAATCCATTCCTTTTTTTTAAAGATATCTATTTTTCCAAACCTATTGCAAGACTAACTCTTCAACATATTTACAGGCAAAATTTGGAGCTCTTCACATTACTTATAATGAATATTGGATTTGTGAAGGTTCCTCTCCATGGGAATTTTTTAGAGAGTTAATTAAAAAATAATTGACCCACTTACTACTTCCCATTTAATCAAATTATTGTCAATGGGCACATTGATTTGGATTTGAAAGAATTTTTGCAGTCCCTACATTTTTGTTTTAGTGATTAAAGGAAATTATGGATGTTAAATACCAATGCTTGTAGTTCTATTATTTTTATATGTTCCCTAATTTTTTAAAAGGTGGCTCTTCCTTCTTACATTGTTTGATAACTCTAGGATGTGTTTTCAATTTTTCAATTTTTGTTTTCTCTTTGAAGATTTTGGGCTTCTCTTTTGTATTTGGCTAGTTAGATTTGTAGTTGTTTGGATTTTTAGATATTTTATTGTGTCCTTAAGTTCTCTTGGAGACATTTTTTTCTTTCTTGTATTGATCTATTAATTAAACTATTTTTCACCTTCGGGTAAGGGCCCCATTTCCCTTATTATCATCTTTAAAAATATATATAAATTATAGTATTATATTATATAAGTATATATGTTGTATTATATACTATCTAAATAATATTAACATTATACACACACACACACACACACAAACATCTATATGAAATATGTCAAGAAATACCAATCTTAAGGTATTTATCTTTATTATTCCACATACAAAGTCAATTAATTCATATCATTATCTTCTCTTCTACATTCCTACTTTAGCTATTAAATCTAAATTATATATAACCTTAGTCTTGTACACTTATAAAATAACTATCATGGTTGTTCCCTTTAGTTCTAAGACCTTCCTTCTACCAAAATTTTGCATTTACTATCTCTTCATGTTAAATTTATTATCTCTTAGTTTCACCACTATTATTATAATGACTAAGCCTTATATACTATGTATAATTTTATAAACCTAATCATTATCACTCTCTAAATTTTTTAGATATGTACCTATTTTAGAGCTTCGTCGACACTTGTGTCCCATCTAGATGACTACATCGATGCTAGTGTTGATGATCAAACTAAGTGTCCAATTCCCAGAATTCATCCCAACTAAAAATTAAACATATTCTTAAGGTCGGCCTTAGTGCTTTAGTGTTATATGTTTCCAAAAATAATTGGTATATATACAATATCAACCCTCATTGATTCTTCACCTATGAAATCAAATATAAACTTATCAAAATCATCCAATAAAGAAGTGAAATGAGAAAACTTGACCTATTCATTACTATTTTCATATAAGGAATAAAAATAGTATCCACATAGGTTTGAAGTACTAGATCATGCCATGAGAGATAATTTCCAAGTTATAAGGTAGATCACATTATGTTCTTTCTTATTACACATTATATCCTTATAAACACACAATCTAACATGTAGGATAAAACTACATTACTTAGAGTCCCTTCGTATACAAAGGGAAATACAACTAATCTATTAGCTCAGAGAAGATAAATTCTACTTAATATTTTGATTATTGATACATTAGATATTCATGGTCATGACCAATATGGATCTATTAGGCCTAACAAAGGGATATATTAGCACAATAACATCAGTAGAGAGGGGTTCAAAGCCTCTAGTCAAGAAACACTATGCAATAACCCTATCTAGGTTATGTGTTTTCATATTCACAAAACAAATGATAAGTAAAGAAAAATCTAATCTAGTGCTCACAAAATCTTGTAGCACAAAGTGGAGGTAATAAATATAAAATGTAAAAATGCATAGGATAATCCTAATTAACCTATGTATAGGTAAAACCCTAGTGCATGGAGAGAGTAACAAATTTAAAAGCAATAATTTATGCTACTTCTATCTACTACAATAGAAGATTAAAGTTAGATATACTTATCTTGAAGATGGATCCATCGTGACTCAATCTCTCCTTGGCCAAAGGTACTTTCCAATAGGTTACTGTGGTTTTTAAGGATCACTAACAAATGACAAAAGATCCAATACTTATCTATATTACAAGGTTATTCTCAAAGTATAAACCCTAAGAAATAAATACTCAAGTAGAATGGTGAAAGAGAAGATTGTAAATAACAAAAAATGAATAATTAACTTTGTTTTGTGTCTAATAAATGTGGAAATGAATGTGTATATATAGGTTAATCTAACCCTAAACCTTTCTAAAATTTGAGTTGACAAAGTTAATCCAATCAACTATTTATCATTATTGATAAAAATAAATTAGGTCTTAGTATAGGTCTTCCAAGAGCTGACCTAGACCCTTAATGTGTTTTATTAATTTGAATATAGGGTAAATGGGGTCAAAAAATGTAATTTAAACCATCAAATATGGTTTTAGGATTAGGGAAGAGATAATGAAGGTAGTTAAATATTATAAGATGGTGCAAGAGAGGAGATAAGTCTTAAGTAATTGCATAGGATAAGGTTGTGTTGATATCAAGTGGTGTTATAGGGGACAACAATATTGTGAAGCACCAATGGTCTGCCCACCCCTTTCCCAATGTATCTTTTAAGGAGTGTACTTATAGATATTGAGACTTAACGAGTTATTGCAAGAGAGAAAATAGTAGTAATTGATAAGTTTTGAAAATATTATGTGTATACATATTCCCAACTCTAATATCATCACGTGCCACTCAGGTGTAACGGGGGCTGGTGATTTGAGAAAATATAATCACAACACACAACACTAAAGCTAAATAAATTTTAGTATTTTAAAGTATAAAATAACTAAAAGGAAAGACTAAAAGGGAAATAACTGAAAATTAGAAGTAATGTATAACTTTACTTACCTTTATAATAGATGGTTTTATATTGTGTTTATAATTTTGATCATGTAGGGTGAAGAGAATGCTTTAGATAAACACAAGGATATAAAACTAAAGAAAAAGGAAACAAAATGTAGGAAAGCCAAAATAACTGATGTGGTGTAGATGAGATGTACTTATAAATTTGGTAATATGGGGTGACAAATTCTAAGTTAGGTCCAAATGATGAAGTCAAACCAAGAATACATGTAAAAAATGGTAATCAAAAATCAATGTGAAAGTATTACAATCCTTAATCGAATAAATATGGGAGAACAAAATGGTAAAATAACATTGATGAGTTAAAAATAACAATTCTTACTCAGTAATCAATGGAAAAAGTTAATGGAAGGGAAAACAACATTGGTGAGTGAGAAGTAACAAGACAACCTCACTCAATAATGGAAAAATTGCATGAAAGTAAAAATGGACATAGTTGTCTTAAAAAAGGGGTATATGAAAAATGGAAAATGGTAAAAGAGACCAAATCAATCCTAAAAATGTAAAGCCATGGTGTAAATAAAGTAATCCATAATCACTAAAGCACATAATTTGGTTATAAGGATAGATAAAACTAAAATAAAGTAGTGTTAACATGTTTTAATATGTGAAGAAGAGGAGATAGAAGTGGGAAAACATATTTATAATTACATTTTACTATCAAGGGGGAAAAGAAATTGGATGAGGGAAAAATGAAGGTATAAAAACTCTTTATTGAAGTTAAGACACTTAAATTAGGTTTGTCAAAATAAGATGACTTTCAACATTAAGGACTCTTAATAACTTCTCTTGGCCACACAAATATTTGGTCACCAAATTAAGTATGAATATCATGCCATGAATTTTATATGAATGAAATGTAAAATAGACCTACATTACCCTCAGGACCCTTTATAGAGCCATCGGTCTACTGTGAAGATTGGGTACTTGGATGGGAAAGTAGGTAACACCATAGATTATTTTGAATTCTCCTATCCTAATCTATTGGCCTACCCCACCCCAATAGACCTTGGCTCTATCATAAGGCCAATTATGGAGTTTGAGCTTCAATTGGAGATAGGATATGTGTTATTAATCATGTATTTATGTATGATTTTGACTTTTGAATTTGTATGTTACCTTTTGTATCATTTCCTTGTGTTTTAACTGATCTGGATTTTAATTTTTTATGACTTTTTCTATTCCTCCTCCATATGGATTAAAAAAATCAAACATGAGTGATAAAAATGACTATCATTTGAAAAATTTGGAATTTATTTATAAAAAATATAACTTAGAGAGCATGGTGTCTAAGACTCTTACTAATCTGGGTGAAATAAAAGTGCCATCTTCATTTAAACCTTGGTTTATCCAACTTAGAATGAAAGGAAAAGAAATCAAGAGGAATGAAACATGAAACAATTTGAATTACTTCAAATCACAAAAAGAAATTTGAGAAAGATGAAAATGGATATAATCTATGATTCCTTATCATAATAATTTAGGAAGTTTAGGTAAACATCCTAACATAATTTATTGTGCAATTTTTATCTATAAAAGAAACAAAAAGCAAAGACAAGAATAAGGGATCATAAACATGTAACCATTTCTTGAAATTATATAAAAGAAAGAACAAATTAATTATAGATTATATTATGAGGAGGTCTTGGTCCTATCCATGGTCTTACACTATAAATCATAAAAGAGAAACCCAAGAGGTTACACAAAGCATGTAAAAAAATGAGAAAGATGGTATTTATAAGGAAGGCCTAGTTCTATCCATGGTCTTACACTAAAACTCACAAAGTATAAACGGAAGAGGGTGAAAAAATAATTGGAAAGAAAAAAACCACTAGAATCAAACAAAATCATGAGGAATACCAGGTCTTATCCATAGTTTTAAAATGAAACTCATGATAAAAAAGAAACCAAAAGACCAAGATAAGGAACTAAAGTTTGTGGAAAGAGAAATTATTGCAGGGGGTGAGACTTGTATAGATATTGTTATCATTTTAAAAGTGCACCTATGGATGCTCCATGGCATAAGGAAGCTTGGTGGTGGGGAACTGAGCTTGAAGGCCTTATGTAGGGTGTAAGTGTCTAACGCACTAGGCATAGAAGTAAAATAACATAGTTACACACACGAGCATCGATTGTCTTGTCACAATGATGGGAAAACCCCCAAGGTATGAGACCCTTATGTTCCTTGGGATGAGCCTTTGAAGTAGGATAGATCCTTTATATTCTAAGCGTACCTAGTTTAATACTAGTGTATAGGCCTAAAGAGTAGAAAGTTAAATTACCACTAATCTAAACCTAGGATATTTGAGAGGAAAAAGGAGGGAGAAGGTAAGAGATGCTAAAATTAGAAGGCAATGTGAGAAGAATAGATCAAGAACTCCTACTACTATAAACATAGTACAAACCTCTGAGAAAAAGACAATATCACATAGTTTCTACTGAATAACTTTAAATGCATAAGTGTTTCACATCGAGGCATGGGAACACAATGAATCACTAAAAGGGATGAAAAATGGTCAAAAGGAAGCATCGACACATACTAGAGTGTGCATAGGATATGACCTATAAGGGAGATCCAAATTCAATGAGGAGGTTTTGGGAATTGATGATGATGAGAGAGGTAAAATTACCCATAGACAAAGATCAACAGACACAGAATAACACATAGATCATTATAATAATGAAAAAAGTTGAACTTAATTCTCATTAGAATACAAGGTTTAGCTAATATAGTGTTCATGGAGGGAAAATTCTAGTAGTGTGAGGCTACTGAAAATATGTCAACCATTTTACAATAGAAAGACATGATTTTATAGTGAACAAGCTAGTTTTACAATAAATGTGCTAGTTAGGGTGGTGGATGCATCATTTAATTATTTTATGTTGTCATGCTACTAATTCTAGAAACTTGTTTGGTGATCAGATCTGGGTTTGCTTGCAAGATTGATTTTGGATACATGTGCATAGGAGAACAAAATATTTCCCTAACAGAGCCAGAGAGTGGCATGCATGCATATACTAATTTTTGGTAGTTTTTTATATATTTAATTCATCTTGGTGACACCTCGATCTCCTCTCAACTACTTATAATGACCCTCTTTATATCTTGCTATCACTCAGCACATAGAACTTTGTCATTGGTCTTAGATGTGGTGATGTAAGAATGCCATGTGTCACTTTTGTGGGATCTTGAAGGAGTCTCTTGGATTATTAGGTAGGAGTAGTGTAGACTTGACATGTGGAAGGATGAATCTTATTTTGGGTAAATGAATAATTCCTTTGTTTATAATAAGCACTAGGATACCATGTGGTAGTGGTAAGAGTAAGGTTTCACTCTTATTTCTTTGTGTGCTATGTGCACACTAGACTGTGTGCATACCTTTGATTTGGGAGAACTATTACACCAAGGTGCATATGAGAGTCACTATCTTTGGGGTTAAGGCATCACATGGATTTAGATTTCACTCCTTCTCATTGATATGGCATGGATGTGTGACCCGAAGAATTGGCATGGAAATATATTAGATAAGCATGGGAAATCTTCTAAATAAGGGCATACATGAAGACTAGAAGTTTTAAGCACACACCTCATGGTTTGGAAATCATTCCCTATGTAATTTATTTGCTTGACCATTTGGAATCCTAGAGTCCTACATCCTAAACTTGTGTACCTATTGAACTATGCACCATAGAGTCCTATGCACAAATTTACATTGAGATCCTTATGCAAACATGAGTCATTATGGTTTTGTTGTGTAGACTTACACCTTTGTTTTGGACTTAGGCATAAATGAAAAGCATCTGTGTAGTTTTCACTTAAAGTACTTAGGTCATTATATGTGTAAAAACCATTAGTGGGACCTCAGTAAGCCTTGCACTAATTGAGGGTGACCTTAAATATCAATACTTATAACAACCTCTATGAGCTACTTGCCTAATAAGTAGGAATCTAGTGACCTTTGAAGTGATCCATTAGGCACGAAGTCGTTAAATATACAACTTGATTGGCTTATGCTTGAATAGATTGAACTAATTCTTACCCTAAACAAAGCAAATTAGAGAGAAAAATAAAAAATGTGTGAAATACACTTAGAATAAAACTAAATTAAACTAAAACTATATAATGTTCATGTAGACACTTAGGGAAAATATAATGTGAACTAATCTATTCTAATATAGACAAGCTACAAATGTGCACCCTAATCCTCTTGGATCAAAATAGAAACTTCTTAGATATTTTTCATTGTGCACCTTTCGATTATTGACATATGATAGGTGGAGGCAAGGTGGAATATATTCATTATGAAGGAAGCATTCCGTAATTACTTATAAATAGTGCTCAATGGAGTTTATTTGACCAGGATCCCTTTTGATGAAAAACTCCACCATATTGTGAATAAGTCTTTCCCCTAGTTGGATGATGCCCTCAATGTCAAACCAATCCTTTCCAGATCTCTTAGTGCTTAGATACACTTTTTTTATCATACTAACTCCTCTAGAGCTTAAAAGGATTGTGCATGATGGTTCGGTAGCTCATGAATTTAGTGGGTTATTATTACAAACCCATTATATCTTCTAAAAACTCCCCTATAAGGTGCTCAGGATAATGAACCTAATGTTCATTTTCCACTGTAACCTCCCTCTCATCTTTTTGTTGTTTATTGGGAGGTTGAGACCAAAACTTTCATACAATGTCTTTGAGGGGTTTTAAAGTGTATTTAAGGTAATAAAAGAGTTGATAACCATCATTAAATACATTGAACGTATCAACATTTATCTCTTGAGAAGGTTGACATAATGGGTTGCCTCCCTTTTGCCCCTTAACCTTTCTAATAAAGGTACAATCTTTGACCTTGGCTAGATCATAGTTTATTATATAGGAACATAGCCTATACATAATATTTTTAACAAATCCTACATCTCTTCATCACTTATTGGCACTTGTGCATTGATTTCAAACTCATTAGGGGGTTCCTCTTGAAGTAAGCATTCTCCATGATGGCTTTGTTCACCCTTGAGGTCTTCCTCTAGATGCTCTTTGATCTTCTAAATGAGATGCCTCATTATAACTTCATATTTATTTTCATCTTATTATATATTAAATGGAAGCTCATCTATTCAAATGCTCAGCTCATCATCTCATTCTTGTGCACTGCCCTATTACGTAGGTTGATTTTATTCATTATCCTCGTGCAGTAGATCTATAGTTTCTAACTTTATGGTGTAAAGAGGGATACCAATTATGATTTCATATTGATACTCACTTGAAATATAATCTTCTTCATCTAAATGGTCTTCACTTTCCTTTCATATGATTGGTCATCCTTTGACAAGGGAGATGGTGGAAGGGTAAGATGTTTAAATTTGGATGAAAGAAGGGGATTCCATAAGGTTGGGCATTGTAAAGTTGGGATGCATGATCAAAGAAGGCTGCCATGACTATGTGTGAGGCTTATAAGGAAGTATAGATTCTTGAATTGGCATATGTGTAGTCTCTTGTATAGGAGGGGGCCTCTAAATCTTGGCACTTTGAAATTGGGAAGCCTAATTAAAGGTGCAGGGGGATTGCCTTACTTGAAGCTAGGGATTTTGGGTGTAAAATTTGTATACCCCATAGGTTGGATTGTAAACAAAGGGGGGGTCTACTTGAAACTAGGAAAGGAAGGAGTGGAGGTAGTTGACTACAATTCAATTCTTTGCATCTACATAAGTAATTAATGCATTTAACTCTTCTTTGACTATGATCTACCTAGCCAAGCATTCCTCTTCTACTCTACACGGCTCTATCATCTCCTAATGGTATGTGTAAGCTTAATGAGAAAGTTCCTCTTATTGCCTACCATAACCTTTGTCTCTTTCAATCTCCCTTAACTATCTCTAGAAATTAAGATATATATCATTGATGCTCTTGTGAGGTAGATCTGGAGGGTAGCAATGTTGATCGAGAGTGAGGTAGCTTTTGTATGGATAATTAGAAGCATAAGTAGGTTTCCATAGGGACTAAATTGAGGGAAGTTTATATGCATTCACGTGAGCTTGATATAAGAAATGAGAAGGCATGAATGTATCATTTCATGGAATGGGGAGTGAAAAGACATATTTCAAGTACTCAGACTACTTAAACCAATGGATTTAGACATTCAGAGTCACTAGGTGCTATACAGAGTGCCTTTAACACTTGATAGCTAAGGGTGTCAATAATTACTTGGAATTTCTTCAACTTTAGTCCCATTGGGCATGCCAAAAACTATTTTCATTTGAAATGTACACATGTGGATCCTCCATAGTGTGGGGAAGCTTGATGATGGGGAATTGTGCATGAAGGTCTTGCATAGGGCACAATAGTATAAGGTGATGGTAATGGAAGTATTATCACATTGATACACACACACAAGCATTGATTATCTCATCATAATAATGGGAATTCCCATAAAGTATGGGACCCTTGCACTCCTTAGAATGTGTCTATGATATAAATTGGATTCATTCCATTCTAATCATACCTAGTTTAAGACTAGTACCTAGGCCTAAAGAGAAGAAAGGTAAATTACCACTAATTTAAACCTAGGATCTTTAAGAGGAAAAGGGAGGGAGAAGGTAAGAGATGCTAAAAGTAAAAAGCAATGTGCTTATAATAGAGTGACCACTCCTACTACCATAAACATATTATAAACCTCTAAGAATAAGATAATATCACACATTTTCCACCAAGTCACTTTAAATGCATAAGTGTATCACATAGAGATGAGAACATAGTAAAAATTGAGGGGGATGATAAATGGTCCATAAGAAGCATCAACACAAACATGAGTGCACATAAGGTATGACTTGCAAGTTAGTTTTGAGCTCAATGAGCAAGAGTTAGGAATGGATGGTGATGAGTGGGGAAAACTTTTCCCATACAAAAATATCAAAAAACGCAAATTAGTACACATATCATCAGAATAATGAAAAATGGTGAAATTAATTCTCATTAGCATATAAGGTTTAGCCAATACAACTACTCATAGAGGGAAAATTCGAATAGTTCATGACTACTAAAAATATGTCAACCATTTTACAATGGAAAGATAATATTTTATAGTGAATAATATAATTTTAAAATTAATGTGCCACTTGGGGTGGTAGATGCATCATTTAATTCTTTGATGGTGTCACACCACTAATTCTAAAAACTTGTTTAGTGATTGGATTTGGGGTTGGTGGTAAGATTACTTCTAGATACATGCGCATAGGGGAATAAAATATTTACCTAATGGAGTCATAGGGTAGAATGCATGCATATCCTAATGTTTGGTAGTCACTTCTCCATTTAATTCATCTTGATGATGCCTGGATCTCCTCTCAACTACCTCCAATGACCCTCTTTATATGTTAATATCACTCAACACATGGCACTTTATCATTAGTCTTAGATGTGGTACTACAATAATGCCACACATCACTTCATTAGGATTTTGAAGGAGTCTCTTGAATTATTAGGTAGGATCAATGTGGACTTGACACATTGAAGGCTAGTTCTTGTCTTGGGTGAACCAAGAATTCTTTTATGTAGAGTAAATGCCATGTTTTTATGTGGTAGTGGTAGAAGGAAGGTTGGATGCTTCTTTCTTTGTGTGATATGTGCACACTAGAATATGTGCACACCTTTGATTTGGGAGAATTATTTCACCAAAGTGCACATGAGAGTCATTGTGCTTGAGCTTAAGGAAGTGTGCAACATTATATTGCACTCCTACTTAGTGATAGGGCACGAATGTGTGACTCTAAAAACTAGAGAAAAACTCCATTAGATAAGCATAGAGAAGCCTCTAAATAATGGTGTACACAAATACTATAAGTCTTAATCATACTCCTCATGGTTTTTCAATCACTCCCTATGCACTGCCTTAGCTTAACCATCTAAAATCCTAGAGTCCTACATCCTAAACTCATGCACCTATTGAACTACACTACCCAAAGTCCTGTACATAAACATGCATTGAGATCCTTATGAAATAATGAGTCATTATGGTATTTTTTCATAGACCTTTGCATTTATCTTGGGCTTGGGCATAGATAGGAAACATCCACTCACTTTTTTCTTGAATTACTTGGGTCATCTGGGTGGTTAAACCTTAAGTAAAACCTTGATGAGCCTTATGCTGATTGGGGGTGACCTAAAACGTCAAAATATATCCTTCAAAAAGTTTTATTATGATTGAATATAGAAATCATGATAATAAGGGAAATTTATAATTAAATTACCTCTTTAAAAATTATCCATTAGTGGGATTTTTGAAAATATGGCCTATATTAGTTTGGAGGTGATAGGTGCTAAGATAAAGTATATATTTTAATAAATAATATCCCCATATTTTTTTTCTATATTTTCCATCTTTAACATGGGTGTAATATAATTTAAGGACAAGATCACCAACATTGAAATTATAGACTTTAACTCTTTTTTCATGTTGTTTGGTGAATCAAGCCTTGTATTGGTGATTATGTTGTAGAGAAAATAAACAGTGTTAATAAAAAAGATCAAGAGCATGAAGGTGAGCTTCATGTAATTATTTTTCATTTATGATACCATGAATAGATATATGAAGAGAGGGAAGCTCAACTTATAATGGGAGGATAGATTCAGAACCATAGACTAGCGAGAATGATGCTAACCTAGTGGTAGTGTGTATAGTAGTGCAATAGAACCAAAGAGCAGGGTATATATGAATATGCCAATCTACGCGAGTTTGATGGATTATATTTTATAGAATTTAATTTAGAATTTTTTTCATTACATTCTATTATCTAATGCATTATGGATGGTAGGGTGTGGAAAAATTGTGATAAATTTTAAATTTAGCATAAAGTTATTTTACGTCTTTATTTCTCAAATTACCACCATTATCTAAAATGATAGTATGGGGAAATCCAAAAAGAAAAATGATTTGATTGAGGATGAATTTATAAATCATGGTTTTGGTGAAATTGATGAGAAGCACGACTTGGACCCATTTTGTATAATATTTAGTAGTCATGATGATAAAGACATGCCCATCTTATGATCTAGGTAGTTTTCCTATGAGAGATAATCCCCAAATTGAAAATGTCCAAGGACATTCCATAGTTTTAATCTTGTCTAGTGATGAATGGATGAAATAATCATGAATTTGGTATGGAGTACAATTTTTAATGAATTTAATGGTATATTTTTCAAGATTAGGCCAAAATTATCCCATACGTAGGCATTTGCATGTTGCAGTAAGTCCACTAAAGTGACCATTGTAAATTCCCCCATATGTTTTTTCAAGGAGAGGATGAAACTCTTATTTCATTATACAAAGGAGGAGGTTACCTTCAATGTTGTGATAGTAAAGGATGTTATATCAAAAGACATGTTTAAAATATTTTTTAAAATTTTGATTCTTTTCATGAGAATATATGTTTAGAGGATAGGTTTGATGCACAAGGAATTGGATAATATCTTTATACCAAGGGATTTGTCAAATGCTAATAGCATAAATATGATAGATAAGTAAATTTTATGGTTGGATGGAAGATGAAGACTTTCATATTTGAATAATAAAGTGAGAATCAATAAGAGCCTGGTGTGGATGAAATAAGGATGCTGAAGAAGTAAGTAAATCAATGATAGAGTTTTGAGCTTTAGGGATGGGGTCTATGGTAAAAGAAGTAAATTATTTTGCAAGGATAGTGGATATATGATGATACATAATGAGATTTTGAATTTTACATTGATAATCATCACTAACTTGTCGATAGATAAGTTGGGACTCACCAAAAGCATGCAAATATGTAATGTCTAATTCAAGTGTCACTCTCATGCCTAGGATTAATGCTTCATATTTTTCCATGTTTTTAGTCACATGAAATGTAAGTCAAAATGTCAAAGGAATTATTTTACCATGAGGAATAGTGAGTGTACAACCTACCCTAGCTCTTTGAAGGATTTTGGTGCCATGAAAATGAAGGCTCCATGTACATTCCTATAAATTGACATTTATTTTGGGAATTTATTCAATGACTACTTATTATTTCGTAGTATCAAGAAGGATAGATAAATCTTCTTGATTATTGGATTCTAAATAAATAGTGAAATTATGTAAGTAATCTTTGAGAGAGATATCTTGATTAAGACCTACAATATAAAGGATATTAACGTCAGGGATATTATCTTGAAGATGGTTGGTATCAGGTATAGGAGTTGTTATGAGTTGGTCAGCAAGTACTTATCCTTTGATAGCTTTTTTGGGATAATGCAGAGATAAAATTCAATTAAAAGGACCATCCACTTTCCAATTCTATCTCTAGGGAGAAAGGATTTAGAGAAAAATTATGGAGTGGATCATAATGAACTATAACATAAGTTGTTTGATAAAACATATAATGACAGAGATTTTTAGCTGTAAAATAGATAGCAAAGTAGTCATGTTATAATTTTGCATAAGTTTTTCATAGTCAATGATACCTCAACTAATGTAATAAATGGCATAATCCCTTATAGTTTTTTCTTGTTAGGAAAGCATTTCCCTAACTAATACAAGTGTGTAAAAAGTGTACAATAATAAAGGATAATCATTGGAGGGTGGATGAAGGGTGGGTGTATGGAGCAAATATTATTTCATATTATCAAATGATTTCTGACAATGATCAATCCATTTGAGAGCATTAACTTTTTTAGGATGGGAATTAACATAATAAATGTGATAAGCCATTTCGAGGACAAATCATCATATTACCCCAATCCTTCTAAGGTAAGTAAGAATATCTAGAATGGAATGAGGAATAGACATGTTGAAAATAATGTTGATCTTATCGAGATTGACATCAATATCATAAAAAGAGACTAATAACATTATAAATTTACCAAATGTGATGCCAAAGACACAATTATAGGGGTTTATTCTAACTTTATATTTGATGAGGTGATCAAAGATGATGGCAAGATTAGAAAGATGAGTTTAGTGGATTTTAGATTTGGTGATGAGGTCATCCACAAAGGTTTCCATAATCTTATTGATAAGGTCATGGAAAATATGGGTCATAACCCACTGATAGGTAACTCCCATGTTTTTAAGGTTGAAGGGCATTTTAATGTAGAAATAGGTGCCCCATTCTGCAGTGAAATTTGTCTTGTGTTGATATTTTGGGGTGATATGAATTTGATTATAACCCTAAAAACTATCCATGATGGACAACATTTCATAACCTATTTTGGAATCAATGATGGCATCTATCGAAGGTAATGACAAGTTATCCTTATGATAAACAATATTGAGGTTATGTAAATTGATGCAAATGAAAATGACCATGCTCATTTTTTGGTGAACAATGACAATGTTTAATATTGTAGTCCACATGTTTGACCGATTTGGCATATAAAAGTTTAATGTTTTCTTTATGGCATATGTTGGAATCTTCAGGGGGAAATTTATATTATTTTTGTGATAGGGTTTGGCATCAAGATAGGTGATGATATTGTGCAACACAATACTAGGATCAATATATAGGCATGTCCTTGTATGACCAAGATAAAAACTCACAATATTTATAAAAGAATAACTAAAGTTATCATGTCAATTGGTTTAAGTTTTCTAGTACTATTATAGGTTGAGGGCAAAATAGGCATGCCATATTTTATTCTTGTATTTTCCTTGATAAACATAACATTTACATATTGGAAATGATATGGCACATTAGGTAGAGAGGAAATGGGACTTGTTTTAGGTTTAATGTGAGCGATGAAGTTGAAAAAATGATGGGATTTTTGCTTCTCAAGTTTATTATGTTATCGAGGAAGTTGATGTTCTTAGGCAAGGAATAATTCAAGGATGGTGTCATCTTCAGACAACATAAGAAGAAGATCATTGTATTCCACATATACCTTAAGATCAATAATTTTTATAACATGGAAATCATATTTAGAATGTATCTAGTGTACATCTATAGCCTTTGCATCAAGGGTGATATCAAAAGTAGGTTGAATTATAGAACAAGCTTGATCCAATTCGATTGGTTTATCATTGGTATTATTGACTAAGAGAATATCAGGTAGAATAGCTAGTGCAATAGGAGGTATAAAAGGTTCTATAAGTTCTAAAGATGTGAGGGGTAATATTTTTTCAACCAACCAAGGAGTATCATTAAGTAGATATTTAATTAGAGTTACATGACCTTAAAGTTATATATTGAAACTTGTGTAAATGGTATGAACATCACAATTGAAAGCATGTATTTGCGTTTAATTTTTTTATAGTGTTATACATCCAAGTCTCATGATTTAGCTCGAGCCATGATATATTTGTCATCATAAAATGGAGAAATTGTACATGCTTGTGACACAGGATGAGATTTAGAAGGCGAGGTGCCTAAATTAAAGAATTTATGTGGTGACATAATTAAAAGATCATGAAATAATTTTCCCACTCCATAATCATTACACATGAAGTCATCTTCTATATAAGATGCTTCATGGGCATTACATGGAGGAGGTAAATCAATGATCTAATTAATGAGGGGGGTGATATGATTATAAGGTAATAATGAGGAAGGTAGACACCTTGAGATGTAAGGAGGTAGATTAGTAGTATTACATGTATTTTGCAAGTCATTAGGCTCATTGTCTTGAGAATCAATAAGAGTCACATGTAAATCTAGATTCATATTGATGAATACGGGTAAGGGAGAACTATTAATCTTCAAGATAGTGAGAATCTTATATTAAGATTTAGGAGTTGGAATCTGAATACTCCATTGGTTAGGATCATTTTCATGTTTATATCTTTTTCCATCATGAAGGAACTTGATACATTGGCTATCATAAGATGTGATAGACCTCATGAAATGAATCTATGGGCATCCTAGAAATAAATAGTAAGATAATGGTAAATCAAGGACCATAAAATTAGTTTTTATAGTCTTGGGTTTGATAGTAGGAGGGTTCCAAATACAACCAAATGGATTTTGATTAGTCTTATCAAATCCACGACATGTCAAATGAGTTTATTTGAGATGATGTTTATTTTAATTAAATTATTGAACGAGCCAAAGAGATGCCACATTAATATATGACTCTTATTATACTAATACTTTGTGAATGATGGTGATATTAGTGGATATTTTAATAAATATCGGTGTATCATTAGCTCAAAAGAAGATTTCATCATTGATCATGTCTTCTTCAAGGAATTGTATGGAAGGTTTCAAAGAAGGACACATGTGTTAAATGATATGCACTTTGATTGGTTGAGGCTCATGATAAGGTGGTTCCTCTTATAATGTAAATGGATCTTCAATTTATTTAAGTTGTTGCATTAGGAACTTACGATGATAAGGAGAGGTGAAAACTAACTCCATGAGAGGAATCTTTCAAGGCATAGAGTTGAGTTCTTCTAGGAATTTCCAATGGGTTTTGGAAAAAGAAGAAATAGTATGAGGCTTAAAAGATAAAATAGGTTTAGGAGGAAGAGAAGTGATTAGAGGTTCAAATATAAGATATGGTTCCTCATTATTTTTCAAATTTAAGTGAGTATTACTAGTATCTTTGAGAAGTTGTTCTTCTAAACATGGTTTCTTAGGTTTGGTGATATGATATTTATGGGCTAGTTTGCATCAATAATTGACCTTAGATGCATTGATGTATTGGGAATTAGTGTAATATTAATTTAAATCACCATAAATTGTACAAATATTCTTATTTTCTTATTGAGGATTAGATGTATATAAATATTTTGGTTTTTTAGAAGAAGAAGCTTTGGAATCTTGTTTCTTTTGATAAGCATTAATGTAATCTTGATGACAGATTTGAATCATGGCATCGTGATTGAATGAATCTCCAAGCATTAAAGAAATGAAAAATTTGGAAAGACCTCTAGATCTTTCAAGGGAATGAACTATACTTGCATGGAACCAAAAAAAATTATTAGGGACATACCCTTTAGGGGGATTGTTGGGGTAAGTGAATGGTTTAGAGGGAACTATTGTTTTCATTTCTTACATAGTTAATGGCATATGAGAATGTTAGAGATTGTCATATTTGGCTATTAATTATTTGGTTTGAGGAGGATTACCATTTATCACACTAGTTGAATGTTGAAAACATCTTTTAATTATTTTAGAATTAGGTTCAAACTATTTCATTACGAAGTCTTGATGTTTAACTTGGTCAAGAGCTTTATTTAACATTTGGGGAGAGAAATTTCAAACCTTGAATTGGAGTGAAGGTGTTAACATTATTATATAGATTTTAAACAATTTTTCATAAGTCATGTTGTGATCAACATTGTGAGCCAAATATTTCCATTATTTGATAAAATCATGAGCTAATTCAATGGGATATTACTTAGAATTAATTAAATGACTAAGGAAATTTTTAAGAAGATCATTGTGTTGAAACTTTTTAACTATAGGATTGACTAAATACTCTGATTACCATATATAATGTTGGGAAAGTTCATTATACCACTCTAATACATCACCATTGAATGTTTTAACTAAAATTTTAGTTATGGTGAAAGTATTAGTTGGGATCCACTCTTTATAAAGATTTTCAAATGCCTTGAGAAAAGATGCAGGGTCTTTAGTCCCATCATATTTAATAGTTGGAGATATATTACCAATATCAATAAAAATAATGAAAGGGGTTAAAGGCTCATTTTGGATATGTTGAAACATCTTATTTTTCATGATATGTTAGGGGATGATGTTCCCTAGACATCTCTACGAGGTGGATGAATAAAGTTTTGATTATTTTGAGAGAGAAGAACATGAGGTTGATTAGCCATGATAATAAAATGATGTTGTAGTTGGATCATCTCAGAGGTGTTATATATTTGCATTATGTTCATTTGTTGCACTATTTATGCAAAAATTTGGGTTGTATCAATTGGTGGGTTAGTGTTTTTAGGAGGATTCCTTGAATTGGTATTAGGTGGAGGGTTGTTAGGTGGTAGATTCCCTATGGGATTATTATATAGGCTTGTGTCACTTGCCCTAACATTATGGTGAGATGTTTAAATAAGGGAATTGTCTTGATAGGTATGAAAATGATATGGTTGACCAATCTCATTTTTTGGAATGATTTGAACCATGTTATTATTGAAAGATGAGGGAGTAGAAGAGGTACTCCAAGAGTGTAGATCCTCTTAGGAAGTAAAGATAGGAAGAAAAGAGCACCCCATAAAGAATCTAAATGGATTGAGGTTTTGAAAGAAGATTATGATAGGGGATTTTGTGAATCTTGAAGAAATAATCTAAGATAAATAAATAAGAATGAAAAATAGGGACATAGTTGACTAGGTTGAAAAAGTATGTGAAGAAAATTCATAGAACAAGAAAACAAGAGGACACACTCGAGTTGGTTGATTGTGTGTTGCAAGACTGAAATTGAAACAGGCTAAAGCTAATAAAAAGTTATATGGGTTGATTTTATATTGATGAAAAAGTTTCATGCCAAGAAAAAATAAGACATAGTTGGATAGGTCAACAATGTACTACTTATATAGGGACTAAACAACACGGTAAAGGGACATGGTCAGGCAAGTCGATTATGTACTATAGGTAATTTGGATAAAGATTATGTAAGATAATATGTTGATAAAAAAATAGTGTTCTAAAACAAAGAAAGGTTTTGTGAAATAATATATAATCAAATGAAATTAAACACACAATCAATTAGATCAATGTGATTGATCTAACTAGAACACACATCTCAAACCTTATACCAATGTTGGTTAATGCAAGTTTTGTAATACAACATACATTGATCAAAGATCAAGAAAAAAAATTAAAGTATATGCTAACTAATTGGTCATCCTAAGTGTTATTAAGTTATAATAAAGTCTAATTGTAATGTGATTAAGAATTTGGCACTAATGAGGAAATATAAATCAATCTAAGGTTAGTTTCAAGATGTTTAGGTTGAAAGAGATCTATATTGGTGATGGTACTAGTTTGGTATTGGGGCTTATCCCTTCACTTCATAATCCCTTAGTGATGTCAAGTGATTTTATAATATATACCATCAACCACATGTTTATACGTGGCCAGACTACCAAGTTAGCTTCCCCCATGGTGATGAAACATAAGTAGGTAGGCCTTGAGAAGATAAATGTTTAATTTTTTTGTATATAAAGTGATTTGGAAGTGTGTGAAAAATAGTGTGACTAAAATGGTAATTTAGAAAACCACCTAATTAATTTATGTTTGTTACTCTAAGCATGCAATAAACTCAAAGGAAAGGTGAATTAATTATTATAAAAAGAGGATAATTCATTGATTAAGAGGAGTACATAATCATTTTAAGAGACAATGTATACAAATAGTACATAATAGAGTCAATTGGGTCTCTTCTATTCTACATAAGTAATATCTAAGACACAATATAATAAATTGACTATGCATTCAAGATAATAGAAAGACTACAAAACTATGTTGAATGGGTTGACTTAGTTAGTTGTAGGGATATAGTTTTATAGATTACAAACTTGTGAAAAAAAGTACTGAAAAGGAAGAACTGAAATGATAGAGAGTAAGAATGAACCTTGATGGGATTGAAGATGTTTATATTTTAGAATTTTATGCCATGATTCTTAAGTGTTGATTCAATAATTCTGCTAACAGTCAAATGGCTTGATATAGTTTGTAAAACCTATGCACTAAAAAAGAATTCATGAATAAAGTTGACTAGCTTGACTAAGCATGTAGACCTGTATGGTGAAAAAAGAGAATTTTGAATAGAGTCAGTTGGTTTCACTATGTAAGGAAATTTTGAGCTGAAAAATAAGATTGTGCCAAACTAATTGATCTAGTAGCATGTATTTGAAGAAAACCTACACAAATAGAACATAGTCATTTTGGAGTGACTGTGTTAAACCTACGCACATAATATTAAAAACATACTGATAGGTTCGATACAATACTTAAAAAATATAAATGTAAAATATGATGATAAAGTAAGAGAATGAAAGAAAACATAGAAGGGTTTGACTCACATTAAGTTCACCATAATGTATAAAAACAAAGTTCAACTGATCTATTAATTAATCCTAGCTCTCAGAAGATAAATCTTAAACTTCTAATTTTTTATACATTATATATTTGGGGCCATGACCAAGATGGATGTTTTAGACCTAAACAAGGGGTCTATTAATGCAATAAAATCACTAAAAATGGTTTTAAAGCCTCTAGTCAAGCAAAACTATGAAACAACCCTAGCTAGGTCCTATGTTTTCATATTCACAAAGTAAATGAAAAGTAAAGCAAAATATAATCTAGTGTTCACCAAAACTTGTGAAATAAAGTGGGGGTAATAAACATAAAAATTAAACCTACATAAAATAATCCTAATTAATCTATGTATAGGTAAAACCATAGTGCATGGATATATAAATATATTTAAAAGTCATTAGTTATGTTACTTCTATCTATTATAATAGAAGATTAAATTTAGAGATACTTACTTTGAAGTCAAACCCATGAAGACTCAATCTCTCCATTGGCCAAAGGTGCTTTGTAATAGGTTATTGTGGTTTGTAAGGATCACTAAGAAAGGCCAAAGCATCCAATACTTCTCCACAAGAAAATATTCTTATCCAAGTATACAATCTAAGATATAACTCCTTAAGTAGAATGGTGGAAGATAAGATTGTAAAGAAACAAAAATAAATAATTAACTTTGTTATCTCTATAAGAAATGATGAAATGAATGTGTATATATAGCTAAATCTAACCTAAACCTTTACAAATGTTTATCTGATAGGGTCAACCCAATCAAATCTTTATCATTATTGATAAAAATAAATTAGGTCTTAGTCTAGGTCATCTAGGAGATGACCTAGACCCTTAACATGTTTTATCAATTTGAATATAGGATCGATAGGGCCAACAATGTAATGTAAACTGTCAAAAATGGTTTTGGGCTTAGGCAGGGGATAATGAAGGTGGTAAATGGTTGGAAGAGGCTATAATGGAGGAGATAAGGCTTAGGTAATTACATAAGAGATGGTTGTATTGATAACAAGTGGTGGTCTAGGGGACAACAATCCTATGGAGCACCAATTGTCTACCCACCCCTCTCTCAGTGTACCCTTTAAGGCATGCACTTAAATATATTGAGAATTGATGAGTTATTAAAAGAAATAAATCATAATTAATTGATAAAGATTGAAAATATTATGTTTATACACCCTCTTCCAAGTATTTTCTATGTAGGTAGTGCACATTGATATAGGGGTCCTTGGGGTAGCTCAGCATTATGTGCCCACTAACCCATATTTTCCATAGCCACTCCAAGGTTAAGGAAGCTAGGGTTTAATCATTTTAAAAAGAGTGATAGCTAGTGCACATGATCTTAAAATATAAAAATAAATGAGATGAAATTCTAAGAAGGATCCAGGTTATCACATTGAGATCTACTCACTATTTTGTGATGGAAAACTATGTCTAAGTCAAACACCAATGTCAACACAACTATTTGTATTTGACATAAGAATTTGAGGCCACATAATATATAATTATACAATCTAACAATTCTATCATAATCCTGATCTAATCCACTACCAACTTATTTTAACCCAAATCTATAGATGAATAATAAATCAGTTAAGTATTATTGTTTTCAATATATTTCAATAGATGTAATTCCTAATTTTTATCACATCTCAGTATTATAAATTCAAAATATTATTCATTTGAGTTTTAAAATTAATTGACCTACTACATATCTCTTGATCACCCATGTGATTATTTATTTCTATATTCTTAACCCTTGATAATCTCACACATAAATTTAGGGTTAAACATTTTGTGAATCTATCTCTTTATACAAACCTTATCTTATCCTAGGATATTCAATCTTCTAATGTTTTTTAATTATTATATTTTTATAGTTTTACTCTATCATTTATGTGTAACCTAGCCATATCCCTATATTAACTGGTGTTTCTATCGAACAACTAGAGATTCTTCATTATCCACCAAAAATAGATCAAATAAATGAAGTAAAAAATCCTATACCTAATGAAGATGATACTAATGAAATTGAACCACATACTTAAGAGGTTATAACAGAATATAATTCTAATCATGAAAATGATGAATCTAATGAAAACATGAAAATGAATAAATAGACAAAGAACAAGTATAATATCTTGCTTATTTTTGACACTGTATCTGGTAAAACCCATACAATTTTGATCAAATCCTATAAACCATATTAGAAACTAAAAAATAAAAAAGTGTATGTGAACAACTAGGTCTATCTATTTATCATGCTATTATAGCTATGTGTCATCCCCATATACCAATAACCCTCCTCTTGAGCACATAACCACTTCATAATTATGATGAGGGCATGGGATATATATTTACACCATTTTTCCATGAAAAAAATCCTACTTTTGCTACATATTACATGGGAAACATAAATAATTAAACCCAATTAACTATTTCAAGACCTCATCCACTAAAACTATGAGTACACCTCATTTGGTGACTTGAAAAAATTCAAGACTTAGTGATCAAGATGTGCAATATCTTGTCCAATTTATAAAAAATTTACAAGGTAAAGTTACAAATATTGAGAAAAAATATATGAAATCACCTTATACTATTGATTCAAAGGAAGTGTTTCACAACTATATTACACTTGAAATATAATTAGACTCCTTTTTAATTTGATTTGTCACATCTAAGTTCACATTTAATGATGAAAAGGGCGATCCTAAACAACATATTCATTATTTATATGCAACATACCTTGATTATGCCTCCAATGATAAAATTTTGACTAAACTATTTCCAAAGAGCCTCAAGGACTATGCGCTAAGGTGGTTCTATGACTTACCAATCGTAAAATAATTAAAACCTCTTGCAAATCAGTTTTTGTCACACTTCTCTATCAACATTATTGAAAAGGTTTTCTATGCCAAAATTTCAAAAATCAAACAAGGAACCATTGAACCTAGTAATATATATGTCTTAAGGTACAAGATCATATTGGATAAGATGACCAATCCAATGGAAGATAAATAGCTTTAAGAAATCTTCAAGTAAAGTTTTCTTTCCCCATTACATGATTCCATTTTTAAAAAAATGTTCAAATATTTTGATGGATTATTCCATTTGTTCATGATCATGAAATGAAGTTTATCTCATTTAAAAAATATAAATATGTAGCAAACACACTGACTGTAGATGTTTTTTGAGCTCTATGGATTAAATTATGTAAATTTAATCTCAAATATCAAATTACCTAGTTATAGTCTAAATCCATTAGAATTAAGGGTAATTAGATGAATAACATATTAAATCACACACTTAAATACTAAAGCTAAATACTTTAAACCATGATCAAATGGACTCAAAATAAGAAGATTGGGATTAGAATTACCTTGTCTCATATTTGTGACATTGATGGCATGATGAAGGATGCAAGTATTGTTTTGGCATGAAGATGTTATGAGCTTGATAGATTGGACTTCCATGGAGGAAGTGAGTTGTCCAAATAGAGTTTTGGGGGAAATATCTAAGGTGAATATTTGAAGTTGGATGGAGGAGATAAAAGGATGAGGATTATCCAAGGAATTTAAAATTCCTTGGAAGCCTTTAGATTTAGAGGCTTATAAAGAGGAGGGGTGAGAATAGAGAGGATTATATAATCCTCATAGGGATTAATTGGGCTTAGGGATGGATTTGATAGGTATTAGGTAAGGATTAGGGACTAGGGGTGTAGGAGAGTATAGGCTAGTAGGTGGGAGTTAGGAATTTAAAATTCCCAAATAATAGGTAAATTAGGTTAGGATGGGATAATGGGGATTTAGGATAAATTAATGTTGAGGTGGGATAGAATATGGTAAGTAAATTAAGAAATATGAAGGGGACATTACATAAATGATTATGAAGTGGATAAATTAGTAGGATAAATTAGATTAATCATAATTAGTGTTGACCAATAGGAATATTAATGACGATAATGTAGGTGAGTGAATTTAGATGCATAAATTTTTACCCTCTTTGAAATGGAATTGTAAGTGAAGCAAAGTGGAAGGAGTAATGGTCTTTCAAAGAAAAACCATGTCAAGGATGAATGTTAGTAAATGAAGTTAGGTTATATGACTACCCCTTGAGGGGACATGTGAATAAGAATGAGATAGATGGCCACTTTAAATAAGAAATGAGTGGTGGGATGTGATGGATATACAAGGGGATAAGAATCTCAATGTGAGATAGAAGATGAAGAAGACTAATTAAACTTGATTAATGAGCTATAGATTGATTATGCCCTTGGAAAATACATATGCAGAAGTGGTACAGATGATTATCTCATGGTTTTTGACACATCCAAAGGGGGAATCAACTATAACATGATGATGATAAGATTAAAATTATAAAATATTTATATGTATCCTAAGCAAGGGTACATGCAAGGGAGAGTTATGAGTTGGGATAAGACTGATTTGATAAGATAAGATGGGTGTATCTCAAAGATAAAGTTGATCAATATGATGAAGAGAATAAGAGAGAATAAATGATGTGATCAAGTGACCAAAAGACTTGAGATTATGATGAGAGTGATAGTTGTTGAGTTATCCTTGAGCACTGAAAAAGTGACCAAGTGTTGCTTGCATAGTCTAATAAGACTTCAGGCTGATGTAGTTCTAACTCAGGATTAAATGATAATTGATGGATTATAAGATGATTATGATGATGATGATGATGATGATGATGATGATGATGATGATGATGATGATGATGATGATGATGATGATGATGATGGTCAGAGGGTGATGTTAGTGATTAGAGGATATGACTCAGATGATGAGATGAGGATAAAAGATTCGATGTTAGTTAGATGGATCAATGATATTTGATTAATGATAAGGATATTTAGATGAGTAGATAAATGATGAGGGTGTAGATGATCAATCCATCATAAATATCATAAAAATCATCATAGTACAAGCAATCTAATAAATATTTCACTTGGTAATATGCCCCATGATATAGATATGACCAAGAGGATATTATACCAAATTGCATGGGCAAGTAGCGAACTCTACATCCTAGAGGGAACTTTTGGTGTCCTCATAACATCTTCATTCAATACCTAATAGATAAAAAGATACATGATAAAATAAATACATAAGAAAAACATGATATATACATGATGAAAACAAGGCAAACAACACAAAGCATACAAGTAACACACACAAGTATTTACATGTAGTGTCACAATGTCTTGTCTAATGATGGGATGAGTTATTAGGGGATGGGTTGGACTATGTTGATCATGATGTGATTGTAGAATTATACTAGGGTTTGGAATAGAATAATGATGATGATTAAGATTAGGATGTGGATAAGGATATGGATATGGATGTGGATACGGATTAGGATAAGGACTTGGATGAGTATTAGGATCAAGATAGATGAGATGTTGCCCCTAGTTTAGGATAAAAGGATGGATGACATGATAAGGTCTTTGAATACTATTTTGGTCTCAAAATTGAATTAAAAAGTGGCCAAGGAAGGTGATTTATAAAAGTGATGGCCAAGGATTACCATCAGATAAGGCCTTGCAAGAGTCCAATCTAGAAAGAAGACTAGGAGATGATGGGATCAAATCCCTTTCATACTAGAAAAATAATGATTGGATGGGTGATAGCTATGAAGAGGCATTGATAGGGAAGTGATGGGATAAATTATCTTTCACAATAGAAAAGAGGTCATGTGATGGGTGTTAGGTGTGAAGAGGAATTGATAGGGAAATTATGGGTGCCAAATTAAATACTTTGACAAGTTTATGTGTGCCAATAATACCTAGGCCAAGGATGAAATTGAAAATATGAAAGGATGTGTGATAACTTAGATTTGGTTCTAAAAAGAATTTTTTTATCCAAATATGGGAAGATAGATGAATGACAAAGAGATTGTTATCATATGGTATGAAGATAGATGCGATCATGGGATTAGGCATAAGATAAGACATCATGGACTAGGATTTTTGTCTTTTTTCAAATTTTATTATTTTTAGGGGTTTTTGACATACTTCAATTTTTAAGGATTTTTTGGGATATGTATGTACAATATATAAATTGGGTTACTAGCGAAGGGAATACCAAGCCTATAAATGAGGATGAGGATGGATGGGATGGTGGATGAGATGATAAAAAGGATGAGGGTGATATCTAAAAGGGGATGGGGACCAAGGAAGAAGGGATGAAGTGATTTCCAATGACCACATCATGAAGGAACCAGATGTTTAGTTTCCTGAGTGTGCATTGGAGGATATTCCAAGATGATTTTAGAATAGTTTTCAAGACACCTTCCTCATCCTTATAAAGGTTAAGACAAGAAGAAAGGAGGGACATAATAGGATGCATGGCATGATGAAAAATGATGGACCACAGGATAGGATAGACATGGATGAAAATAAAATGGATGGATTTTACCCCCAAGTGTTGACGTACAATGCCTACAATTGATTATTTTACCATGATGTTAGAAACCAGTTTTCATTATGGTACTTTCCCAAGGTGCCAAAAAACTGGTTTTCACCATTGGATGAATGTTTTTTATGGCATCTTGATTTATTAAAGAAGGGCAAGATGTAAGATGCAAATACTCGATGGATCATTTATCCAACACCTATTCATGAGATGGGTGATGTTAGGATAATTTTTTTTCCATTATAAGATGGATTAGGGTATGTGTAACCTTTAGTGATGATTTATGGTGACCCCTTTAGATATCTAGACCAGGTGTCTTTGTCACCCCTATTAGAGATGATGTTGCGCAGGGAGGTGATGGGAGACATGGATGTGATTAGATCTTAATTTTGATGGGGATGTGGTGGATTTGAATGGATGATAGGAATTGATTGGATTATGGGCTCATGATAATATAGTGGGATGGGTGATGGAGGATCAAGACTAGCATTCATATACACCATCAGAGGTATTGGACATTCTTCATTAGATTATTTCCAAGTGATAAAAGACTATAAGAGATCCAAGATACTTTGAATTTATGGCTCATCTTTGATCTGATTATTAGCCATATGATTTTAATCATTTGATGGGATTTGATATGGACTGGTCTTTGGTCCCTGATTTTAGGCTTCACTAGGGGAGATTGATTTTTGACTTGAAAGATTATTTTGACTTTGATAGTACCCTAGTGCTTGATTTTGGGATTCAATATGGGAAGACATGTTTTAATTATGTTGATGATTTTAATTTTTTTATTATGACTTATGGGATCAAATATGACTTGATTATGATTGACTTATGGACTATGATATTGGACCTTTATATGTGTGGCACACATTATATTGCTCAAGGAAGGGTCCAATGATGTATGACCCTATTCATCATTATGGAGGGAGGTTATTAAATGATCATTGATGAGAAGAAAGGGATATATGATGTATTAATGTGTTGGAGAGGGTGTGATGAATTTGATGAGTGGTGATGGGGTAGGATAGTCTTCATAGGGGTTCTTAGGAGACCTAGTTTTATCATCAGAGAAAATCTCCTCAAGATTTGGAAAAGGATCACTAGGAATATCTATAGTATATGCATCCAAAGGTAGATCAAATCCATTCTAATAGTCTTAGATAGATAAATCATTTAAGAATTTAGTTATGACTTCAACATCATGATTGGGATCTAATGGTATGACTAGTGATAGATTGTCATCAAAATTAGATGTATCTTCAAAAGGGTAGGCATAGTTATCATCTACTACAACATCAATGAGGGTTGATGTTTTTGATGAGGAATATTATTTAGATATGGGTGTTAGACATGATCTTGACGAAGATAAAACTTTTTATGTGATTTTGATATAATGCTTCTAGTATAAGATTTATTATCCACAATTGACCTCTCATCATGGGGTATTTAATGTGATGTTGGAGAGGGATATGATGGATGATAGGCCCATAGAAGGAGTCATGAGATATGGGTTGACTATGATTATGGGGAAGAGACTCATCTTTGATGGAGCATTTGTTGAATATGTAGGGATCATGGAGGAGGGGTGTGGCATCTTGACCTTGGTTTGGAAGGGGAATGGATTGATTGTGAGTAGGAATGGAATCTTGTCATTAGAATTTGTATTCACCTAGGGATTGATACTCATTCTTTTCATCCTAAATTATTATGTCACCATGGTTAATGATGTCTTGGATAAATTCATGGAAAGGTAAACATTGATTGATAGTATGCCCCCAGGTTTGATGGTATGGATATTGGTTTGCATTATACCAAGAGGGCATAGCTTAGTGGGATCAAGATGTTAGATAGGTGGATAAACCATCATGTTAATAGTGACTAGTTATTTGTAAAGGGCTTCCAAGGATATAGGAATGGGATAATAAAGACCCACTTTACTTTTTGACTTAGATTTGGAAGCATTGGACTTATGATCAGATGGTTGTTGGCATGACTAGGTGGATGGACTATTAGTGGCCAAAATTGGATTCATTTTGCTAGTATAGGGATGGGTAGTGGATTATTTATGAATATTGGATGAAAGATTGGTATGGGAATCACATGAAGGGGCTTGGATGGGAGGTTTTATGAGTTGAAGGGGATAAATGCCTTTAGGAAGTGGTACACCCATCATAATGAACTTAAAGAAGATCTCATCCTTAAGGGCAACTATGTATTGATATTTGAGGGTGGGGTCTAGCTCCATGGTGAGGGTTGATAGGTGATGGAGGACAAAGGTAGGATAAGTATTAGGAATGGTTTCTTGAACAAAGTAGATCTAAAAAACTAAGATAGTATGATAGATGATGATAGATGAATGGATTAAATACTAGGATCAGACTTCAAACCAATAGTTCAATAGGTGTGAATAACTTATTAGTAATGTCTAGTTATCAATCTAGAAAAAATATTGGGGATCTAATGGGTGCCTAGAGTCAAAAATATCAACAGGATGATATGATGGGTGTTAATTATGAATAAGGCAAGATGATTAAACTAGAGATAATTTGATTAATTATTATTGATGGGTTTTCTAGATTAAGATTGATAATGTGATAAGGTGATAACAAGATATTGACTAGGTACAAGATTTGACCAAAAGATGAATGATAGTGGATTAGGATGATAGGATGATGTGAGTGATATAAAAATAATGGACTAGCTCAAGCTTTAAGACCAATTTTTCTAAAGATGCGATGGGGTAAGATTATGTGATGAAGATGATTAGGATAAGTGATGATGAAGTGATGAGGGAGGAATAATATGGGGATGATTGGGATGTGGGTGTGACCCCAAATATCCAACAAATATAGGATAAAACATGCTTAGGCTTGATGGGTGATGAAGACAAGGTCAAGACAAATGATTGATAGTGGACTTAAGACAAGATAAAACTGATGGAACATGATGTAATTAGGATATGATGTAGGTAATATGTCAAGATGTGATTAGGACATGGTAAGGGTATGAATAATGATAAGTGAGACTAGGATAGGATATGAATAGTAGGATATACACGAAAATAAAAAAATATACAAGAGGGTAAGATAGGGATATATAAGATGATGATTGGGTGAAGAAAGCAATGAGGTGATGACTAATGATTGGACAAGAAGGGGATCCAGATAATATTATGATGGGATATAGAATAAGGATATACAAATATGGTATAACAAGGATGTATAAGGTAAGATGGGGGTATGACCTATGATATGTGGATATGGGGGAGACTAGGATAGGATGATGACAAAATGGTGACGGGGGATAAGGAAAATAGGTACAAGGGGATGATGATAAGGGTATAAGTGATGGGGATGTGATTATTAATGAGTGGGGTAATGATGAGATGGGATAAGATAAATAAAATAATATATAAAAGATAATATGTATAATAGGATGATGACTAGGATGTTGATTAGGATATGTATAAAGGATGATGAGATTTGGATGTACAGGGTGATAGAATGATGAGGTTAGAATATACAATATGGGTTGTGAAAATGACCTAGATAGGTGTATAGGTTTTGGGGGTAAAATTTTGACTTGGTTCACAAAAAACACAGGTCTAGTACAAAACACACCTAAACAAGCAAACCACAACCTATGATTTGTAAATTGATGGGTGTGTAACCAAATACCCACACCATCCAATGGATTCATAGGTGAGGTTTTAGGCTTGTGACCCATTATGAAATATACCAAACTCTTTCAACCCTAATTTCACTTGATGGCTACTTCAGAGCTGACACTGACTCCTATAGTAGTGCATCTATCACATCAGAAGGCTCCCATTCTATGTTTTCACAAGATTCTCTAGGTGAATCCCCTATATATAAGAAGGTAAAGTGGGGCCCAAGTCCATATAGGATGTTATTTAATCACTTTGTATCTTGGATCTTAAACACCCCTCTCTCCATGGAACCCTTTATGGGGAATTTTGCTTTGGCACCTAACCTTAGCTCTCCAAATTTTTAGACTCCATCAAAACACAGATTTTGAACTAGTGCATGGTGGTGAAATATATGATCACTAGCCCCTAGAAGATAAAGAGGATGGAGGGTTTATAAGTGGTTTTTTATCCTCCATAAATTGATACAAGGATGCAAGGGGGAGAACATACACCAACCATAGCCATCAAGATATAAATAGGCAAACCAAAAGGTTGATTAACCAATTAAGATTATGTGTGAGATATTTACATGAAGCAAGAGATAGACAAGAATATCAAGATAATATGAAAATGATATATACAAGACAAGATAGATGATTTAAAAAATGATTTTAAAAGTGCTAAAAGGAGTCTTTAACAGGTGTCCTACAATCACACAATTAGTAGTTTGATTGGCAATTTTAAAGAGGAAACCTACAAGATAATGATTAGTAGTTTCAAAGATCAATCTTAAGGGGAAACCTACAAGATAAATGATGTTAGACCAAAATATGACCTACAAGATAAGATTATGTAAGTTAGACAAAATAAAAACTATATTTACCCCTACAAGAAACAAAGTGTTAGGCTTGAATAAAAACACCCTAAAAAATTATGATTTGGATTTATAATTCCTTTGGGGTGAGTGGACCATGATGTGAGGGTTTGGGGGTGGTATCCCCCAATAGGGTTAAGGGGAAGTGACCCCTGTGGGGTTTGGGGGCAGAAAAATAACTTAAAATTCACCAAAAATGACACAAAAAATGCACTCAAAAAAGATAAAATTCAATGCAAAAATCCAACTACATAGTATAAAATCGTAACTAAAAAGTACAAAACTACAACTCTAGTGAAAAATCATATATTGTAATTTGTGATTTTGTATCATTTAGCTTAACCATGATGTTCAGTTGTAAAACCATGACTGAAAGTGACAAAATCACTACTACATAAAAATTGAGAGTTGCAATCTTGTGGTAAATTACTAAACCTCTAGATTTGACTATTTGATTGAAAATAGATGATTATGCAGGTTAAAATAAGCTATCCATATGTTTATAAATGCTTATTTGACAAATTATTAAGGAAAATTAAAACTAATTCATGATATATTAAAATTTCATACACAAAAAACTTTAGACTTTTATCAAAAAATAAATCAAAATTTTGAGCAACAGAAAGTGTATTCAAACAAATTGTAACCTAAGTCTTCCCTATGGAATTTTAAAAGATAATATATAGATAGATTTAATTTAAAATTAAAAAAATGCTAAAATAATGACTATGAACACAATAACATTATTCTATATAGCAAGGCTGCAACTCTGTCAATTTCGTGACTTGCAATTTTGTCAAAGATAAGGGAAAGGTCAAGGGCTATGTCTAGTTGTGTCTTTTGATGATCTCTTTTCTTGGCTTCCCTTTCCTACTGTACCTACTAATCACATAGACCACACATATACTAAAAATTCTTTTATAGAATAGATGTTAGACAACAAATATACTTTGAGAGCAAAAACATCTACAATGGTAAAAGGATGTAAGATGGTTGGCTATATGATGATATAACCTCTTACAAGACAAAGATGATTGAAATATAACATATAGGGTAAAAAATAGTGGTCAAGCATTAGTGGTTTTATGAAATATTAAAAAATCATGACTCTCAACCACAATACCATAATTTAGAGGACAAATTCATTACTTTTGAAGATTTTGCTGAAAAATGAAAACTTGTAAAAACCTAAAAACTATTAATGGTTAGACAAAATTGATACTACATAGGCAAAATTTTAACTCTAAAGTCAAAACCATGATTTGAGAGTTACAATTTTATCTAAGTTCAAAAACCTTTCATGGTCAGGGAAACAATTAGCGGTTAAGGCAAAAACATGACTTACGGGGGCAATATCACTAATGCATAGGACAAAACTATGAATACTAGTGTAATGTCATAGATTGGACCTATGCATGCAAAATTTCAAAATTATGATTTTTTCCTTGGTGGATTAGACCTGCAAGGTATCCAAAAAAACCACTAACAAGCCAAAATTGATTAATATGGAAGTAATGTCCCACCATGGTCACTAAAATGTAGATGATTTTTGAGTTCTATGGATTAAATTATATAAATTCAAACTCAAATATCAAACTACCTAGTTATAGTCTAAAGCCATTAGAATTAAGTGAAATTAAATGAATAAACCATTCAATCACACACTTAAATCCTAAATCTAAATTCTTTTAACCATGATCAATGGATTCAAAATAATAAGATTGGGATTATAATTACCTTGACTCAAATTTGTGACATTATGATGGCATGATGAAGGATGCAAGGATTATTTTGGCACAAAGATGTTATGAGCTTGGTAGATAGGTCTTCTATAGAAGAAGTGAGTTTTTTAAGTATATTTTTGGGGGAAATATCTAAGGTGGAGATTTAATTTTTTATGAAGGAGATAAAGAGATGAGGATTATCCAAGGAATTTAAAATTCCTTAGAAGCCTCTAGATTTAGAGGCTTCAAGAGAGGAGGAGTGAGAATAGAGAGGATTATATAATCCTCCAATTATAGAATCCTCTTAGGGATTAATTAGGCTTAGGAACTAATTAGATAGGGATTAGATAAGGATTAGGGATTAGGGGTGTAGGAGAGCTTAGGTATAGACTAGTAGGTGGGTCATTGGGACTTTAAAATTACCAAATAATGGGTAAATGTGGTTAAGATGGGATAATGGGGATTTAAAATAAATTAATGATGATGTGGGATAGAATATGGTTAGTAAAGTAAGAAATATGAATAAGGGGACATTAGATAAATGATTAGGAAGTGGATAAATTAGCATGATAAATTAGATTAAGCAGAATTAGTGTCAACTAATAGGAATATTAGTGACAATAATGTAGGTGAGAGAATTTATATGTATACACTAACTACATTAAATACCAACTTAACTATCAAACTAAGTGATAAGATAAAACCTACATAGCCTAAAACGAAAATGACTACTACAATTAATGTAGTGTCACTAAAACCTAATCGACTTATCTTCTCAAATGAACCAACGAAATAATTTAAATGTTTACCTAACTCTCTATTTTTGTTACTCCTAGAACTTATGGAGTGTTACGTCATATTTCTCCCTCATCCTATATATGTTGATATGAGTCAATGTCTCCCCAAAGGATATGATTCAAATGCTTATTTTGACTATCACCAAAGGTACTAGGCATTCTATGAACTAGTTTTTTTACCTTGAAGGATAATATTGAAGACTTTATCGATGACAAAAAAATAAATTTGATGCTCCTCAAAAGGAATCATGATCACAAATTGGTGATCACTATAATCAAAACATATTTAACAACCCTTTTAAATACAATTCTAAGAAGGAACCATAAGTGAAAATAGTATATAATGCACCCCCTTCTCCAACACATTATGGTCACCCATTATATAGGATTATTGGCACTAATACATGGAATAAAGCTCTGATGGTTTAGATCCCTTATATTAATTTTGATGATAATGAAATTATGGATTATTGGTTAGATATTAATTTATTAGTAATTTGGGCATACCTTTAATATAAGACTATAGACAATGTTATGATTGATAATGGTGCTATCAATAATGTGTGCACTATGGCATTACTTACGCATATGGAATATAAACATAATGATTTACACCCTTATACCAAAGTGGTTGGAAAATTAAATGGAACTTCATAATAGGTTTTTGGTGAGATTGACTTACCTTTACATGTTGGTGCAACACATGTGGTCACTACATTATTATTTATGCCATAAATGGGAGTATTTAATATGTTATTAGGAAGACATTGGATACATACACTAAATGCAATGCCTTCTAAAGTTCATGGGTGTGTTAAATATATTCATGCCAATAGGATAATTAAAATTTATGGAATTTTATATGAACATCCACTTGATCAAAATAATTTTATACCTAGATAGTTAATTAACAAAACTTATAAGGTTAATCATCCATGAAAGGGTAATAAACATGCAATCCCCTTTCCTATGGGACCAGTACTTGAGAGATAATTTCATCAAAGATACACAATGGATTCCATAGAATCCTCATCTATAACTAAATAACATATTCAATTACACAGAGAAAACAAACAAGTTATTATTTATTATATTCTAAATAAACCACAAAGGACACAATGATGGGTGCCATGGACCTCCATTCCTTCTACTTTTTCCTCATGACCACATAGTCATATTATACATACACAGAGCATCATCAATCTCTAGTGTTACATATTACACGTATACATGCTTCTTGGTAGTACCAATAGTTTATTACACATGTTTAAAGTGGGTATATACCTATGACAATACCTTATATGATATCATATGATAGTCTTGTCCTTCCAATATATCAAAAATATCCAAAAACTAAAAAAATCCAAAAATCCAAAAATATTCAATATTTCCATATCTTGTTATCTCCTTGGAATCTATGTTGATTAGCTCCATGTTGGTAGATATAATATCATTTATTTTTATATACACACATATGTTTCATTCATCTTTTGAGTGTGATATAGGCATACCTAGGCACATGTTTTATGCACATACAAATGTTTGGCCTTCCCTCTATTCACATTATCAATATATTGGGGAATCCTTTTTCTTGATCACAATACACCCAAGTTATATTATTATATTATTTTTTACATTATCATGTTTTGATCTTATATACTTACACATTCCTTTATCCATTCTTATATAGTTCATAGTGTACTTGATATGCTATGTAAATAATGTTTTTTGATATCACATATATCCAAGAACTAGTATGATATGATTATGCTAATTTATTATGATTCCATGATTTAATTTTTTAAATTCCTTGAGTGTGTTCATTCCTTTCTATTATCTTTCCTTATATTTACTATTCAATAATTTGAATATGCTCCATTATATGTGTCACTCGTGACTATGTTTGCCTATTTTGACATTTGTGTATGTCATTATTTTTTATATGCACAAACATTTTAACATGGCATTATATTCTTTTTTTACATTTTACTAAGTCATGTTCCTTCAATTATGTGTCATTTGAACATTCCCCTTGTATTTAGTCTCTTTGGACCACTACATTTATTTTTGTTTTTAAGTGATTTGGTGTGTGTGTGTTTGAATGTTTGTTGAGCTTGTATTATTACTATCTATATGTTGCCATGTTTTATCATTCATATTATGACTTGATGATATCACATACTATGTTACTTATTTATATATCTACTTATACATTCTACTTCTATATGCTACATGATACATACATATATTATACAATTTTCTTATCCTTTTGAGGTAAGTTAACTACTAGGTTTTACTTCCCCTCACCTCAAAAGGGAGTGGGGAGGGAGGGGGAAATAATTGAGGGTATGTAATAGTGGCATGATTTCCATACCTTCATAGTTTTATATTTTAGTGTTGACTTACCAAAAATACATGACCTCCACACTTATTTATTATTTATCATCTCTGGATTATAGTGGGGATATGTTATTGAAATATGTTCTCCACATGTCCTCCACAATTTCAAAATTATAAATTGCTCAAATTTCATAGTTATAGGATTTAGATACACATTTGTGGTAATATTATATAAATTTTTACCATTGTTATACCCAAGTTTTATATTGAGGCATATATTAGGTGCATATGCCAAGAAACTATCACCTTAAATTGAAAAATAAAATCAAATTTCAGATTTAAAATAACAATATGGATTGTTATCATACCTAGGATGGACTTCTAAATAATTTATTAATAAAATATATTTTAGTAATTGCTTAATATTTTTCAAGGTTGAGGTGATCAAATCACTCAATCTTACCTAGTTTATAAGTTTGACTTGATTAAATCATCTAGTTTCACTATATATAAAATGTGATTTTATTGAATCACTGACACTCACCAAGTTATAAGTAGGATTGGGTTATATAATTTAGATATCCTCCATGGCCATGTGGCAACTCTAATTTTATCCAAGGATGGGGGCATGTTATCATAATATATCTCTATATATATGTGTGCATACTTTTAGGTTTACATATTATTCTAACTTAAGGTCCAAGGACTTATAAGAAAACATCTTTTCAAATAAGAATTCCAAAAGGCAAGATGGTTTCATCAATAAACATGTGTAATCTTATCCTTGTTGTCCTTACTTTCAAGCATTTAAAATTATTTCATTTCCAGATTATATGCACTAATTATATATTTTAACATGCTCTTGGTTTCAAGTTAGTCACTAACAAAGCACTCAAGTTAGACTCACATAAAGGCAAGGTCTGCTATACACACACATAGGTATGTATTTATTTATTTCAAACTATAAATTTCATTACTATATTAAAGGAGGGGAAATATATATAATAAACATGAATTACATAATACCCCAGTCCTGTACACTTAAAAAATATGTATCATGGTTGTACCTTTCAGTTCTAAGAACTTCTCCTTACCAAAAGGCTCGCATTCACTATCTCTTTATGCCAAATTTATTATCTCTTAGCCCAACCACTATTATTTTGATGACTAAAACTTATAGACTGTGAAAAATATAATAAACATTATCATTATCACTCTCTGCATATTTGGGACCTGTACTTATTTTCCAAATTCCTAGATACTTGATTCTCAACAAGATGCCTATGTTGATGTTAGTCTCCATGATCAAATTAAGTGTCCATTACCCAAGAATCATCAAATTTACAAATGAAACATATTATTAAGGTTGGCCTAAGTGATTTAGTGAGAGATATTTATAAAAGGGATTGATACACACACACACACACACACACACACACACACACACACACACACACACACACACACACACACACACACACACACACACACAAGATCAAACCTCATTCATTAGTCACCATAATAGCTCATAAGGAAACTTAGTAAAAGTAATAAATCTAGCATTCAAGTGATAAGATATGATATATTCATCTCTATTTCCATATTAGGAATAAAAAAAATTTACCCACATGTATGAAGTATTGAAGGATCATCGCATGAGCCATATATTTTAGGTTAAAAGCTACGCCACTCTATGTACTTCCTTATCATAAATTAAATCCTTATGCACACACAAGCCAACATGTATGGGATAAATACATAAATTTGAGAGCCTCTTAAAAGTATTGGCTATATAGGCATTGCCCATTGATAGAGGAGTCCTTGGGAAAGTTTGACACTGTGTGCCTTCTAACCTAGTTTTCCCATAATCACTTTAAGTGTGAGGAAGGTAGGGTATGATCATTTGAAAAAGACAGACAATTTGTGTGCATGATTTGAACACTTTAGAAAAAGGTGATAGAAACCCTAGAAGGGTACAGGTGGTCACATATATATCTAGTCACTATTCCATATTAGAAACCTGCATCCAACTTAGATGCCATTATTGATAGAAATATTTTGATCTGATGCAAGAGTATGAAGCCATAAAAATTCAAAATTCTAGAATCTAGTGACTATTCCATAATCCTAATCCAATTTTCTTCCAACCTGTTTATACCTAGATATGTATGTGCATAGTAAAATAACTAATGTACTCTTGTTTTAAATTAATTGAAATTTAAATCAATAGTTTTATTTTATATTTTAGTATCTTAGTATTACAAATTAATAATATTATTTATCTAAGTTTGAAAATTAATTGGATTGATATGGATATGTTTACCACTCTCATGCTTATTCATTTATATATTGTTAATCCTAGATAATATCACACATGTAAATTTAGGGTTAAATACCTAGTGACTTTTTGACAAATGGATTTCATATAGCTACATCAATGTGTTAGGATCAAAAAATTACGTTCAATACAAAAAGGCTTAAAACTCCATTTTATGGCCTAGATACTATAATTTTGATATTAACTTATCCAAGCAAAAGAAAAAACTTATAAGTGGTGGTCAAATGGACTATAAATTTAAGGTGGAAATTATGATGGCCAATTGAACATGAAATTTAATATCAAACATAAAAGTGAACAAATCACTCCATTGCACTCCACCTCACTGATACCATTGTAAATTGTCTATCGATGTAATCATTTTTTATCTAATCATATATAATATAAAATATTATATTTTTATTTATTTTATATATAATATTAAACCAATACTTTTGAATCAAGATTCAAGTACAATCGAAGGCCTTGGTAGATATCCAAATCTTAATTCACATTAAAAAAATACTACAAAAAAAAACTAAAAATTTACTTTCCCTGATGATTAAATTTATATCAAGAACACTCACTTATCTACTTGATAAGAACCTTGTAAAAATATAGAAACATCTAAAAATGCATGCCAACATGAAAATTATAAGATAGTGATTTAGTAGAAGCAAAAATACACTCTACAGTTATGTAATTTCTATTTGTAAAAGAAAAAATTGATTTCTTAGGCCAAATATGTAGTGGCAAGGCAAGAAAAGCATTAAAAAATCATATGAACCACACTTAAAAATGAGGTAAATGCGATTGTACTCATCCTCCAACTTATTATGTTGACATTGGATTAGGTATAAAACTAAGGGCTCAATCTGATGGTTAGTGACTATCAACATAATTATGGACACATAAATCTAGTCACAGGTGCTTAACAATTTTAAATTTTTACGCATTCTTTACCACATGACTATGTTCAAATACATGACTATTACTCACCATTCCTCCAAACCATTTATCTATGTGTGGGCTTGACCCCTTGTTTACCATTACTACTATAAAAGGATTTCAATGTCAAATGCTCAAGTTTTCTAAAATCACCTTCAAGTTGTCCTCAATAGAGAAAAATTGTCTTTGATCCTTATGAACAATTCCATGTTGGGTGGATAGGAGGATAGTGTGCCCCTATCAACTTACAACTACCACGTTCCACACCAAATAATGACTATTTTCCAAATTTTAAAAACTCATTTTGGATATTCTCACATGTTTCTCATTGTCAACTAAAGGAAAATTTTAAAATATTTTCCTATAAATACATGTCAAAATCCACTCATTATCCCCACTTTATATTCATTTGGTTTAATCATATACACTTCTACACATTGAGAAAATGTGCCCTATTCTATCCAAATTCTTAAAAAATCACAAGGAGTAGCCATAAGACAAGTCAAGAACCCTTTAAATAAATTTAAGGGCTATCATTTTAAAGTGTAAAATCCATCTTTTCACTGCATACATATAGTCAAAATAACATAATTTAACATTCACTTGAGGTAGGATAACTACGTGGGATTTATTTCCATCATTCAAGTATTAGATGCATAGGCAATGGTTAATCATCAATGGGGTGATTGAGGTCAACTCAGCTCATTATAGTTCCCTTTTTTATTGTAGATATTCAAACTATGAAAGTGCCCTATGGGATTCAAAGACAAAAAATATAAATATAAATTTCTAGGCAACGAAGCCCTAATTGTGATACTTGGATTATTCAACATTCAGAGATGCAGAAGGTTCAATGATCATTTTTTATGCATAATAATTTGGGACAAGTTTGCAGTCAACAAGTGATGACTTTAGTCAAAGGATTATACACTTCTAATCTTCCCTCAAAATATAGTGAATTTAGGTCATTGATATTAATAAAAAAATATGTATTTTAGATCATATATACAAATATGTAGTGCATACACATTTTTATTATTTAAAAAAAATTAAGTGTATTTTTGGATTTACTTTTAAATTATTTTTTTAATTGGTTTTATCTGCATAGTAGGACACAATCACGTTGCTGCTATCCACTTAAAATGGTCCTTCCTGGAGACATTTAATTCTTCTACCTATGATACGACCTTTCCAAATTTATTCTTTATATGTGTTTTCTGTCTATAGCCTATCATAGTCAACTTGAACAAGTGTGCAATCAATGAGATGGAATGCATAATGCTACTATCGACTTATAACTTGAACTATCCATATTTTGTTTTAGTTCTTATCCATAATACTAAGTCTATATAGTCACCTTTTCTTTTTATTTTCACTCTCATAAATTTAGAACAATAAAAAAAATAGTGTGCAAGCTAAGTATATGTATTCTTAGTGTTTCATAAAAATAACAACTTTTCATATTTAGCAATTTTTTTAAAATCAAAATAGTTTAATATTTATGCATCTTTAGCATTCTGATATTTCTACTTTTACACCTATTAAAACACAATACAAAAAAAATATCAAAAATAAAGTAATAAATATTGGTGAATGTGTTTTGAGCCTTTGTGTGTCTGATTTTCTTTTCAATTTCATCTTTTCAATTTGTTTTGTTTTCCTATAAAATGTGTTCTAATAGTTTCAAAAATCACAGGATCTATTGTTATGGGAAAATCAATCATCATTTATATTTGAGTTGAATTATGTGAGGGGTATTTCCTAAAATTTCAAGCCAATAGAAAATAATATTAATGTATTTTCATTTTCACGCACCTCATGGTATATCAAAAATTCGTAAGGTTTGTTTTCATTCATATAAAGCCTTTACACATTTGTTTTTGTAATGCACGGGTAAATGGTTAGCCCTTGGAAGTTACTCTCAACATATCATAGAGACGGAATAGTATGGCTACAAGAATAATTTAATCCTATGAAGTTAGTGTGTTCATGACCGTGTTCACTATTTATGATTAGGATCAATATATCTAAGAGCATACAAATAAAACATGCCCTTCTCTAATTGCACCCATTTTATTTGATTTTTTACCCCATATTCATTATTTCTTTCATGACCATGATCAATTGTTTACTTGTAATAAGTTTGGTTCTTGTTATATTCACCTTATCTTGGTTTCTCAAATACACAATTAAATATCAATAGGCAACCCCTAATGTTGTTCATCCTAAGTAGTAAACATAATGTGGAGATTATATACACAACATCTTGGATGTCCATATGGAGCTCACATGTCAAGACACATCATGGTGATCAAATGGTACATAGATCACCATGGTGTCTTGGAGAGATTTTGGTTTATAAAATGGCACATCAATTTTAGATTAAAAAATACACACTTATTTGTATCTCAGGAAATAGTGAAGAATCATAACGGAAATACAGCGTAATTGCACATTATTGTAGAGCTGAAGGAATATGTTGTTAATTCCATCAATTATTTGAGTTGATAACGCATCAAGAAAACCTCTACATCTTTACAAACACATTAACATCCAGAAAACACTAATAGCATTTAACACATGTTTGTACATATTTGTGAACACATTGATGTCGATGACATCTCTGGTGGAAATAACATCAATAATGATCTAACCAAATACTAAAATACGGAGGCACCAATGCATGGCACACATCAAAAGCACATGAAGTTAATTGTATCCATCCTAAAAAAAATGAATGTGAACTTGTCGATCGCATACAAAAGGTAAGCCTAAATCTAAATCAACGATGGTTTCCTTATTTTATTAGTATTTGGATAAATAATGACAATATTATACAATGTACATTCCATCTTTTGATGCAATTTTTATATGTTATTATTTTTGTATATATATTTCCCCCTTTTTAAAAATAAAATAAAAATTATAATCTTAATCACCCAACCCCAAATTTATTATAAGAAAATAATTTAATAGATGAAAATAAATTAATTATTATAATATTAATTAATGATATTTTAATGTTACCTCACAAGTTTTAATTAATCAAATAAATTAAAATAGATTAAAAAAATTAACAAACTATTTTAATGTGATTAAAAATTTAAAATATTTATTAAATTAAACATTTACTAATTATTAAATTAAACAAAAGTATCATAACCAAACTATCCTTGGAGGCACTTACTGCGGAAGGCCCCAGAACCAAAGTTCTAGGTTTATTTGTAAGGTACCCTAAAAATGACCAACCTTCAATCGTCATTCCCTTTGCATTTAAGAATACATTTTCCAAATGATTTGACATTCCTGCAAAGTTCGGTAACTCTTCCAATATGGTTCTAGCAACATGCATCTCTTTTAGCGAGGAGGGCGCCTGAATTTTTTTTTTTAAATGTTTCAAATTGACCGTGATAGACAATAACCTACCATTACGAAATATCCAAAACTTAGTTCTCAATGAAGAGTAAAATCCCTGTACATTAATCTACCTCAACCTTTTCAGATGTCCATTGTTGATTCTTAAACACTGCCAAATTTTAAGAGGAATCCGTTGAGGAATGCGTGTGCGAGTATGCCCATTAAGGTTAAGCTCGAGCCAAAGAAAAGCAGCCGGTATCCAATCTTCTTCTGAATTTCCATTAAATTATGTAATTCTAGCATTAATTGTTTTCTCTAGAATTAAGGTCAAACAAATGTCGCTGTAAAAAAAGTTACAACGGATCTACTAGTAGAGACAACGATAATTTTTCTTTGAATGTCACTAAATGAATGATACAAAAGATTTGAGTTTTGGGTGTTGCCATAGGTATCTGGGAGCATTTATTTCGTCTGAAATTTCTCTTCCCAAATCCTGAATGTGATCATACATTCTCAAACGAAGTCCATCACTTAGCGACCATAACTTCATTTTGACACTTGTCTTTTACGTTCTTAAGTGCATGCTCGGTGCTCCTACCAAATCCCTTCCATATTTTTAGAGCCATTCTATTAAGTTCATAAATAAAAAACATGCTATATGCATTAACATCCTTTTTTTTTTTTTTTTTCCCCCAGTGCATCAGAACTTATTTCATGTCTTTTATTTATGTCCACGGCTACTGTTCTAGGATTTATGCATTTCTCAATACCCAATAAATGTGATCTTTACAATGAACAGGCCAGCACAAAACTTGAAGAGACAAATTTAAGCGTCAACAGAATTTTACGAAGTCATCAATCCTATCCTTTTACCCACTACAGGGATTGGATTGGTCCAAGGCATGCCTACAAATTCTCTCTTGATTCATCATGAACTAATTATATAGCCAATAGTCATTCCTGAACTTATGAGAGTCCCTATATCATGAGATTTATTTAACATTTTTTTGACCCATAGAGCGTAGAATTGCTCTGCATCTTCAATATCATCTAGAACAATCGGCAAACTCAACAAACTGCTTCATTAAACAAAACAATTAGACCTAGAATTTGAAGTTGACCCTGCCTGTCAATTTAAAATGTGCTTACAGCTGCTTCTTTTTGGTAACTGTCAAGGTTTTATAGATTTTTTTCCATTGAAAAATGATTTCCTTCTATTTTATAAATTCTTAATATTTTTAGCATGTTCAAGAACGGAGTGATTTTAATTGCAATCAACTAGGCACGATAATCTAGTATAATAATACATTAAGATTTCTTAATTTTTATTTAATTCTTTATATATACACCCAAGAAAAACAATAGAAATTGCTTTAAATATTATTTAGTTGAGATATTTTAAATATCTATCACATGAAGTTATTAAATCTACTAATAAATGACATAATTTAACATTGTATTTTTTTTAGTCTTACGATTTAATTGTAGCTTTTAGCTTTTAGTGGACATTAATATTCTTATCTTATTTTTCCATCTTATATCTTTGATTTAATAAATAATATTTTTTAAATAATTGTTTTTATATTTTTAATAAATAAATTTATATATTATATTTATTTTATATTTATATATGTTTATTTTTTAAATAAATAATGGTGATGTTATATATATCTTTATGTGAAATGAAAAATTTGTATCCCTGTATATATTTTTTTTTTAAAAATTGTGAAAAAAATCTTGAAATATTAATTTATTGTTAATAGATAAAATTTAAACACCCAACCATTGACAAGCAACATTCTAGGATAGTAGATTCATTGAGAATAATCTTCCATGAGAAATTCACCTAGACCACCGTCTAGGTCGTCCTCAGAGCTAAATGATGCAATATGATTACCCATTAAGGGTTTCTAGTGTGGCAATTAAAAATACCCAAGTGGGATGAAGTGATTTTTAGTCCTATTCACTTCTCGTAGAGATTCATTGTCATTTCAAGGCAGACTATACGTCCATCGTGTACAAGAAATGATTGCAAAGGGTTTCCCAACTTTAGAAGTTACAATCAACAAGAAATTCTCTTGAGAAACTTGGCTCTATGGGTCCACTAAAACACTAAGAGACTAAGGAGGACTGAGTAGGGCAACAACATTACCAAATTTCTTCCAACCTTGTTCATAGCTTTTCTAATGGAAGGAGCAATAACCACGTTAGGGTTTTTATTCCTGGTGGTAGCTTTCTTTTTAGCCACAGTGGTACACCTATCATTCTTTTCAGTCACCTTTTACATTCATGGTGGTATCTACTCATAAAAGGGCCTTGATTGGATCATGAGGTGGTGGTCACAAATCCCATGGTTAGGTACTTGACATCTAAAGCAAGTGTTTAGGAGGTTGATGTTGGTGACTTTATCTGAAAAATTATTATGTCCCTAATTGAATTTCAATGGACTCTTTCAAGTCATTTGTCAAGTTGACCTCAATGCAGATGTGCTTGTTGAGGCACATAAAGTATAAATTATCTAAATGAAGGCAAAAAACTCACCTTATGGTTTTCAAAAATTCATCAAGGAAGGCCCATAAAGGAAGTGAAAGACCTAGTAACTCAACCTAGGCATGCACCATAAGGGAGGTCTATTCAAACACTTCTAAATTATGAGAGCATTGGGTCACAATCATAAGGGTGTTTCAAAGTAATCAACAACTCAATTTATAAATGAGAGCCTATAAATGTGAAGGTTGCTTAAAGGAAAATATTATAGAGACATTCATGAGGTTGTATATGCTTATAACCCAAAACACCAAGGGCTCCTAGTGGTGGCTAATCTTGTAGATACTAAAAACTAATTTATATATCACCTCAGCCTTGTACACTTACAAAATACCTATCATAGTTGTACCTTTAAGTTATAGATCTTCTCATTGATTTAATGCTCGTGTACACTATATCTTTGCACCTAAATGCTTAACTCCTAGTCTAACCCTTTCTATTTTGATTATCTAGACTTCCTGTAATGTGTAAAATGAATAATATCTGATATATATTCTTCACTGTGAGTGTTAGACATGTACTGATTTTCTATCTCCATGGACACTTGCATCCTAGACAGGCACATGCATTGATGCAACTATCCAATTTCTTACTAAGTGTCCAATTCCTAAAAGGCATTTAAATTACAAAATAATAATATCTAATCATTCGACCTAATTGCCTTATTGAGAGATATTTTATGAAAGGGATTAATATATATACAAGAAATTTAAGATCAATCACAAGTTTTCCACGCCTTATCATCCACAATGAAATGGTTAAGTTGAGACCACCAATAAAATTCTCAAAAAAATTCTTCAAAATACAATTTATGAAACTCACATACATTGGCATATTCATCTTTACCCTACACTTTGTGCCTATCAGAGTAGCATACGTATTGCCACTGGGGCAACTCCATTCTCATTAGTCTATATCTCTGAGTTAGTTCTTCCTTTAGAAGTTGAGATTACATCTCTTCACATATATCTTCATGGCATTATTCTTGATGAAGAATTATGTGAAGCTCATCTTCATGCCCTTGATATTTTTGATGAATGTCATCTTTTTACCTTATAACATAACCTCCAATACAAGGATCACATCACCAAATGACATAATAAACATGTTAATGTCTACACATTTAATGTTAGTGATCTTATCTTTAAATTAGATTACACCCATGATAAAGAAGGTAAATATGCCCAAAAATGGTGGGGCCCATATTTAATTAAAGGCATCAATAGTCCAAGCACTTACCACCTTCAAACTAATAAAGGTCACATTTTCAAAGAACCTACCAACACTCATTTCTTAAAAAATTACTTTGCCTAAATCATTTATTTCTTGTCATGCTTTCTATATATATATATATTTCTAACATCTTTTTGCGGATAACTTAAGAATAGGACTCTCGCTCTACAGTAGTGCCCTCTTTTCAATAAAATTTAGTCCTCCCTTTTGGTCTTTTGGTTTCTTGATGTATCATAGTCTTATGTATCTTCATTCATTTTAATTTGTTTTTTGCACCCCTTGGATCTTTATTTTGTGAATTTCTTTTTAATACCATGGATAGGACATGACATCCCTCACAAAACCACCATATTTTAATCACTCTTATTATGTTACTACTTGTCAATGTTATTTTGGCATCTTTTAGGTTTTTGTTTTATGAGTTGTTTTGTTAAAATAATCCCTCATTCTACTTCTCTTTTTCTTGTTGGTACCCATTTGGTTTTTATTTTATGAGATTATTTGTAAGGTCGTGTATAAGAACCGGCCATCCTCATAACATTACCACCTATTTATGTTCTTGATCCTTTTTCTCAAACTTTAGCTTTTGCTTCTTTTACTAGATGGAATCTTCACAATAATCTATGTTAGCATGTTTTCCTTCATTTCCCTCATTCTTATGATAAGGAATCAACTTTACTGTCATTGTATCCCCCTTTTTTTCCTTTATCACATTTTTTCAATTTGAAGAAATTCAAATAGTTTCATGTGTCATTCTTCTTGATTTACCCTTCCTTTCATCTTCATATTGGATAAAACAAGGTTGAAGTTAATATACCACTTTTATTTCACCTAGATTTACAAGACTCTTAGACACCATGTTCTTTGAAGTTTCTCTCTTAGAAACCTTGTCCCAAGTTTTCAAATGAAATCCATCTTTATCACCCATTTTTGGTTTTCCAAATCTATATGAAGGAGGAATATTAAAAAATCCATCAAGAACATTAAAAGATCAATCATTTAAAATAAAAGGAATAATACATAAAAGGCAACATACAAATCTCAAAATTTAAATCATAGTAGTAGATGTGATTCAAAGCACTTCTCCTACTTCTAATAAAATATCAAACTCCATGGTTGGCCTCACACAGAGTCAAGGTCCTTTAAGGTGTGGTAGGCCAGTAGATTGGAAGAAAAGAATAAAAAAAAATCTTTTAGTGCTACCTACTTTCTCATGTAAGTACCCAATCTTAGTAGTAGATTGATAGATCTCTAAGGGGTTATGAAGAGTGGGGAACATGTCGTGGGGAGGTAGGTCCATTTTACTTTTCATGCATATAGCCTTCATGGCATGATTTATATACTCCATTTGTTGACTCAATACTTGTGTCGCTAAGAGAAGTTCTTCATAGTTATTAAGGTTGAAAGTGTCTTGACTTTGATAAAGAGTTCCTCTACCTTGGTTTTTCCTTCATTCTCCCCTCCACCCATTTCATTTTCCCCCCTTGACAGACAAATTTTTATTCCAAATCTATTTTCCCCTCTTCTTTAATTCCTTCATCTTCACCTCTTAAAAACAAGCTAGGACTACCTTGTTTCAGTTTTATCTATCCTTAGAGAGAAACCACGTGTTTTAGCAACTATGGATTCTTCTTTATTTATACCATGAATTACATTTATAGACTTACTTTACTTTTATTTTACCATTTATCATGATTTTTCTATCCTACTCTTATGGACATCTGAGTTTGTACCTTTTTCCATTATTGAGTGTGGTTGGCTTGTTACTTCTCACTCCTCAATGTTGTTTTCCCTTTTATGCACCATTTTACATTGGTGATTGAGATGTGGATGGTTACTGATCACTCATCAATGTTTTTTTACCATTTAATTTGATATTTTACCCATTCATTTGTTTTTGTTTTACCATCCTATTTGACATGTATCCTTGGTTTGATTTGGTGAGTTTGCCTTTCTTACTTAAGGATAGCTTGTTTGAGTTTTTTGGTCTTTAGTAGCCTTGGATTTTTAGTTAAACTTTTTACTCTTTTTGTTTGACTTGATATTTTGGTCTAACATGTCACTTGTCACCCTAGCCTACCAAATTTCCCAAGTACGTCCTGCCCTCATAGCACCAACTATCTTGGCTTTTCTTGTGTTTGTTTGTTTTTGCTCTTTAGTTTTGTATTCTTGGGTTTATCAAAATCACTCTCTATGCCCTATACAATAAAAAAGAACAACACAACAAAAAACCATCCCATAATAAAGGTAAGTCAAGGTACACATAATTTAATTTTTAGTTATTCACTTTTTTTAGATTAGTTTTTTTCAGTCATTTACTTTCAATTATTCTATACATTTAAAATACTGTAAATTTTTTTAGTCTCAGCATTGTGTGTGTCCTTATGTTCTTTCCTCAAGCACTATGCCCTGTTACACCTTAGTGGCACATAACGAGCTTTGAGTGGGGCATATGTATACACAAAATATTTTTAACTTTTATCAAATACTTATTCTTTACATCTTATAGGAACCCATCGAGACTCAATCTCTTTGAGTACATTCTTTAAGGGTTGCATCGAGAAAGGATTGGGAAATTTTTTGGTGCTTCATAAGATTATTGTCCCTTTTTGGCACATTATTACCAATCTAACTAATTTTTAAAGACGTTTCCTAAGCTATTTCTCCTCCCTTGCATAGGTTTATAGTATTTTTCCTCTTTCTATTCTTCATTTCCTTAGCACCCTTTTGACTTATCGGTTATACTAGGTTGACTAGGATGACTTAGTATAGTTTCAGGACATTTTAGCTCTTTTGGTTTGTTGGCCTCTTGACTGATCTAGTATAGAACTAATGAGTTAGCCCCAAAAACACACTAGGTCAACCAAGTCAACCAGGTCAACCTAGTATAGCCAATATATTTAGATGATTTTAGGGTTGAATTCACCTATAAATACAATATCATTTTGGCCATTATAATAATATGCAATTAAGATTTGTTATTTGCTCATGCTTCTTAATAATTTACTCTTCTACCATTCTACTTGAGGATACTTAGCTTAAGTTTCTTATTCTGGTGATTCTAGTCTTATGGATAGGTCTTAGATGCTTTGGCCTAACAAAGGCATTCTTACAAACAACAAAAACCTCTTGCAAAGCCCCATTGGCCAAGGGAGAAATTGATTCTCGATGAGTTCACATTCAAGTAAGTATATTCTTACTTTATTCTCCTCTCTTTTAGTAGATGGAAGTGGCATAAGTGTTGGATTGAATGATATTACTCTTCATATTCCATGTATTAGGATGTTACTCATACTTACTTTATTTTAGTTTCCCTATACATGTTTTGATTGCTTTTCTTTAGTAACCCCCCACTTTGTGCCACAAGATTTGGTGTGCACTAGATTAGATTTACCTTTATTTTTATTAGATTAGTTAAGTATTAAATCATATGACTCTTTTAGGGTTATTTTATGATTGTGTTAGACTGTAAACTTTGGAACCCTACCTCACATGGTGTGTTGTGACAAGTGATCCCCTAATCAGGTCTAGCGGATCCTCACGTTGGTTATGCTCCTACTTAAAAATTATATGCCCCCAATTGGAAGTGTAGGTGTGCTCTATCTCATCTGATATAGGATTGATTTATGGACATGATGCATTTTTTATTTCATACAAAATACATCAAGCAAAGTTTGAAATTTTTATGTGTCTATAAAGAATGAAATTTTTGTAAGTGTTTCCTAAGTATGTGTTGACCATTTTGGTCCTGGAGGCCAAAATCAGTCCCCTTTTTTCCCTGCTATTATGAGCCAGTTCATTTTTTATTTTGTATAAAATCTACAAACTCTGCAGGCATTTCTACAGACTCTGCAGGCATTTCCAAAGAAAAAAGGCCAAAGGAAATGACCAAATGGTGACGGGCACGCAGACGTCAACTTTGTAGAAGAGAAATCATCAAGGAAAAAGTAAGCAAAAGCCACCATGTGTCATCTTCTGTGGACTCTCAAAGGACCCCTTAAAGTTAAGAGGATGCTGCCAAGTGTCCTCACCCATTTCTCAGTGGAGCATGACAAGTGTCTGCATTTGAGTTCTCGAGTCTATTATAAATTTCAAAGCTTCTTCTGATAGGCTTCTCTCAAAGTCTGGTGGAAGCTACCAAGTGTCATCTGCCGAGCCCTTTTCTACTTTATTTCTAAAAGGTAGCAGAAGCTGCCACATGTCAACATCTGCAAGCTTCCACCTTTGGCTTCATTATTGAGTAAAGACTATGGTGGGCCTCAATTTTTTTTTTAAAGTAAGTGGATGCTGCCAAGTGTCATCATTCATGAGAGTCCAAATGGGTCCCAAATGTTTCTATAGTGATTCTAAAGTAAGCGAAAGCCGCCATGTGTCATCTTCTATGGGAATCTCGAAGGACATCTTAAGCAAAGTGGATGCTGCCACATGTCCCATTCTAACTTAGCAGAGTGCAACAAGTGTCTGTATCTACATTTCAAGTGTCTTATAATTTTCAAAATAGTGGACTGTGACAAATGTCAAAAGTGGAGTGCTCCCAGCCCAAAGAGCCAAAGAAGTAGCAGAAGATAGCCCCGAAGGATGAAGGAGCTAGAGAAGACAGATCCAAGAAGAGGCAAAAGAGCCAAGCTTAGAAATGGATAAAATAGTCCAAGTGGCAAAGGAAGGTGTCGACTCAAGGAGTTACTCTAGTGGTTGACATAGTGCCTGCCAATTGGTCATCAAGAGGCATGAACAGTGAATGATGCGACCCATTTTCTTCACTTTGCATTGATGAGCAGACAAGCCACGTGAATGCCTTGAAGGAGCGGTCTTATTTACAGATAAACAGTGCGGCCCATAATTTCACATCAAAGTAAGAACCGACACAACATTATCTTTAAGTGGCTTCCTCTTCCCAATGCTCAAAATGCACATGGGTCACTTGTAAAAAGGGTGCCAAAAGGCCTCTTTCTTCCTATATATATTGTAAACTTCTCATTTGAGAAAAGGATCTATCTCTTAGCCCGAGAGGGATATCTCTTAGCCTGTAAGGAAAGAACTCTTTGCCAAATTTACCTTGAATTGAGACATAACATTTTTACCTCCATTCTGAGTTTTGCACTTTCGTATGTGTCTATGCCTTTGTTCTGTGTTAAGTCATTTCCCTTTATTCTTTCACAAGATGATTTCAGCATGTCTAGTGCATTGTGAGTTTTCCTTTTCCAAGTTGGTCAGAAGTGTCCTTAGTAGGAATATAGGCACATGTGAATAGGTTGCCAAAGTGTGTCTCAAAATGCCTCTGGTAGTTCTTCCTCCTTGTATCTCCACAAACCCATGACTCACTGACGCAGAAGGGTTTCCCATGTTAGATGAAGTGTATGGGAGCTTGTTCTTGGTGAAAAGTGTAGGTCTGAGCTTAGTAGATCAACCTTTTTGGTGTATCACCTTTTTTTAGTTTAGGTTTAGGTTCTATTTTCAACATCCTTCTCCCTTTTCAACCCCCCCTTTTCCATTTATTTGTTAGCAGTAGGAAATCCAAGACCTAAAAGATACATCAGAGGGAGCCAACCCTTATCTAGAGACTCTCCCCCCAGTTTTGTCATCCCCACAGGCAAGAGGGGAGTTTCCATTTTTACGTGTGGAAGGCAGGAGCTCAGCCTCCTACCAAGGGTGCAATCCACCGCATCAACAATTTTTGGCACACCTAATGGGACCAACTAGGACAAGTTGTGTCCAAAGAGTTAAATAATTTTTGGTGTGTTCTTTAACCAACAGACCTTTGAGAGGCTTTTCATCAACACCAATGGTGACTCTGAGTTGAATCAGCTGGTTAAGCAGCCCTGGTGCCACCAAGAAATCACATTTTTATATGGTTTTGATCAAGCTTGATCAAAACTACATGAAAGAAAGCAAGGTCCATGGTTCTGAGAAATGGATTATACATGCCAAATAGCTCTTCCTATGCATCAGTAGACCTTTCCTAATCCCCCTCAGCCTTCTTAGGTCATTGATCATAATGGCAAGATCCTGACTTGGAAGCAAATGGTGGAATCATGGGGCAGGAAGTAGGAGAAGAAAGGTTTTGCTCAAAACCTTGAAGAAAACAAAGTTGGTCCTACTCCCGATGACGATGCTACACACCTCCAAGAAAGGCTTTTTCAAGAAGATCTAGCTAGGAGAATTACAGAGTTGGAGTCCAGAGCAAGATTCCTTAGCCAATGTGTGGCGAGTGAGGAACAAAAGATCCAATCTGTAGTTTCCCAAGAGGCTATCATGAGCAGCAATGAAGAAGAAATCATCATCAATGCTCCTTTTGAAGACATCATCGATAATAGAGATTATGTAGGGCATGCATACATGTAGATGTTCCAACAGTATGAAGAGGAACATAAGCATGGTAAGCTCTCTCCTCCCTTGTTTGATGAACTTCCTTGTTTTGATGAGGAGGATAATTATCTTGAGGAGCCTGAGTTGGAGGAGGATCAGATGGATGTCTTTGAACAACTAGAGACTCTGATCCTTGAGGAGGAAAAGGAGAGGCTAGTCCATCTGGAGGCAAGCCTTGAAGAAGAGAGTTTTGAACAAGAAGGTGATGTTCTGTGGGATGAGCAATCAGTTTGTGATTCCATTTTAGACATCACAACAATCACTCTTCTTCAAGAAAGCCATGAATGAGCACATCATGAGTTTGACAGAACCTTCAATGAAACAGAAGGGAATGAGTCAAACCATGATGCATTACAAAGGGACCATGCACATCAAAGTGCTTTTGGTGATGAGCCAAAAACCATCGATTTCTTGGTGAAAAACACCAGCATGAAGGAGCAGCATTCAACAAGCTTCCAAGGATAAAAAGAGTACATACATGTCAGAAGCATGTTTGATTCTGATCCACTCTGATGCAAGCCAATCAAAGTGATAGACAAGAGGAGCAGGTCACCAAATCTCCATTTCATTTAGCCACTTGTCTGGCACCATAAGTTCCATAGCCAAGGAGGGGACTTAAGAAATTTTCCCTTTGATCCAGGAGGGATGCAAATATACCTGGTTAGCTGTACATAGTAGTTTGCTTTTAGTTTTCTTTCTTGTTTTCCCTAAGTGCTATTTTCACAAGTAGTGTTTTTAGCCTTGTGTATGTTTTCCTTTATGTTTGAGGTAATAGCTTCATGATTAATTCTTCGATCTATCGAGGTTGTTGTGAACCTTTTCAAGCTACATCTCGACTCTATGCCCAATGGATTTTAAGGCAAATGGTTTCTAAGCATAGCAGGCATGCTTCCCCTAGGAGTCACCAATTTATTGACCATTTTGGTCTTGCTTGCCAAAATTAGTCTCTTTCCCTATTGTTCTGAGCCAGTTCAGTTTTTGATTTTGCATAAAATCTACAAACTCTGTAGGCATTTTTATGGACTCTGCAGGTGTTTCCAAAGAAAAAAGGCTGAAGGAATCAACCAAATAGGGATGGGTGCACAAATGTCAACTTTGTAGAAGAGAAATCGTTAAGGGAAAAGTAAGTGGAAGCCACCATGTGTCATCTTTTTCAAACTCTCAAAGGACCCCTTAAAGTTAAGCATATGCTGCCAAGTGTCCTCACCCGTTTCTCAGCAGAGTGTGACAAGTGTTTGCATCTGAGTTCTCGGGTCTCTTATAAATTTCAAAGCTTCTTCCAATAGGCTTCTCCCAAAGTTTGACAGAAGCGGCCAAGTGTCATCTGTTGATCCCCTTTCTACTTTATTTCTAAAAGGCAGTAGAAGCTACCACGTGTCAACATCTGCAAGCTTCTACCTTTGGCTTCGTTATTGAGTAAAGACTGTGGTGGGCCCTGGGTTTTATTTATAAAGTAAGCGGATGCTACCAAGTGTCATCATCTTTGAGATTCCAAATGGGTCCCAAATGTTTCTATAGTGATTCTAAAGTAAGCAGAAGCCGCCATGTGTCATCTTCCATGGGACTCTTGAAGGACATCTTAAGCAAAGCGGATGCTACCACATGTTCCATTCTAACTTAGCAGAGCACGACAAGTGTCTGCATCTACACTTCAAGTGTCTTATAAGTTTCAAAATAGCAGACTATGACAAATGTCAAAAGTCAAGTGCTTCTAGCCCAAAGAGCCAAAGAAGTAATAGAAGATAGCCTCGAAGGATGAAGGAGCCAGAGAAGATAGATCTAGGAAGAGGCAAAAGAGCCAAGTGCAAAAATGGACAAAATAGTCCATGTGGCAAAGGAAGGTGTCGACTCAAGGAATAACTCCAATGGTTGACACAGTGCCTGCCAATTGGTCATCAAGAGGCATGAACAGTGAATGGCGTGACCCATTTTCTTCACTTTGCATTGATGAGCAGACAAGTCACGTGAATGCCTTAAAGGAGAGGTCTTGTTTGTAGACAAATGGTGTGGCCCATAATTTCACATCAAAGCAGGAACTGACATAGCATTATATTTAAGTGGCTTCCTCTTCCCAATGCTCTGAATGCACAAGGGTCACTTGTAAAAAGGGTGCCAAAAGTCCTCTTTCTTCCTCTATATATTCTAAACTTCTCATTTGATAAAAGGATCTATCTCTTAGCCTGGGAGGGATATCTCTTAGCCTATAAGGCAAGAACTCTCTGCCATATTTACCTTGAATCGAGACATAGCATTTTTACCTCCATTCTGAGTTCTGCACTTTTGTATGTGTCTATGCCTTTGTTCTATGTTAAGTCATTTCCCTTTATGCTTTCGCAGGATGATTTCAGCATGTCTAGTGCATCATGAGTTTTCCTTTTACAGGTTGGTTAGAAGTGTCCCTAGCAAGAATATAGGTGCATGTGAATAGGTTGCCAAAGTGTCTCAAAACGCCTCTGGTAGTTCTTCCTCCCTGTATCTCCATGGACCCCTGAGTCACTGATGTAGAAGGGTTTCCAATGTCAGATGAAGTGTATGGGAGCTTTTTCTTGGTGAAAAGTGTAGGTCTGAGCTCAGTAGATCAACCTTTTTGGTGTATCACCTTTTTTTAGTTTAGGTTTAGGTTTTATTTTTAGCATCCTTCTCCCCTTTCAACCCCCCCTTTTCCATTTATTTATTAGCAGTAGGAAATCTAGAACCTAAAAGATACATCAAAGGGAGCTAGACCTTATCTAGAGACTCTCCCCCTAGTTTTGCCATCCGCACAGGCAAGAGGGGAGTTTCCATTGTTGCGCATGGAAGGTAGGAGCTCGGCCTCCTGCCAAGGGTGCAATCCACTATGTCAACAATATGTTCATTGAAACTCTCTTTTTTTCATTCAATAAATAAATAATAATAGATAAGACATGTATCCCCAAGTATTATCTCAAGTGGATAGGATCAATGACTTTAGTATCCTAGATATAAATTTTAATTCCTATCAAACACCCTATGACACATTGAGGCTTAGGGTTAGATACATCAACTACATTATGAAGTGGCCATGTGGATACCTTGAGGTAAGGGTTAAACTTCTCCTTTTATTCCACATAGATCATAGTGGTGAGATTCAACTATGGGTCATTTGGTGGACATTATGGACCTAGGCCCACCCATATTAAGCTTGATATGTAGATTAAATTTGATCCCCAAGGGCTAGCTCAAGTGGATAGGATCAATGACTTCAGCCACCTAGGTCTTGAGTTTAATTCCTACCAAGCACCCTATGATGTATCAAGGTTTAGGGGTAGATGTGAATCCCAAAGAACTAGGAGCAAGCCACCCTTTACTAGTGGAGGGTCTTCTTTGAATCCTCAGATAAAAAAATAGAGATAAGACATTTATTTTTATTATTGCATACTAAAAGGGAAGAACAACTTGGGCTTGGTGTATTTGAATCATGCAAAGAAGACATGGGATTCTAAACACTAGTATCATTTGGAGGTGAAGGCACACACTTGATTTCATAAATATTTTAATAATGAGATACATTACAAAACCATTCATTCTCCTTGACTTTGTCAACATTAGAAGGTGAAATCTCACATTCGGTTCTTAAAATAAACAAAGAAGGTGTAGATACAATAATTGGATTTTCAACACTAGGAATAATATCATTTTTTAAGCTTCTAAGTTCTTGAGACTCTTCATCATTTTAAATAAAATGAGTATGAGACTGAGGTTAAACATAACTAATAGGAATGTCACAATATTCATATCCATAAGAAGAAATATCATTATCACTAGCTAGGTTATTGAGATTTGAATTTAAATCATTTGTTATTTCATTATCATAATTATAAGAAAAGGTAATATTTTTAGCTAAGTTTTGGTGTTCCATAAGATCCTCATATGAAATACATTTATCATCAAGTACATTAAAATAATATTAAAAGGATGGGGTTTTTTGGTTGAGGGTCTTTTGGATGAGCTGGATCAATATAGAGGTGATATTTTAAGATAATTTTTCAAAGCACAAGTAGGAGAGACAAAGAAATAAGAATAGTTAACAATCTTAAACATGGTATGAATAAACACAAATCATATCTTAAAAATAAAATATAGAAATCTGAAATGGAATTTGAGTGAAGGTAAAAACCCCAATATAGAAACTAGGGTTTTGGTTCAATATACAAAGGTCATTTTCACTAAATGTTTAATGTGTTTTAGGAGTTTTACAAGATAATACCCTAGAAAATAAATTTTTGTTTGAAAAGAATGAAAATATTCCCATTTATAGTAAAATATAGTCAACAATACATATTTGTATAATCTAGAATGTGAAATTAATACATTAAGTACAAAGTAACTAATGGACAAAGAGAGTGTATCTTATTTAGTGTTCTATTTTAGATCATGATAGTGATTGGGAGTTATTACAGGGTTGTTTTGAAAATTTGGGTTTTATTCATTATATGTTCTAACTATGCTCAACCTTCATAAATTTGTGTCAATCTAGGATAATAACATTGATACTTGTGTCTATATCTGATGCTAGTGTCTAGTGAGAAATATACATAAGAGTGGCCTCAGATCTGGATTAGAGATACACTATCCCCTATGTAATCTTTCTATGTCTAAAATTATGTTTGCCAATGTGCCAAATCTATTTATTAATCAACCCTATTTCTTTTGTAATCTACCTATTAAAACCTAGTAAAAATAAGTTAGTAATGTGAGTCAAGCTAGCCCTAGTAACCTACTATTGCTAAGTGTTGTCTATATATCAAATAATCATAAGAGGGCCTTAGAATTATATGTATTTCTCCATCCAACATGTCTGTGGAATTATAATAGTAGAACAAGTATGACTATATGATATTTCTTCTAATAACCCTTGGTACAAGCAATGAAATAGTATATTTTATCTTTTGAATACTTCAGATATTTAAAATACTATTGTAGTGAAATTTGATAGCTTTAAATAGATAATAATTTATTATTACATAGTTTCCTTATCAAATTCTAATGTGTGTTAACTATATCATAGACTTTGTATAAATATGAATCTTTTTCATTTGAATTATAACCTAATGATGCATATAAATTTGAACATAGGATGGTCAAAGATGGTTAACAAAATATTAAAAACACAAAAGATATGGCAAAAGATAAAAAGGTAAGACTAGACAGTTGTGTCAAGCTTGGACACTAATGTCAATGATAATGCCTAGGTTGAATGCAAGTGTCTAGGGTCTATAAACATTATTTAAACAATCACAATAGTTAGGGGTATCTGGTATACACTAAATGAGGATAAATAAACATAACACATAGGCCAAAGGGGTAGGTAAATCAACTGAAATAATATGGAACATAAGAGGTCCATGAGATATCACATCACTTAATATATAATTCTTAGTAAAGAGGTATATACATATAATAATAATAGTAAAATGTATACTTGTACCAAAATTAGTGTCTACTTCAATATGATATATATATATATATATATATATATATATATATATATATATATAATCGTTTGATATAAGTATCTCATTTGAATTTCATTTTCAAATATATAAAAATATCAAGGTGAAGCTATGGTTTTTAGAGTATAAATAGGAATTTTTGAGGTGTAACATGTCAATGAAAAAATAGTAAAACCCCTCTCAATAGTAGTTATCATGGTAGATCCTTTCAAGTTTGATGAGTTTATAATGTGTTTTCATGACATTTTAATCATTAACCTAGAGTATGTTTACATTTTGGTGCCAATGACCTTGATTTTTGGGATGATTTTAATTCTCTCCCACATGTTTATTTGTATCTTCATATAAAACATTTTCTTAGAGGAATGAGATGAGACAATTGGTAATCTCGTCCTTTTGGAAATAGTTCATTTATTAGCATAGGTTCTTAAAAATTGCCATCAGAACATGTTAAGGATCTTCTTGTATGGATTCTTTACTAGATTCATACTACTCCAACATGGATATGGAAATTAGTTTCATTTATATTTGTTGGATATTCAATTATATATATTTTATTAAACCAAATCATACATTATTTTCTATACTAAACATGTAGATTTAAACATAATATAGAAATGAATGTGAATGAAACAACTTATAAAACATTTAACGGAGTCATCAAATGAAGTCTATATTATCTCTTATATTTGAAATTATTTCTACTTTACAATACAAGTATTTATAGAGTTTCAAAGAGACTATGTTACTTCACATTATTGACCTTTAAATTTCATCCCCAAGGAGTATTTTCATCTTCTTATATTCATTTGATATATAAACACATGGAAAATTAAATAAAAAATACTATACATTTCACAAAATTATATAAATTACACATATGTTAGTTATAGAAAACTCTACAATTTTACACTTGTATACTCTACTACCAACACTTTCCCAGACTTAAATAATTATCTCATCCTAAGAAAAAATCAAAAGAAGTGTGTTTAATTCTATAGCTATTAAATTTTTCTATGTTTCATTGAGGGGTTGGTCCAAAATCAATGGTTTTGATTGTAAGATGAAGTTATATTTACTATTTTTTACCTCTTTCACACTACTTAGCTTCGCCTTTGGGCGTACCACTCTATCACCCTATGCAAGGTTTTTAAAAATTATTTTGACTAGGAGGATACCCATTATGGGTTTTCAATCTTTATATACCTACTCCTAAAGCTTTTATCCTTACCAAACTTGTACATTCTTTGAAATTATAAAATTAAATATTCACATTACCTATTGAGAAGGTGGAGTTGACTCAGGCTATGATTATTATGATGCTACTAGAGTCATTTATGATGATGTTTTTATTATAGGGTTAGATACTAGAGGTGTTTGTTGTGGCATAAGTGATTTATGTAAATTAAAGAGACTTTCCTTTATCATATCTCTTGTATGAGCTGAGCAGTTGTGATGAACTTTGGTTCATTAATGATGGCTTCAATTGAAGTGTCCAGGTTTCCCAAATCCTACTTGAACTATTACCAATCCACCAAGACATCCCAAATTATGTTGATTAGTGTTTTAAATTGAGATTATACATGCATCATTTTTTTTATTTCTTCATCCTCTGCAACTTTGATGATCAACTTATGTTGTTACACCTTATGATGTATATCTTACATGACCTAGTCTATCCTATGTACTTATCTCTACATTTGGATTCTAGTGAACATGCTTTTAGATAATATTATTCTCCTAGGTTCACATTCTTTCCAGTACATATCTCTTAAAGCAAGAGACTCTTTTACTATAGTGCTGATCTCAGTAGGTTTGGATGTATGACTCTCCATTATTATTTGGATTTATTCCTTGAAGTGATCTAGTGTTATGTACTTCCATGAATCCTATTATGGGTTCTTTGGTCATTCATACTTTTCAATATTTTTATTTCTTGGTGTATTGCATTGTAAATGATTTGTTCATATTATTTGAGAAGGCTGAAAGATCACTTTAGATTTTTCTCAAAAATATTGACCTTGATCTCGTAGTTGTTTCAATTTTTATGTGGCATCCCAATACTTTGTGATAAGAGTTATTAGGGACATGAACTTATTCTGCTTAGACATCACTTATTCTCCTAAAACTTGGATGACTAGTACTAGATTATTTTTATATATTATCATGCACTCAATGGTTAGCCAGTCATGAAGGTCTATGTTATCCACTTGTAGTTAAAGGTTGTCCTTTGATTTTGCATATGTTTTTTTTGTAATTGACTCTTGGAGTGTTATATCTCCTATAATTTTCTTTTCCAAGGTTAATTTGGGGACATCTAGTGTTACCTCTTGAATTGTAAATTCTAATTGAATGAGGTCATAAGAATTTTTGATGGTAGTGGATAGTGCAAAATCTATGTGAAATGGACTATGAATGTTGTTTTTCATAAATCTAAAGCTTGGACATCCCATAACCACTGCTTGATAGTATGTGGTTTGTGATATGATGCTTCTTCTTAGACTCTTCCCTATGTTTATCTAGACCTTATAAATATACATCAAGGATATTTACTCTCACTGATCAAGTCTATCCTCACTGCAACTATTTCTGTGTAGCTTGCTCATGTACCTCAACTCTCTAGGTTTTTTACATGACATACATTTTTCTTCATCTCCACCTCCTATTTTGTTTTAACTTTTTTCTTCTAAATACACATTTTCCTCCATCTTGGATTTTTCCTTCACCACTTTTTCATCCTTTTGAGATTCTTGGGAAACATCCTTCACTACTTTATCTTCTACGAGCCTCTTTTGCAATTATTCCTTATTTTTAAGGTCTTTTTTTCTTTTTTATTTGACTTCTTTGGATGATGTTAGAGCCTTAACTTTATTTTTTTGTTCCTCCTATTTTCACTACTTCTCTTTATATTTTTCTACAGTTCTTTTGGCTACTTTCTTATCCTATATTTTCTTCTTTTGTGCCTCCTCTACATCTTTCTCTCTTTTTTTTTTAATTTTATTCCTCTATTTTATTATTCTCCTATTTTATTTCCTTATTATGTTTTCTCCTCTTCTTCCTGGAGCTACTAATGTGGTGGGAAAACAATATCCATGTTATCACTAGTCATGGATGAAAACTATTCATCTTGGTAAGGTGGCATGTGGGGAATTTTTCTCCACCAAAGAACATGGGACATCCATTTTGGAATTATATGGATGGATATGGGTTGAATTTTTTGTGGGGATCCATAACTATAAATTGATTTCTAGTCAAAAAGGAGATTCTTTACCTTTTTTGACTCTTATGTGGGAGACCAAGACCACTATTCTAGATTGATCACTCATGTACAGTGGGGAAAATTTCCATGTGGGAAATTTATTTTGATTTTCATTGTGAGAGAGGGTCAAAATTATAATTGGGGACAAGTCAAAAAGAGAATCCACTACTTTTGGAAGCACATGCAAAGTGGAAGACAAAGACAACTTTCTTGATTGACCAACCAAGTGGAGTGGGAGATAAATTTTAGTGGGTTCCAAACTAAAGTGGAACACATGGTGGAACGCCTTTTCCTATTGATGAATAGTCCCTCCAAGTGGAGGAGGTCTAATTTTTTGGCTTCCCTTATACTTCTTCATTGTAAATTCTATAAATTGGTTAACCTGCTTTGTATTTGGTAGGTTAGGCTAGTGTTAGAGAAGAAAGCTTTGGGAGAAATATTTGAAATCCTCCTTCGCATGATGAGGCCAAGTATTTGTATGTGTGAGAAGGATAAGCTTGTTGAAGTTTAGAGAGAGAATCATTTTTATGCTTTATATATGTGAGGAAGAAATAAATTTTTGAAGCTATGTGATTTGTATGAGAGATTAATGAGAATATGAGATTATTTTGATAGAGAATTATGTATTTTGTGTGAGAATTGTGAGATTTATGGATTATTGAATTCATCATGGGGTTGGAGGCTACATAAAATGGTATCAGAGCTGAATTTATTCACATAACCTACTGTAGATTATCTTCTTTTTTTTCTACCTTAGAGTTTTTATCATATTCTACAGAATTCATTGCTTGTTTTGTTTTTCTATGAATTTATCATGTGGCTTGGTTTTATATGATTATTTTTTGCTATAAGTTGATCATCTAAAATTTTATGTTGTGCACTAATTGGTTTAGACTCAATTGCTTAGGGAATTCTTAGTGAAGTTTGGGAATATGGAGACAATGATGATGAAGGTGGTGAGGGTGGTGGGGTTAGACAAGGGGAATGGGAGTGGGAAACATATAATGAAATGAAAACTCTCTAATTTTTATCAGTGTTTTTTATTAGGCCATGGGGACCAGGGTTATTTTATGTCACTTAGATGTACAAGTCTGATTATAGTTTATTACTCTTGTGTTTGTTTGAATTTAGCTTCTTCCTTGAAATATTATATTATGTAAAATGTCCACATTTGATTTTTGATGATTGGTGATGTCCTTACAGTACCATGAGTACGTAGTCTTTGTATCAGTAGCCTTTGTGGACTTTCCTTCTATAATATATTTATTCCAACACTATTTTTATGCATTCATCTATGTTGGTGCCATCTCTAAAATTAATGAAATTAGACCTGATGCTCCTCTATTAAATATATATTATGTTCCATGTTTTATTTATTCCTCCTCTATGATTGTATCTATAATTATGGAGATAGGAGGTGTAGGTATATGTACTAAAAATATAGTTGGGACATTATTTTATAGAGAGTAGGTGTGAACTGCTTTCCAAAATAAGATTTATTTCTCTTGCTCTTCCTCATAGATTTGATTTTTTATATGTTCCAACATGGAATTATATCACTTTTCCTCTATGACCCCCAAATTATTTAGGTCATAATTTATGACAATCTTTGGCATGTTTTTATTGCTCATCCATGGATTCACATTGTTAGTATTCTTCTTTGATGGGGGTAATTTTATTTAAGTTATTTATGATTTCCTAAGAATTTGTGTGAATAAGACATAGATGGTTATTATTTTGATTATGGTTAGGTCTACAGTTTTAATTTTACTTATGGTGGTGGTTATCCTACTTTAGTATGTATGGATCATAGTGGTTATACTAATGTTGTAACTAGGGACTTCTGCCTCGTTACCTCTACCTTTGAATATAAGATGTTGATGAGGAATGAGTGAGGTGTTATTGGTGGCTTGGTTAGCTCATGGATCAATATTTTTGTCCTATTATGTAGTTTGCTGATGGTGGAGAGTGGTCCCAAGTATTGAATTACATCAGTAAGCACCTAAGGGTGTGAATAAATCAACCCCTAAACTCCATTCCACCATTGGTTAAAACATTTTAGCTACACATAGTGATGTCTAATATTTTTCCATTTAATATTTCAAAGGGCATTGTTAGGTCAATAGTCGACATCTGGTGTGATTGGGCCATCAGGCAATATACATTGTTTGAAACAAAAAATTAATACTAAAAATTTGTATTGAAAATTCTGATATGCATTTGTAATAAACTTATGAATGTTGATGATTAGTTCCATTACTATAAACTCTTGATAATTAAAATATTCTCCAAGTTAGATTATGTCATTGCTAATTTCAATGACTCCCTTAATTATTTAATGCACACTTTTTGTGGTCTAGCAATATTGCTTTGTGATACATTTAATGAGAAATCATATTGGTACAACATTCAATGATTCAATGGGGATCCATATTGATTCTTATGCATAAGCCTCCTTTATGTCATAGTGGATCAAAGGGATCTTAGTTTTGTATGGGGCCAATATTTTTCTTCTTGATGGTAATCTAGTCATGTGTGCCATCATGGTGGAATTTATACATATTTTAACATTATTGGACAAAAAATTGACCCTTCATTGTATCAAATCAAGATATTAATAATAAAATCAATTAATTAGCCAAATATAGGTAGATTTATAAAGCATTCAACACCTGATCCTTGCAGTCTATTTGGTATGGATAGGGATCCTTGCTATGAAGTTATTATTGGTGCTTAGGGGAACCATTCATCATTGGAAATGTCAATGAATTTAAAGGAATCATGATCATGATATCTAATTTTCAACAATATTAACCCAATTCCCATCTATTCGTTCTTTAAATTTGATAATGGCACAAATCTAAGACCTATCCATGCTTCTTTTTTTTGTAGTGCAATCACATTGAAAACATTTCTCAAAAAAGTCATTTAAATATAGATATCATAAGGTTCTCATGTAATCTAAATTGAAAACATATGATTTTTCTCTCTATGTTATTTATTTTACAAATTTTACTCCCCCAATCATCTCTGACACTTCACATTAGTTCTTTGATATTATTTTCACATTTTTATCTATTCACTTTAAATTTTGAAGGTTGTTATGATGTTACCTTTACCTTTTCTATGCATAGATTCAATATCCCTTCTAATGGGATTCAAGGATGTCATGTTCTACATTTTGTCTACTTAAGAGTTTCCTTTAGTATGCCTTAGCTCCATCTAAGAGATCTAAATATTTTGTAAATATTGTAATCTTTGGTCTAATTTTTCATAAAATACCATAGTAGTTAAAAAATTTAACAATCCACTGTACCATTTATTTACCTTATCATTCCCTAACATATTTCATTGACTCCTGCATTGACCAATTTATAGTTTTATCAATACTTTATTATTTATATTTTTGTGTTATTCAAATTTTAATTTTGTACATGTTCTGAATGTTTGTGATATAGATACAACAATATACACATATACACTAAAACCTTAAAAATAAAAATAAAAAGTATAAAAGAAACAAAATTCATAACTACATGGTGCTACTCAATACCCACTCTTTTTCTATATAATATTGATATATATCAATGGTATTATAGCTTAATCTTACAACCATTTACTCACCCTATAAATATTGTTCCCCAATGTCCCTTGACCACTATCATTTTTTGTTTTGCTACTCCATGGATAATGTATGGTATTTTAGATTGAATGCATATCTTACTTGGATGCATCTGAAATCTATTTTCATATAATAAAACTATCTATTTTAGGAAAAATTATTTTGATCTCAATTTATGATCATGCCACTCCTTTTGGCTCTTTTTTGTTTCCTATATCTAACTTACTCTCTGTCTGTTTTCCTCCATGTGTGTTAAGTCCAACAATCTTCCTTGAAGTGAGTCTTGGTCTCCCAATTGCATTATGAAATCAATTTGTAGGCTATGAACCATGTATTCCATGGGCACCACTTTTTCCATTACATGCACCAACTAAAAATGAGTGAATCTCATCACACATTTATAGTTACTTATATATGCCCATAATATTACAAGTATATGATCATCATAGTCATCCCTCTACACATTACATATTTTCAATAACTTTATTTGATTAATTTACCTATCCATAGGCTTGAGGAGGATAATCCTTATTTTTATGTTTAAATATCATGAAATATATAGTAATATTTTTTCTGGTGTTATTCAAGAAGTGTGTTCCTTTATCATTGGCTAGCTTTAAATGACACAAAATAATGTTATGATGTTTTCATTCAAAAATTTATCTACGTATTGTGTATTATAACTTTGGTGTCACAATAATGTGTACCCTTTTTTAAAATCACTTGTCACAATAATTATATATCTAACATGACTACACTTATAGGCACATTAATGGGACCTAAAAAATAAATTCCCAATTATTCAAATAGTTACACAACTACAATTAGATTTAAAGGCATTTCATCCCTCTAGTTCAGTCTTCCCACTCATTAACAAATTTTGTATTGTTTTGTGCCTCTATGTGTATCCTAAAACATGGTAAACCACCACAAGATACTTTGTATTATTTTTACCATAACAAATTCTCCTATAAATTTCCCTCCTATGACACCCTGGTGTGCTTTTCCTAGTAGTTGTGGCCTCTCATGATCTAACCCTACTCTTTGAAGCACATCATATTCATCCATATTATAGATAATTTCATTGAAAATATTGAATGGTAAAGCTTGTGTGACCAAATTATTTTTTTATTTCTCCTTATAGTGTGTATGTATATATATATATATATATATATATATATATATATATATATATATATCCTACAAGTATTGGATTGTTCACCAAGTATCATAGGTCTTGTTGATCTGTGAAGAATTCAAATGGTGTAGCTAATAGATAATGCTTAAATTTTTGTAGTGTGAAACCATAACCAATGAAAGCTTTCATATTACTACATGTATAGGATGATCCAATTTCCCATCCCCAAGTTGAGCCAACATGGCCCCTACTATTGTTCCCAAACATCTATATGTATGAGAAACAACTTACTCTAATCAGAAAATACCAAATTAGAAATGTTACTAATCTTTATTTCAAAGCAATGAAGGATGCCTAACATTCTTAGGTCCATTCAAACCTTATATTTTTTTAATAATATCTCCAATGGTGTTGATATGGTTTTGTACATATTGATGAACTTGTGATAATACCCAATGTGTCTTAGGAAATACCACACTTCTGAATAATTTACTGGAGGTGTTAGTACCAAAGTGACTATGATATTGACTTGGTCTACAAAAATATCATAATTTCATAGTATATATCCTAGGATAACACCAAAATTTGTAAATAACATGGCTTTACTTAAAATCAACATAATTTGCAGTGCCATACATCTTTCTAGCATAAGTCAAAGCTTTGGAAGGTAATACTTGACTAAGGAAAACATAGCCTAATCATCTAGGTGAACTTATATAAATAATTTTATGAATCCTTAAAATCATTGAATACATCTCTAGAGAATATAGGTTGATCATTTTTAGGAACAAAGGGCATCACCTTGTATGCAAATAGATCCCACTATGTTGTAAAAGTGTTCTTTTTTAGGTATTTCACTATGATTAGAATTTGATGATAACCATAGAAACCATCTATGATTGAATATAATTCATGTCTTGTGATTGAATCAATAAATTTATTTATAAAATGAATCAGGAATTAGTCATTCATGTAGGCATTGTTTAGTTCCCTATGTTCACCACAAAATCTTATTTGTCTTGAATTCTTGGGTTAAACCACCATGGAAATTACCTAATCTAATTTATCTACTGGATATATGGTCCTTGCTTCCTACATCTGGTCTATCTTTTCTTTATTTAAATTTATATTGATATTTATTATATATGGCTACTTATTTATAAGCCTTGTCAATTATTCAAGGTTTATGTGTGTCTCCTCTAATGAAGGGTATACACCCTTAACTTATAATTTTGTTTTGGAAAATACATACTGATATTCTTGAAGCAATTGTATCACCTTTGATATCTGGTGTTGTGTCCAATAATCTTTTATAGTGGTAAATTTTGGTATAAAATCTATACCATTATTTTCAAGTGCCTTATTTATCGGTTCTTAATAGATTTTGTTGGTCCCTCTTGGAATAAAATCTCATAATTTCATTTCTCCCATGGAATCTTGATTATTTATATTACACAACTAAGTATCTTTTATTTTATTTGAGATGTTGGCTTTAGGATCCTCTACCTCTCATACAAGTTCAAATAATCCCTTCAAACTTAAATCTTCCTCACTATTGTTGGATTTTTTCTCTCTACACTATCTTGAATTTGGTTGCAAGATTTCAAAAAAGAATTATTATTTCTACATGTTAGACCTATATTTGGTCTTATGTAGTAAATATGTCTTCTTGCTGCCCATGACATATAAATATTTTCATTTATGTATTCTGCACCATTGGATTTTCATCTTTAAACACAAATGTATCTATAAAATCATGTTAGACCTAGGGATAATAATTGGTCCCATTCCTTAGATCTTGATGATGTACCATGATTAAGGAATAGGTGTTAAAGTATGTTACATCATATTCACCCAATAACTTGGTTTTACACCCTATGATGACCATAGATCTACCCACCTATGAATCTGTAACTTAGGGCATTATCCCCCTTATAAAAATTGCTATTGATTAGAAATCATAGGCACTACATGGAAACTAGCTCACATCATTTCACAAGTCTCTTCCCAATGTAACTGATTTGATCAGTGCACTACCCACCATTTTACAACCACATATTTTAGCACATAGTTTAGTCCATTGACCTAAATATCTATATTGGGAACATATTGTTCTAACCTAGAAATAAGTTAAATGAAATATTTGGTTTTAAATTAATATAGTATTTGTCTCTCAGTAGTGTATACCATTTTCATCATCTTTACCTTGGAGTCTTTGTATGCCTAGTTTAACATATGTGTGTCTAAGTAACCACTTACACAAAACATAGCCTCCCAATGCATAGTAACCTCAAGAGTAGGTTATACATAGTCATGTATACATCTAAATTTCATCACTTCATTTATTGTCACTTATATTAATATTAGTTGACATTAATTTCACCTATCTCATCTAATCTCATTTATCTCTCCTAATTATGTCATAATATCACCCCTTATAGTCATTTATCTAAGCATCCCCCTTAATTATTCTTCATCATGTTAACCTTATTCCCACCCCAAAAATCAATTAATTCACATAATTCCCTATTATTTACTAACTAACTCCACTTATCCATTATATTATAATTTTCAATTCTAATCCCACGTATGCTAGCCTATTCCTAAGCTAAAGTGGCTAGTGTTATTTTGTTAAAAAATTGGTAGGGAGGAAGTCTTGGGGTCAAATCCCCCTACATATTTTTTTGCATAAAGCCATTTTTTTTGTACCTTTGTATAAGCTAAGGCTAATAAAATTTGTCAGGAGACGTTAAATTGTAACGGGAGAGGTGTTTTTGAGGAAAAATGAATGTCTAGGTTGTTCCTATCAACGTCATCATCTTCTTCGGGAATGGAATCACAATTGTTTGAACCCCTAAACTCCACAAATTACCATATTTGGAAGCTGAAAATGCAACAACTCCTTCAATAAAAGGGCTTATGGAGAATTTTTTTTGAAACAACACCTGCGGCATTCACCACTGAAAAAGACAAATATGCATATGGTTGTAAGCAGGATGAGGCTCTTGGATTGATTTGCCTCAACGTCTCAAATAATCTTCAATTTCACATTGAAGATGCTACAATGCCAAAAGAGGTATGGGAAAAATTTAAAAACCTATTTGGCAAAGTTAATGAGTTTAAAATTTTGAAATTAGATGCAGAATTGAGTACTCACTCTCCATCAGATTTTCCTTCAATAGATGAATTCTTGGCAAAATTCAAATTTATTAGGTCACAGTTGAAAGCTGGTGACAATGATAAAAGTGATCAGGAGTGGATTTTCATGATTTTTTCAAAGTTGAAAGGACCATATAGTGTTTTTTCCTCTACTTTTTATACCATGATGGATACATTAGGTGATGAATTCAAATGGCCTTCCTTTGAAGTTTTTTGTGAAAGATTGACTAGGGAGAAAACAAAATTAATGGCCCTAGATGCTCTACCTGGTCCTAGTCATGCTCTAATTGCTAATTCTTCCAAAGTAAAACCTTCACCTAAGTCTAAACAAAAGCAAGCACCTTCAAATAACCCTCCAAAGTCCACCACCCAGACACCACATCATTTTAAATCTACTAAGACCAAAAAGTCCTTTAAGCAAAATAAGAAAACATTTGGTCCATGAATTTTTTGTGGTGGTCCTAATCATGATGAAAGTATATGTTTTAAGAAGATGGAAGCATTAGAGGCAGTAGTCAGACAACACAAAATTTCCATTCCGTCTCCATCTCCTTCTACTTCTCCTGTAGGAAAAGGGAAAGCACTTTCAGCTAGGGCTACATCTTCATGTCATGATCAGTAGATTTTTGACTCAGGTGATTCTCACCATCTCACACATTATAAGGATATATTGTCTTCTCTTATAGATTGCAGTACATCAAATATTGTTATGGGTAACTCCTCATAGATTGAAGTTTTGGGATCAGGTATTGTTGACAAATAGGATGGATGTTTTAACAATGTATTGCTTATACCCCAAATCCCTTCTAATATTCTCTCTGTATATCAAATATGTAATTCTGGTACTGGTAAAATTATGGAGTTTACTCCACATGATGTTGTAATAAGAGAATGTAATGATCCTAGTGAGATAGTTGCTACAGGTACAACAAACCATACTGCAAGACTCTATACTTTTGATAATTTTGAGTCTTCTATGTCTTCTGGTTCTTCACTTATAGCACATGGTAATATTCTTAGAAAATTGTGGCATGAGAGATTAGGGCATTTTATTTATGGATATATGCAACAAATGAGTTCAAAACATCTTGTAAAAGGCCTTCCTAAGGTCTCATGTATTGATGGAGTGTGTCCTGGTTGTCTAGTTGGTAAACAACACCAGGATCCATTTCCAATTGGTAAGGCCACATGTACAAATGCACCCTTAGGGTTGGTTCATAGTGATTTGATTAATTCTCCAACTCATTATTTTTTAGGGGCCAAATATGCACTCACATTCATTGATGATTTCACTCATAAAACTTGGGTATATTTTCTCAAGTTGAAAAGTGAAGTTTTTGAGACTTTAAAGGCTTTCAAAGCCTTTGTTGAAAGACAATCATCTCTTCCTCTTAAGAAGATATGCACTGACAATGGGGGGGAATATGACAGTAATGATTTCCATGATTTTTGTATTGAGCATGGGATACAACACCAGTTCATTGTACCACACACTCCTCAACAAAATGGTGTAGCAGAGAGGAAGAATCGAACATTGAAAGAGATGGCAAATTGTATGATTCACTCCAAAAATTTGGGTCCACAATATTGGGCTGAAGCAGTAAATTGTGAAAACTACATTCAAAACCGTATGCCTCACAAAGCTATACATAATATGACACCTCAAGAAGCTTGGTCTGGGATCAAGCCTGATATTTTAGATTTTCGCATCTTTGGGAGTCAAGCATGGGCATTTGTTATTGATGACAAATGCAAAGCTTTAGAGAAGAAAATCTAACCACTCATTTTTGTTGGCTATTGTGAAGATGTAAAAGCCTACCACTTTTTTGATCCTGTCACATATGATGTGTTTTTTTGACGGGATGTTCAGGTTGATGAGCCACCCACTCCACAGGAGTGTACATCTAGTTCTTCTCCTCCTGCTACTGAGGATAGTGAATATTTTGCTTTCTATTGTTGATGATGATGATGATGTTGCACTTGTTCAACCATCTTCTTCACCACCTTTTCCCAAGTGGGCAAAGAGCACTGTATAGGTAACTGGTTCTTTCGTTAGTGATCCATCTGATTCTCATCGCACTCACTCATAAGCATCTGGTGTTGCTCTTTTGGGACAAGTTTGTACAGATGATCCAATGTTTTTTTGAGGCCATTACTATACCTGAGTGGGATTTTGCAATGTATGATGAGTATTCTTCATTGATGAAGAATGATACTTGGGATCTTGTCCCTCTTCCTAAGGGAATAAAACTTGTAAAATGTAAATGGGTCTATAAGACCAAATATGTTGTAGATGGATCAGTAGATAAGTACAAAGCTAGATTAGTAGCTAAGGGTTTTTCATAGGTTGAAGGGGTTGATTACTCTGAGACCTTTGCCCCTGTAGCTAAGATGGATTCTATTCGGCTTGTACTCTCTCTTGTTGCTTCACATTCTTGGTCAGTTTTTTAGATGGATGTGAAGAGTGCCTTCTTGCATGGTGATCTCCATGAGGAGATCTATATGGAGCAGCCTCTAGGATTTTTGTAAGACTCATCATTGGTTTGTAGACTCCGTGGTTCTCTTTATGGCCTCAAACAGGCTCCTAGAGCTTGGTATGAGAAGATGGATAGTTTTCTTTTGAGTTTTGGTTTTATTCGTTGTGAGTCTGATCACAATGTATACATCCTAAAGTAAGGTGAGGAAATTGTCATATTGGTTTTGTATGTTGATGATCTCATCCTCACTGGCAGTTTAGATTCATTGATACATGACATCAAGGACAAGTTGGCAGATAGGTTTGATATGATAGATCTGGGACTTCTACATTATTTTCTTGGTCTTCAAGTTCTTCAGTCTTCTGAGGGAATCTCTATTGGACAGCAGAAGTATGCGATAGACCTTCTTCATCGATTTGGCATGGTTGATTATAAGCCTACCCCCACTCCATATCAGTTAGGTATTGTGTTGTCTACCACTTGTATGAATCCTCTTGTTGATCAAACTTTGTATAGGCAACTTGTAGGTAGTATTTTATACCTGACTCATACTCGTCTCAACATCACATTTGCTGTGAACCTTGTCTCTCAGTTCTCACATGAGCCTCATGAGAGTCATTGGAAAGAAACCAAGCATATTTTTTTCTACATTCGGGGCACCACTCACTTTGGTATACATTACACACCACAAAATTCTACACATCTTGTTGGATACACTGACTCTGATTGGGTTGGTGATGTTGACACTCGCAAGTCCACTTGCAGATTTGCTTTCACACTTGGTTTAGGTCTAGTTGCTTGGGCATGAAAAAAGTAGACTACTATTTCATTGTCCTCTACTGAGGTTGAGTATCAAGGTGTTGTCAAAGCTAGTCAGGAGACACTTTAGCTTAGATAGTTGCTTGGAGAGTTTGGCTTCACACAGTAGGGTCCTACTACTCTTTGGTGTGACAACCAAAGTGTGATTGTTATTTCATGCAATCCTATTGAGCATCAGTGGACCAAACATATTGAGATTCACATGCACTTCATTCAACATCTTATCCAAGATGGAGTTCTTTCTTTGGAGTTTGTGCCTACAGTTGAGCAGATTATAGACATCTTCACTAAACCTTTGGCTTCTCCTCATTATCTTCAGTTGCAAGCGATGCTTGGGGTGAAGGAAGTTGTACTTGGGGGCGATTTCCCATGAAGTAATTCCTTTCTTTATTTTTCATACATTTTATTGGTTTGTACAAGGGTACCTTGTCAGGCCTAGTAGCTGGGACCCATATTTGTTTGTCATTCTCCCTATGTTTCGCTTAAGGGAGAGTGTTGGAATAATGAATATTTAATCTTACCTATGGATAATAGGGTAAGTTATTTATTACCTAGGGTTAATTTTATTTACCTAGGATAATTTTTTTTATTGTTGAGAGTCTCTCAACAATATTTTTGTTCATAGTATTTGAAAACAAATAGTTTGTTTTCTCTATTTTGTAATCACAACAAATAGTTTGTTGTTGTAAAACAAACTACTTGTATTATATATACTTTACAATCTAATAGATTGTAATGAGAGAATAATGAGAAAATACAGAGAATTTTTAGGATTATCACCTATTTTTTAGGTGTGAGAGAAAAACATATTTTATTCTCTGGTATTATTTTTGCAGGTTACTTGTTGTGGGTTCTTTCTCCTGGATTGATCATGTGGATCATGTATATCTCCTGCTCATTCTTTCATTGCCATATGCCTAGTCCTTAATCATCAATATAATCACCTCATTTAATTATTTAATAATATTGTTTTTCCTCCCAATGTATTCTAGAATTATCTAATTATAGAATCCTATTCATCTTAGCCCTCCTCTCTAGAAACCTCTAATTGTAGAGGTTTCCAAGGAATTTTTTATTACTTTTAATTCTCCTTCTCTCTTGTATTTAAATCTACCACCACTTCATTGAAAAACTAATTAGCATAAACATAAGATATATAAGCCTTCATAATATCATCCATAAAAACATTCAATTTAAATATCTTGATCAATCCAACATTCATTTAAAATTATGAGTCTACTTGTAAGCAATCTCTATTTATAATCCTTAGTCTTTTTGTTTAAATCTTGATTGGGAACATTTAGACTTAGATTCAGATGATATTTTGAATGATTCATTTTAATTTAATGTGATCTAATGGTTCTCAATTTTAATGGTAAATTGTATATTTTGTCATTTTTTATATAATTTACATAATCAAATCTATTATTCAAAATTATCATTTACATTTGGTGATCATAGTGGGAACCTTCCTCTTGAACTGACATATTGTGGTTTAAGTGTGTTAATAAATATTTTAGGTCATATTAAAGGTGGATTGTGGCTCAAATTTTAAAAAATACCATGTTCCAGGTAAAGTGCAACATTGATCTACAACTTATAGCCTTGCAGAGGTAGTTTTACATACCCCAGATTTGATTTTGCCTAACTATATCAACTAATCACCAACCATTTAACATTTTTTGGGACTTTTCAGTCTTTAATCAAAATTTAATGTACACAAATGTGGTTTTGATTAATAAATGTAGTTTTCCCCCTAATAAGTATAGTTTTGATCTTGACAAAAGTTTATAGGTCCTAAGTTTTTCATTTCTAACAATATTTATTGCTTATATCTGTTCATAATCTGATTATATGGGAGAGGGATTATATTCAGACATAATTTATTACCCCTGAATCACCCTTCTAACTATATTTTGTAATAACACCTATCCACAGTCATGGTATTAATTTCCATCTATAGTTTTGCCTCTAAAAGAGGTGGTTTTGAGTTAGACATAGAAATCACTCATTTAAGCTTATTATTTTTACTATTTGATCATTTTGTTATCTCTGTCTAGTTGTGTTTTGTTTATAGGGAAGGGGAGGTTCTACCCAAACAACATCAAATATAATTTAAAAACTTTTTTTAATTATCTACTACAAGACTACCTATTGTCTCCAAATCTTGCACCCTAGAAGAGGGTTGTTTAGACCTCCTCCAAATTTGGGCAACATTGGGACATTTCTAGGACTGTGGGTGTGCCTATAAGTGGAAATGAACCTCTAGGTTGAAAGGGCTAGCTCCCTGCATTATCTTTTTGTGCAAAAAAAATGTTTAGCTAGTTTGTATGAGTGAAAAGAGTCAGAAGTTTTCATAAATAAAAAAGCCTAGTCTAAAATGGTGATACACCAAGAATTAGTATCCACATGTATGCCATATACTTATGCATAATATAGTAGAATATAGTCTATAACTTAAGCTCTAGAAGATTCCAACATTAGTATTTCAATGTAGAGACAAAATTAATGAGATCACACAATGTAAATAATTAGGAAAGACAACCTATATAGTCCAGAAAAAGGGTTACACGTGTAAAATTTCATACAGCTAGAATGCACTCTAAATTACCTATTGGATCAACTCTTTGCTCAAAATCATGAAGGATAAAGAATATAAGGATAAAAAATCGCTTGATATCACTCTATGTATCTTGCATGCCCAATAAAATGCTTATAACTTAGAAATAAAATAGACTTGTGCTTCTTTACTCAAAGGCAAGAAAATGGAAAAACATTCCAATAGGGATTAACTATACTATCTATGGATGATAAAATAAGAGCCCAAGGGTCCTATTTATAGAAAAATAGGGAGAGAAGAGAGAGATCTTAGGTGACAAAATAGAAGCCTCCAAAATGGTTTGCTATCACCATCCTGGTGAAACTGATTTTAGTTGTTCTCTCATTCAGTTGGAGTTTATCCTTCTCTTTGATTCACCCTCTTGAAATGACTAGGATCACTGTAAAACCAACGGTGAGATGACCCTCCATACGAAATGGCTTGGATCACTACTATGAACCTTAGATTATTCTTTAAAGCTTATATGTTTTGCACTGTAGACCCATTTAGGCCTTTTGAACGGCTCTACTTATAAAACCTATAAGTCATGCATGCTAGAAAACTTGATTTGAATTATCCTTGCTCTTTCAAGTTTTTTGATTGCTTCTACTTATAAAATTCATAAGAAAATATATTTTGAAAACCCAATTTTACTTTGCTTAAGACCCTTTCAGGTTTTTTGAATGGCTTTACTCCTTGCTTGCTCCTTCAGGTTCTTTGATTGCTTCTACTTATAAAGTCATAAGTCAAGCACGTTGGGAAACCCAATTTACATTGTAGAGTCATTCAAGTTATCCCAATGACTTTAATTCTTATTTGAAGAATTTGGGCATGAATTTGACATCCTATGGCATGTCACCAAGTTGCACTCGAATGGATAGTTGGTTACCCTAAATTTGATGTCCTACAGTATGTCATGTCTTTGAATCCCAATGGATAATTGGTTGAATTAAATTTGACATCCTACGACACTTCACTGGGATCCATTTGGGTCAATCTTATTATTTTGAGAATTTTTCCTAAAGTAATTCCTTTAGACAATTTATTCGAAGGAATTTCTTTGAGAATATTGCCTAAAAAAATAAGGCTAGTTCCTTTGAGAAATTTTCTCGAAGGAAACTTGGGAAAGTGTCCTTCAGAAAAGTTCTGAAGGATACCTGGGAAAGGCACAAGGTCTCTTCAGAAAATTTTGAAGGGCATTTCCAAAGGAAATGGCCCTTTGAAACTTTTTTGAAGGTAATTTCCAAAGACAAAGGGCCCCTTGGGAAAAATCCTGAAGGGTAACCTTAGAGAAAGTAGGCAAAATTACCCTTTGGAAAAGTTTGAAGGGACACTTGGGGGAAAATGTGGCCTTCGAAACTTTTTCAAAGGGTCACTTAGACAAAAATTTCCCTTCAAAAAAGTTTGAAGGGACACTTGGGGGAAAAAGTTCCCTTCAAATTTTTTTTAAAGGGTCACTTGGACAAAAAGTGCCCTTCAGAAAATTCCAAAGGGACACTTGGGGGGAAAGCAAGGCAAGAAAGGCCCTTCAAAAAATTTATGAAAGGCACTTGAAAGGGAAGTGGTCCCTCAGAACATTTTTGAATGGTAGTTCAAGGTAAAATAAATCAAGAAAGGCTAAGGAAAATAAGGTAAGGGGAAAAAACAAAGAACAAGGGAGAAGAGCTCGAACCAGGAGAGGCCGAAGGGAAAAGACAAGCAATAAAGCAAGTGACCAAACATAAAAAATCAGCAAGGGAGAAATGAAAAGAGCCAAAGGGAAAACACAAATTGGTCATGTAAAAAATGGTCAACATTCTAGTGATTTCTAGGGGAGACATGTTTGTTATGCCATAAGACCAGTCACCTAAATCCTTCCATTGGGCATGGAGTCACACAAGAGTAAACAAGAGTTGAAATAACAAGCCATGGCCAAACACACAAACTAGTAGAGACATGCAAAACCAACAAAAAGAAAGAAAACACATAAAATGGAAATATTGTGCTCCAATACACTTAGGGAAAACAAACACAATAAAATAAAGACACCAAAACAAGGTATATACAAGACATGGCCATCAAGGGTCAAAAGCAAGGCTTCAAATGGAATATATTCATCAAAATAGGCATATCTTCTCCATCCATTTTGGATAGCCAAAAGGAGTTTATTTTCTTGCACTTGTTGATGATGTAAGGACCACTCCACAAAGTATCAAACTTTGTATATTTACCTAGTTTTACTCTATCTTCATCCCATTTCAAAACCAAGTCACCTTATTTGAACACTCTTTCCCTTGCCCTTTTTTTTAAAGTATTTCTTTATTAGAACTTGATGGTGTTCCTAAGCTTTGTGTGAATCAGCTCTTGCCTCCTGTATATGCATTAATTCTATGAATCTAACCTCCATGGGAGTGTTTTCAAGTAATTTCAGCTGTTGTGTAAATTCCAAGGTAGGGAGCTCTTGTGATATGGACAACCTAGCTTCTCTCCCATAGACAAGTACAAAGGGAGAATTACCAATTGACTTCTTGGGAGTGATTATGTCTACCCATAAGGTTGTTGTCATATTTTTATGCCATGCTCTTTGATTGGTTTCCAACATCTTCTTGATGATCTTGATGAGTTTTTTGTTGGTAGACTCAGCCAATCCATTACCTTAAGGGTAGTAGTTGGATGATGTACTCAAATGAACTCCATTCTTTGCTACCCAATCAAAAGTTTTAGCACTTATGAAAGCAAGTGCATTATCTAAGATGATGACATGAGGATCTCCAAACCTTATTATAATGTTGTCATAGAACTCCAAGATGGCATTTTCATTTGATTATTTTAAAGCAACAACCTCTACCCATCTTGTGAAGTAATCTATGGAAATAAATATCCATTTGTGTCTAGCACTTGATGGAGGGTTGATCATGCTAATGAAGTCAAGGCCCCATTTCATGAAAGGTTGGCCCACTTGGATAGGATTCAATAGAAGAGCAATAATATTTTTTTTCTAACAAAGAAAGAACATTGAGGATAAACCTTAGACCAATGATAATAGTCCTTAAAAAGACTAGGCCAATAGTAACCAGCTCTCATTATTTTTGCAGTTGTTGTCCTAGGAGAGAAGTGACCACCGTCTGCACCATTATGGAACTTTTATAGTAGCATATTAAATTGGTCATTGTAAAAGCATCTTAGAAACACATTGCTCACATCCTTCTTAAAGAGAATGCCATCCAAAAGAAAATAAGAAATAACTTGCAGCCTAAAATACCTTCTTTGAGATATGTTTAAGCCATTGTCACACTCACCATTTTGAAGAAAACCAATGATGTCTTGTGTCCAAATTTGATTTTAAATTTGATCATTTGGTTGGTTTTGAACTTGATTTACCAAGGATTTCTCTTTTGGCTCTTGAAAGTCAGATGCTAAGTGCTCACATAAACCTCTTCCTCTTACCAAGCTGGTTACCTTGATGCCTATGTCATATGTCATCACCTTCATGATCCATCTAGCTCTCTTCTCATTAAGATCCCTACTTAGGAGAAACTCCTTGGTGCTAGGATGGGATACCATGATGTATATCTTGTTGTTAGAAACCATATGCCTAAATGTTTTCAATCTTTTATTGACGGTTAAATCTTACTTCTCAATAAAAGAATTTCTCACTTTGTAGTCTTCTAAGCCTTGGTTGAAGAAAGTAATTGGTTGCTCAACATCTTCATCATTATTTTGCATAAGCATAGTTGAGATTGTGTCAAGATTAGAAAAAGTATAAAGAATGAAATCTTTAGAAATAATTGGATTTAAGAGAGTGGGAGATGCTACAATTTCTTGCTTGATTACCTCAAAGCTGCCTTTACCTTCCTTTGTCTAAGTAAAAACTTGGTTCTTTTTTAGCATGGTTTTGATAGGCTTTACCACAGTTGAAAATTTTGGGATAAACCTCCTTACAAAGTTTATTTTTTCCAAGAAACTTTGCATCCCTTTCTTATGTTGAGGCAAAGACAAGCCTAGAATATCTTCAATCCTTTCAGGGTCAATAGATAAGCCTTATTTTGAAACAACATGACCCAAAAGCTTACCTTCATGGATAGCAAATATGCACTTCTTTGGATTGAGGGATATGCCATACTCTCTAAACTTCTCAAACAATTTCCTTAGATGTCCCATATAATCAGTATCATCCTTTGAAAAAATGGTTATATCATCAAGGTAAATAAGCAAAAACTTATTGATCAAACTTTTGAAAGCCATGTCCATTGCCCTTTGAAATGTAGCTCTAGCATTAGATAAACCAAATGGAATAATTTTTTAGGCAAAGGTCCCCCACTTGGTGGTGAAGGTTTTCTTGAATTGATCCCCTTCATTTACCAATATTTTATTATAATCTGATTAACCATCAAGAAGTGAGAAACATTGAGAACCTAAAATAACTTGCAGAATTTGTTTCATAGAAGGGAGTGGGTAATGATTCTTGAGACACTTTGTTTAGATCATGAAAATCCACACAAAGTCTAATTTCTCTATTCTTATTTTGAACTAGAATAAGGTTGTCTACCCAAGTTGAGTGCTTGATAGGAAATATAATCCTAGACTCAATCAATTTGGTCAGCTCTTTCTTCATGAGTTCTTCTACCTTGGGGTTGATAGGCCTTTGATTTTGTCTTACCAATTTAGCTCCATGCTCCAACTCAATGGTGTGATGAGTTAGACTTGGGTCAAATCCTTTCAAGTCCTTGTATTCCTAAGCAAATATGTCATGAAACTTGCAATAAAAGCTTGCCTTTCTAGCTAAAAACAAGCCTTGCCAATCTTTAAAAGTTTGTCCTTGAAAATTAGAACTCTCTCATTGTTCTCTTCTTTTGTTGACATGCTTATTATTTGGTTTTTCTTTTGATCATCCTTGTTGAAGACACTCTCCAAGGTAATCATCCCCTTGGGTATTTTATTTGTCTTTAGCTATATAATTTTCTCTTCATAATGATCATGAAACTTATTTTGATTTCTTGAAAAGAAGCCTGCCTCATTTTACAAGAAGTTTGCAATGTGTTCATCACTTTTAAACACTTGCCATGACACTTCATTATCCAAAATGGAAGGTCTCATAATGATCTTGATATGGTATTGATCCTTATCTTGTTCAACATCAGCATCTAAGTCAAAACATGCTCCTATTATAGCCAATCTATTAGCATGCTTGTTCAAGTCTCTTGGTATGGGCTGGATGTTGAAGGCATCAAAATTTTCAAGTAGATCCCAGACCCTATGCTTGTAGGACTTGATCAATGGGTTCTTGGATTTAGCTTGAATTCTCACTTGATGAATGACCAGCTCACTATCTTCATAGACTTTCAAAATCTTGTTTCCTCTCTTCTTTACCCATTAGAGACCATGAACTAAGCCTTCATATTCTACCACATTACAAGTGATCTGAAGTGAAATCTATAAGAAGAGTAGTAACAATTATTTGATGGGGAAACCAACATGACACTATATCTTGTGCCCAATTTTCTCCTTGAACCATCAAAAACATTTCCCACAGGCTATCAAGCTCATGATCTTCATTGGTGACTGAAGGAATTGGAATGTTCTCCCCATGCATGCAGTAAACTCACAAATCAGTTTCCTCAATGAAAGTGTAAGGATCAAGTAAATGTGTTTCAATGTTGTACTTTTCAAGATAGAGGTTAGAAATACCTTCAAGAGGAGAAGATGTTTCACTATTCAAGACTATTTCTTCCTCTTTGCTGATTAGACAATTTTGATTTGTCATTGTCTCTAAGTATGGCTCAATGTGGAACCTTGTTAAGGGCTCAGTCCTTATGGTTACCTTGGTTCCATACCATGTCTTGAAATATATAAAGGACTAATCAACAAAAATTTATCCTCCTTTCTTTTCCATAAAGTCTTTAGACAAGCATATAGCAAAGTGTGATGGAAGGTACACCACCACAATATCGTGCATGATAGGGAAGCTTGGGTAGCCATGTAAAAACACTTTCAGACCTTTGACCAATCCTACCATCTTGGTTGGAGTTCCATCCTACTACAACATGACTTTACTATGTGGCTCATAGTTCAAACCTAGCTTATCAGCCACTACTTTAGGCATAATAGTAGTGCTTGCTCCACTATCCACAATATAATTTTGGACCAACTTATCTACCATAATGAGTGTGAAGTAGAAGGGTGGAGGCTTTTTAGCTTTAGTGGAAGGCTCCAAAAGATTATTTGGAGAATTTGTGAGAGCCACACTATGATGCTTTGAAGATTGAGAGGTCACATGCATGCTTGATAACTACTCTTGCAAAAGTTCCTTTTGACCAAGTATATGTAGAACCTTCTAAAGGGATATGCTTGTCTTAGTGATCTTTAATGAGTCCACAATATTTAGAGATGTAGTATTCACTTCTCTTGAATTTTTTATGGTAATAAAGGACCTTTATCTTGTTGTGTTGAAATATTGGAAATTGTATTTACATTTTTATTTTATTGAGGAACATGGCTTGTAGAAGGTGCATCACCTTGATTGGCACTTTGTGGCCTTAGAGAGGCATCACTTGGAACTATTTGTGGCTCCTGACCTTCTCCCAAGGCTCTCTTCTTGGCCCTTCTATTAGATATAATTGACATTCCTTAAGTCAAAATAAAATTATCTTTTCCTTGAAAATTCATCATTCCCACACTTAGGCTACTGCCTTCTCCATGACTATCCCTTTAGCTGGGACATGCTTCTTCTACTATCATGTAAGGATTAACTTCCTCTTGTGTAGTCAAAACATAGCTGGTCCTCCATCATCATGTGTAAACTGACCTTGAGGCTACCCCCATTGGTCACATGATCTTCTCCTTGCACTAGATTTACATGAACTAGAACAATAGCTGTTATGAGAGGATTAGAATTTGGATTATATGCATTAGGTTGCTTGCTATAACCTTATTGATTTTGTCCTCTCCTTTGATAATTGTATTGGCATGGAGATATATATCCTTGTTGAGGATAGTGTTGTGAATTAGGAGGAACACTTCAATGATATTGAGCTTTCTTGAGCTAAGCTCTCAATGATCTGATTTCTTCATCCTTGTCCATAACATTATCCACCTTCTTGGGAAAGGCTCTTGGATTCACATTGACATTGGGAACTTGTGACATGCTTAAAGCTCCAACTAAATTTTGGGACAACAAAGGCATGGAAACTCTTGGAGGAAGTCTTCCAACCTAAATTAAGTTATTCTTAGCCTCAATTGCTAGCTCATATGTACCTGGAAGAGTGAATCCTCCCATTTATTGCAACATAATAGCAACATCAGTACCAATCCCTTTGAGGTATGTTGGGAACACAAAGCTAGGAGGAGGTCTCAAGATTGGTGGAAACCTATACCATGTTCTTTGAAATATCTCATGAAAATCTCCTACGGATTCATTTGGACCTCTTCTTATTATATTCAGTTGATGTATTAGGGAAGCATAATCACTCTTATTTTCGAATCTTGTCACCAATAGGTCTCTAAAGCCATCCCAACTTATAATGTAGCCCCATCCAAGATTCTATACCAGTCAAGTGCTTTGCCTTTTAAAGACATAGCAAGTAGCCTAATGGCTATGTTGGCTATAGTAACATTATGGAAATTGTATAAATTAGAGATGTCTCTAATATGTTCAGATGGGGTAATAGGATCCTCCCCATTGAAACTAGGAAGATTTTTGGTAGCATTTGGAGGGGTGGACTCATATAAAAGAAGCTTTATTGGGTTTTGGGTATTAAAATCAGGGAAGGGTTGATGTCTATCTATCTCTCCCCTTTCCCCCTTTTCTCTTCTTCCCCTTTGATCCTCTCTTTCTTCCCCTTTTTCAGCTTCTTCCTCTCCTTAAACTTCTTCAACCTCTTCCTCTTCTTCCCCAAAACCTCCTTGCCAAGGATTTAATAGGTCTAGGAGTGGTTTAGGGTGTCTTTATTTCAGAAGAGCTTCAGCTAAGGGGGCTTGGTCAAAAAATATTAAGGACTTTGTGAGGACCATGTAGGATAATGTATAAAACTTGGTCTAGAACCAGGGATTCACACCCTTTTAGAATCACCAAATGTTGGGTTACAGGTATTTATACTAATTTAATCCTATCAAGACCAAAATTCACCTTGACTTAGCAATAATTTGGGTCCCACCAAGTGTGTCATAATTGTTGTCGCCAAATCTTGTACCCTAAAAGAGGGTTGTTCAAGCTTCCTCTAGATTTGGGCAATGTTGGGACATTTCCAGGCCTATGGGTGTGCTTATAAGTGGAAATGAACATCTAGGTTGAAAGGGATAGCTCCCTTATTAGATTTTTGTGTAATAAAACTATTGAACCAATTTTCATGAGTGAAAAGAGTCAGAAGTTTTCATAAATGAAAAGCCTAGTCTAAAATGGTGATAAACCAAGAATTAGTATCCACATGTATGCCCTATATTTATGGACAATACAATAGAATATAGTCTATAACTCAAGCTCTATAAGATTCCAACATAAGTATTTCAATGTAAATATAAAATGAATGAGATCACACAAGGTAAATAATTGGAAAAGATAACCTGTATAGTCCAAAAAAAGAGTTACACATGTGCAAAATCTCATACAGCTAGAATGCACTCTACATGACCTATTGGATCAAATGTTTTCTCAAAATCATGAAGGATAGAGAACAAAAGGATAAACATCACTTGTTGTCACTTTGTGTCCGTTGCATGCCTAAGAAAATGCCTAGAACTTAGAAAGAAAATAATCTTATGCTTCTTTGCTCAAAGGTAAGAAAATGGCAAAACATTCAAATAGGGCTTCATCGTACTATCTGTGGATGATAAAGAAAGAGCCCAAGGGTCCTCTTTATAGAAAAAGAGGGAGAGAAGAGAGAGATATTGGGCACAAAAATAGAAGCCTCCAAAATGGTTTACCATCACCATCCTAGTGAAACTAATTCCATCTATTCTCTCATTTAGTTATAGTTTGTCCTTCTCTTTGATTCACCCTCTTAAAATGACCAGGATCACTAAAAAACCAATGGTAAGATGACCCTGTATAAAAAATGGCTCATATTACCACTATGAACCTTAGATTCTTCCTGAAAGCTTTTGTGTTTTGCACTGTAGACCCATTCGAGCCTTCTAAAAGGCTGTACTTAATAAACCTATAAGTCAAGCATGCTGGGAAACCCGATTTACACTATCCTTGATCTTTCAAGTTTTTGATTGCTTCTACTTATAAAATTCATAAGCAAAGATCTTTTTAAAACCCAATTTTGCTTTGTTTAAGACCCTTTTGGGTTTTTTGAATGGCTTTACTCCTTACTTGCTCTTTTGGGTTCTTTGATTGCTTCTACTTATAAAAGTCATAAGTTAAGCATGTTAAGAAACCTGATTTACACTATAGAGTCATTAAAGTTTTCCCAATGACTTTACTTATTATTTGAAGACTTTTGGCATGAATTTGACATCCTACGATATTTCACCAAGTTTTACCCTAACAGCTAGTTGGCTACCCTAAATTTGACATCTTGCGACACATCATGTCTTTGAATCCCAATAGCTAAATGGATGCATTAAATTTGACATCCTATGGCATGTCATGGGGATATATTTGGGTTGATATTATTGTTTTGGGCAACTTTATTGAATTAATTCCTTCAGACAATTTGTCTAAAGGAATTTCCTTAGGAATATTGCCTGAAACAATAAGGCTAGTTCCTTCAAGAACTTTTCTCGAAGGGCACTTGTGAAAGTGTCCTTAAAAAAGTTCTAAAGGACACTTGGGAAAGGCACAAGGTCCCTTCAAATAAAATTTAAGGGCATTTCCAAAGACAAAAGGCCCTTTAAGAAAAATCTTGAAGGGTAACCTTGGAGAAAACAAGCAAAAGTGCCATTCAAAAAAGTTTGAAGGGACACTTGGGGGAAAAAGTACCCTTCAAAATTTTTCTAAAGGGTCACTTAGACAAAAATTACCCTTAAAAAAAGTCTGAAGGGAAACTTGGGGGAAAAAGTGCCCTTCAAAACTTTTTTGAAGGGTCACTTAGACAAAAAGTGCCTTTCAAAAAAATTTGAAGGGACACTTGTGGGAAAAAGTACACTTCGAAACTTTTTTGAAGGGTCACTTGGAAAAAAAGTTCCCTTTAGAAAACTTTGAAGGGATACTTGGGGGAAAATATTCCATTTGAAACTTTTTTGAAGGGTCACTTGGATAAAAAGTGCCCTTCAAAAAAATTCAAAGGGACACTGTAAGGCAAGAAAGGCCCTTCGAAAAAGTTATGAAGGGCACTTAGAAGGGAAGTGGTCCTTCAAAAAAAATTTTGAAGGGCACTTTAGGGTAAAATAAAGTAAGAAAGGCTAAGGCAAACAAGGCAAGGGGAAAAATGAACAACAAGGGAGAAGATCTCGAGCTAGGAGAAGCTGAAGGGAAAAGACAAGCAACAAAGCAAGTGACCAAACATAGAAAATGACCAAGGGATAAACGAAAAGAGCCAAAGGGAAAACACAAATTGGCCATGAAAAAAATGGTCAACACTACCTATTCATAGAGGTGATTTTGAATTTAACTTGCATTTTTATAGATTACAGAGGTGGATTTGTAAATAATTATTAACAATTTGTTTTATGATCTTTAATAATAAATATTTAGGCCTCTATAGTTTTTTTGTGGTCTTTTATTTTCATAATAAAATTTATGTATATACTACAATATTTGTGGTATTTTATTTTCATAAGAAATTTTTTGTATATGCTACAATATTTTTGGTCTTTGTAGAACTGCATTTTGAAATAGGTGTTATTGATCTATAAAGTTAATTTTAACTAACTGTAAGTGATTTTGACTTATGTAAAATTTGTGAAATGTCTATTTATTAATGCCTAATATAAACTTAATTTAATCAAGTAAAATATCTTTTAGCATTGTAAATATCTACTTTTAAATATACTTTAAAAATCTATCATTTTCCCATTAACTACAAAATGGCATCTTGAAATAGGCAATATTGACTAGCGACAAGCAATTTTTCACTGAACACAGGTGGTTTTGCCTAACCACACAATCATAACTAGTTGATTTTTTATAAAAATACACATATCATGGTTGTGGTATTGATTTGAAAAATCAATTTTGATCTAACCACAGGTAGGTTTGCCTAACTATGCAATCAGAGCTAACTAATTGTCTGTAAAACTACATATCTATCAAAGGCCATTTTGAAAATTATCTATGGTTTTGCCTTTTCTATAATTAATTTTGAAAATATAACTCTACGTTACTATGTGTAAGTGATATTTCCTTCTACAGTTGTGATTTTACATTCATTTTTACCTTTAATTTGTCCTTTTTGAGTGCATTTTTTAAGGATTATTTTCATTGAATTTTGAATCATTCCAAGGGTTCTATAAGTCCCATATTATGTTTAGTGTCAGATTTTACCCCTCAACCCCACCTTAAACCTTGATAGGGAGTGCACTTGGGACATTGACCATAGACCTTGCAAGGGGCACTGCCCCTTGACCTTGCTGCGGGATTCTACCCCTAGACACTCGCATTGTAGTGTCTCATCCAAAAATATTATAGTGCAAAAATATAATTTTCTTCAGGGTTTTTATTAAGACTTATTGGAATAACTTTTTATTTCTACAGGGATGAATCTAGTGGAAATTTTGGCTTAATAATATCTTCTCTTACATGTCATACTTTTGTCTAACATCTTTTCTTCTAGGTTTCCCCTTAAGATTATCAATTTAAACTACTACTCACTTTCTTTGCAGAACACCAATCAAATATTTTGGCATTTTTGAAAGATCATTTTGTGTGTGTGTGTGTGTGTGTGTGTGTGTGTGTGTGTGTGTGTGTGTGTGTGTGTGTGTGTGTGTGTGTGTGTGTGTGTGTGTGTGTGTGTGTGTATTTGTGTGTGTGTGTGTGTGTGTATAATATATATATATATATATTAGTTAATAAATATTTTTGTCTACTTGTGTCTCATCTTGAGGGATATAATGATGATCCAGAGGATTTTTCACCTCATCATATGGTTAGAAAGGAAACATGTGGAAAAGACAAGTGTCACAATGGGAAAGTCAACACGTGGAAAAATATAAAATGTTTATACGATTAATTTTTATATTGGAATTATTTTATTATGTTGATAATGGGTGTTTTGTTGTAGAATGGGATCAAACTGACCTTTACCAACATTATCTCGTTATCAACGTTGCCATCTATACTGCTAATGCCACCTTTCCTCATATCCATGATATTTCCATCAGGATAATATTTTATTAATAATATCTTATTGTAATATGGTTTTAATAATCATGGGATATATTTAGCAAATCAAATATCTTATTTTATGGTTTTATTAAACCATTAGATAATGATACCTAAGTCCAAAATTTTAATTCACCACATGTTACCATTCCCCACATGGAATCCATTTCACTTTAGATGGAATTTGATTTTTGTGTATTTACATGGGAGATATTTAACAAACTTTAATTATCCCCACCTTTACTCCCACGTGGATGGGAAGTCATAGTATTTATTTAGACCATGGGTGAATTTGGTGTTATTTGGGATATGTTTTTAAATACTAAATTCCAAACTTAATTATTCCCTTAACATGCATGGAATATGTTTTATGTTTGGTGCTAAACATGTATCCACCCACATTTTACTCCTCTTAAATTGCACATGTTATTCCCCATTCCCTACGTGTATTATCCACTTGTATTTTGCATGATTAGAAAGTTAAATGGAAGGTGATGAGTTGGTTGTTTTTATTTATGGGAATATTTTTTTTAAATTAAACATGGTGTTTCAACCTCCCATAATATATCATATTTTATTCTATTATAATTTACATGTAAGATTTTTTATAGGAAGCTAACCATATTTTGGGTAAATGAATATTTATTAGCCAACATTAGCTTGATGAAATTTCATATATTAAGAAATTATTATTATTCTAGGTAGAGCAAAAAACAAAATACAAGTTAAATATTTCTTTTGGCACAGAAGGAATTTTGAAGGAATTTTCAAGCAGGGACGGTTCATACAAGTGAAGGTCTATTATGTTTGAAGAACATAGTGAGGGATCTAGAAAATCCAAGGATATATTATAAATCCTTTGAGAGTATTTTTCCCCTTGTTGAGAAAATTATTAGCCCATTCAAGAGATCCATAAGCACTTGTAGATATTTCTTGGTTGAAGAGAAGAATGTTTCACGTGTTGTAGATGAGTTCTTCATCTCACACAAAGCTGCAAGTTTTATTAAATTCATTTAGGGATGTAAGTTGTATATACTATATTTACATATTATTTTATGATGGAATGGTTTGAATGAACCCAAGGATGTATCCAATTGGTGAACCCCATAAACAATCTTTGACCTCTATTTTATTTTTAGTTTTCCATCAATATATCAGTTTTAAATTATTATTGATATTTGGAATTTAAGTACTGAAAATTAATTAAGAGAATGTTAAAAGAGATAAAATATGAAGGGAATGTTTTTAATTAAACAATATATTTATATTAGTTTATATAATACTCATAATCAAAATTATTGTAGACAATTTACATTTTGATTAAAAGTCATTTTTTTTTAAAAAAATTGAAATTTGACATATTAAAATCCATTTTTAAAGAAAAGTATTAATTAGCAAGGGCTAATTACTATTTATATATCATTTTAGTATCGAAATATTTGACCAATAGTATTTAATAGTGTGGTTTACCTATGGCTAAAATTTTGATATTTAATAATTATTGTAGTTGGTTCAATTGTGTGTTGAATATAGGAATAGGTGAATTATGGGAAAGTTGTCAAAATAGGAAAAGCTCAATGAACTTGAGTCATATAAGAAAATATATTCAAGAAGAGAACTCTCTCTTGAAATCAAAATTTTATTCCTTGGAAGAGGAAGTTGAAAGGTTTTAAATTGAGTTACAACCCAAGGATGAGGTCTTGGTAAGACTACATAATGGTGAATAAGTGAAGGATTTGCCTTCCACATCAGATGCAAAAACCATGACAGATGAATACACTATAAGTGAAGGTGATTCACCAGTTAATTTTCCTTCCCATGATGAATCTATTAATAATGATTTTGGTAAATTTAAACAGTATACAAAAGGAATAGGTTCAAAATTACTTATTAAAATATGATTTAATGGAAAAGGCCTTGGAAAAGATGACCAAGGCATTGCTAACCCTATTCAAATAGAGGATAGACCTTGTTTTTTAGGTTTAGGATATACTAGTGTGAAAATGGAAGCTGGGAAAATTTTCAGAACTGTTGAAGGAAGACAAGCTTTCAATAAAAAAGTGTTCAAATCACTACTAAAGAGTGATATCAAGTAGAGAAAAAGAAGCCCATCCCCACAAAAAGATTGTGTTGGGTACAAACATGATTTGAGAAAAGGTAATAGCATTCCACCTTATCATACTTGCACTAGTCCTAAAAAACTTGGTAAATATTCCAATGTATGTTTCAATTGTGAAAATAAGGACTTATTATCACATGATTATTGGTCTAAATATCCATACAATTTTTGTCGATTAAATAATCACTATGTTGCCTTATGTTGGAAAATAAAACCATCCATTAGGATGTTTATGTTTTCTAGGGAGAAACAAATGGGTAATAATCATTTTACTCATTGTAATCTAAGTGGTCATAGAAATGATAAATGTTGGGTATTGTATCCATAACTATGTCCTAAGCATTACAAAAAGACATACATGAATAATGATGCATCTGTAAGAAAAGTTTCAAATATAATAGTCTCATATATGACTCATTCAGTTGCTTAGGTATTCACTGAGGAAATTAAACCACCTAAATAGGAAAATGTGATACTAGTTTCATGTTTTCATAGTTTTGATAGTTTTTTAGTAGGCAAATGTTTAAATCAATTTTTGGGATTCCATTAAAATAAATATAATTCAGTTTTGAACATATTCTTGGAGATACCAACTATGAGAAAATCTGAGTGACAGGTTTATCATACTTGGAATATTTTTTCATATTTATGGTTTTTCTAAGCTCTATATTTTTCTCCTGAATAAGTTTTTGAGTTCCTGATGCATTGAAAAAAGGAATTAACTCATGTTTAAAATTGGAGATATTCTCAAATGATTTAAGTTTTGAATCTAGTTTATTGGAGAGACCTAATCAAGGGATAGGTTTATCATACTTGGATTATTTTTCTTGCATTTGTGTTTTTGGAAAAAAATTAGTTTGAATTTTGATAGCAGTATATGCAGATTATATGGGGCATGATTATTATGTCTATTTTGGGAAAATTTACATTATAGTATATATGTTGTCAGTTATATTATGAAAATAGAGGTTCATTTATGCAAATAGAGGCTTATAAGACCCCTTTTGGGCACTGTTTATTTCATTAACAAACTAGTTTCCATTTTCACTTGGTGATCATTTTGAGGTGATTGACAGATTCATGGTTTTGAAGATGTGACATTTTTACAGGCAGTTTGCTTCTATCTACAATTTGGTATTGGCTAAATACTTCTTTCACTAGCATTTCAAGTATTTGGTTTGATTTTTGAATTGTTACCATGATATTTTTTAGTGATGTTCTACAAAGTAAACCATTTGTAGATTTAGTGGGTGACTTGACCTTTAAGAGACCAAAAGGGTCTTGTTGGGGAGGTTTGATTTAAAGGATTTTTCACCTCATCATATGGTTTGAATGGAAAAATGTGGAAAACACGAGTGTCATAATGGGAAAGTTGACACATGGTAAAAATATAATAAAGTTACACAATTAATTTTTATATTAGAATTATTTTATTATGTTGTTAATGGGTGTTGTGTTGTAGATGTGGGACCAAACTGACCTTTACCCATATTACCCCATTATCAACTTTGCCCTATATTTTGCTAATGCCACCTTCCCTCGTATCCATGATATTTCCATCGAGATAATCTTTTATTAATAATATATTATTTTTATATGGTTTTAATAACCATAGAATATTTTTAGCCAATTAAATATCCTATTATATGGTTTTATTAAACCATTGGACAATGATGCCTAAGTCCCAAATTTTAATTCACCCCACTTTACCATTCCCCACGTGGAATCCATTTCACTTTGGATGGAATTTTGTCTTTGTTGATTTACATGAGAGGTATTTAATAAATTTTAATTATCCCCACCTTTACTACCACATGGATGGGAAGTCATAGTCTTTGTCTAGACCATGGGTGAATTTGGTGTTATTTGGGATATGTTATTAAAAACTAAAGTCCAAATTTAATTATTCCCTTAACATGCATGGGATATGTTTTATGTTTGGTGCTAAACATGCATCAACCCACCTTTTACTCCTCTTAAATTACACACATTATTCCCCATTCCCTTCATGAATTTTCCACTTGTCTTTTGCATGGTTGGCAAGTTAAATGGAATGTGATGCATTATTTTTTTTAATTTATGGAAGAGTTTTGTTAAATTAAACATGGTGTTTCAACCTCCCATAATATATCATATTTTATTCCATTATAATTTGCATGTAAGACATTTTAAAGGAAGCTAACCATATTTTGGGTAAATGATTACTTGTTATCTAACATTGGCTTAATGCAATTTCATATATTGATTAATTATTATTATTCTAGGTAGAGCATAGAATAAAATACAAGTTGAATATTTATTTTGGCATAGAAAGAATTTTCAAGTAGGGATAGTTCATACAGGTGAAGGTCTATTATGTTTGAAGAACATAATGAGTGATTTGGAAAAGTCAAGGATATATTATAAATATTTTGAGATTATTTTTCCCCTTATTGAAAAAATGTTAGTCCATTCAGGAAAGCCATAATCACTTGTAGATATTGCTTGGTTAAAGAGAAGAATGTTTCATGTGTTACAGATGAGTTCTTCATCTCACATAGAGCTACAATTTTTCTTAAATCCATTCAGGGATGTAAGTTATATATACTATATTTACATATTGTTTTATAATGGAATGGTTCGAATGAACTTGGGGATGTAGCCAATTGGTGAACCATGTAAACAATCTCTGGTCTCTATTTTATTTTCAATTTTCCATCAGTATATCAATTTTAAATTACTATTGATATTTGAAATTTAATTACTGGAAATTAATTAAGAGACTAGTCAAAGACATAAAATATGAAGGGAATGTTTTTAATTAAACTATATATTTATATGATTTTACAAAATACTCATAATCAAAATTATTGCAGATAATTTACATTTCAATTAAAAGTCAATTTTTAAAAAAAAATTAGAAATTGACATATTATTAAAATTTATTTTTAAAGAATAGTATTGATTAGCAGGGGATAATTATTGTTTAGGATCAAATGATGTAAGCTCTCCTCACATCCTAATGATGAATCTCAAAGGATAAAAAATCACTAAAAAACCTCCCATTTTTTTTTTAGGGGCAATGTGATGTGGAATTCACACCCACACACTTGAAATAGTCTTAGGGGGATATTGACCATGGATTTCACAACCATGCACTAATTCACATTCAATGTTTTGGTGGAGTATAAATATTAGGGACAAAAATCATTAGGATAAGCAGTGGACCCCATACATTTATTCCATGAAGAGAAAGAGTTAAACCTCTGAACTAGGCATTAGAAAATACCCTATATGGATTTAAGATCCATGTACCTTACATATATTAGGGATGCCCCTAGAAATTCCATTCAACCTAGATTAATACCATCATCTGTAACAAGTGGCATGATTTCAATGTCATTATTAGCTCCCAAGTGACTATTATGTGTAAATAGGGCTAAGAGGATTCAATAGATTCCATAACAAGTCACTGACCTATAGGCTTATTTGCAAATCCATTAGATGGTGAAATCATCTAGTTACACTCCCATTTAGATTATTTATCTTAGGTTTGTGGATTTATTGATTTGGAAAGTTTCATGCTAGACCCATTCTATTTTTGATCCAAGTCACCCTTTCACCCAAGCTTATACACACCTATTTAGGTCTCATTTTCATATCATTATCTTATCCTTTTCACATCATTATATCATTTTATATATCATTATAAATATATTACTATACATATTTTATTTGTAAATTTATAGATACTTTTAAACTTATTTCATTTTGCATCACCCTTCTCATCTTAGTCACATCCTAATCTAGTCACATCCATCTATCACATGCCATACCCCCACCACATACATATCCTAACCAAGTATTATCATCCAAAGCCTAAATTCACATTTGTAACTTAACCTTATCATTAATCATCCCTAATTTAGTAATACTAAGTCTATATTATCCATAACCAATCACACATCACCTAGACTTACTCTATCCCTAGACTAGACTGATCATTTGTCTTGACCTTGTCTTGTCTAGTCAACTTATCCACAATATTATCAACCTATTTCAATCATATTCCACCTCATCCATAATATTAATCATGTAATTTTTGTATTTATACGTTAGTCCTTGTCCACATTAGCAAATAATCATTTTCACATCAAGTTCCTTATCATTAGCTTTCTCATGTCTAAATCAAGTTTGCATCATAATTGAAATATTATCAATCTATCAATCAAGGAATCCCATCCTATTTAAGTTGATCATATTAGTCTTGAATAGTCTTAATCCAATCAAATACCTAGCCAAAATTAGTCTCTCATGCTAGTTATCCCCTATCAAATATTAAAGCTTATCATAGCTCACCCAGTCGAATCTAATCAAAATCATCATAGTCTAGCTCACATTCTAATTTGGTCTAATCTATATTTTCTTAAATATTAATTTAATATTTCCATTCAATCCCCCACACCTATCAATTGGGGTTGGTAAACCAAATCATTTTTAATTTCTCTTGTCCTAATCCATGCAATCCAAAATAAATTTGGATAGTACCCTGATTGAGTAATGCCTCATCACCAATAATGATGTGTTCCTTTCTTACCTCTTTTAGATGAGAATTCACATCCTATATAATTTGACCCCATCCAACTAATATTTACTCTATTCTACACCCATTCATGTCAGTCAACTCCTGGTCTTCACACCACCTATTCTCATTCAAACCCTGCATCCATTAGTCATAGCTAGTCATCTACCCATTCCAACACTAGAAAAGGGAATCTTATCCAGGTAACACCATATGATAATAGTTTAATCACCCAATCATGTCAATAACAATCTGATTTCATGTCCAATAGTGAAGAGGGCCCCTATAATCCTCTTCCTATATCCTTAGAATCCCTCTTCAATAAACTTGTCGACCCTGATATGATGATATATCCATTCATACGACATCTTAATCCCACCTATCCTAATCCCTCTTGGTATAAACCAAACCAATATTATATATATCACCAAAATTTGGGGCATACTATTAATTGATCTAGTAATTTCCAAAACTATGTTTAAAACCTCATTGACCATGATGATATAGAATCAAGAATGAATCGGATGAGTCTACATACATGGGTGAACAATAATATAAATACCAATATCCCATTATTGATCATTATCAACCCCTTACATTTATAATCCAAGTTCAAAACACCACATCCCTTTTCCATGGTCCCCTCATATTAGATAAATCCTCCATCAAATATGAGTCTATTCCCCATGAAACTATTCTTCACTTCCCTCATGAGTCAATATTCCATGGGCCTATATTTGGTGAATCCATTATCCCTCCATCATCTTCCCCTCATCCACCATATCAAAGAACCCATTTTGAGAGATTACTTATGGAAAAATAATCTTTTATTACATCATTTCCTCATCAACATCACCTATACCCTTGTTAGAGTCAGCATCGAAGTTGATAAAGTATTGTCTACATAAGGATCATGTTCAACACTAGTATCTAAATCATATTCCTCATAAAAAAATCATCCCACATAAATATTATAGTAGATTATGACTATTCCTACTTTTTTTAATATACCTCCAATTTGGATGATAATCAATCACTAGGCATATCTTTTGATCCTAATGAAGATGATGAATTCATAATAGAGTTCTTGAAACCTTTATTTATGGAGAATTATTAGAGGGAATCTAATTCCACATCCAATGTGTGTACTATATCTAGTCTTTGTGATCCTTTTTTGATCTTGAGGTGATATTCTCCAATGTCATAATTAGGTCTCCTAGGAACCCTTATGAGGATGATGTTTCTCCATCACCACTCATTGACCTCATCCCAACATCTCCACTACCATCATACATCATAGATCATTTTCTTCACATCAATGATAATTTAATCACCTCCCTCCATAGGTATGAATATTAATATACATCATTTGAACCTCCCTCGAGCAATATAGTAAATGTCACAAATGTAGAGGTCCAAGGCCAAATTCAAAAATTCATACATCATGAGCAAATCACCTTTGATCCAATAAGTCAAAGTCAATAAAATTCAAATCATTGTCCTAATAAAAAAGTGTTTTCCCCTATTGAAACCCTCTTTGAGGCACTAAAGGACCATCAAAGTTAAAATAATTTTCATTTATCAAGTTGAAAGGCATTCTCCTCTAGTGAATCCCAAATTCAGGCACCAGGGGGAAATTGAGATATTATTAAATGTGAAAATCAAAACAATGTCAAAAAAACTATGGATAATAATCCTTCAAATAATTATGTCAAAGCTGAACCATAAAGATAAAGTGTCTTGGATCTCTTAAAGTCTTTTTTCGTTTGGTACTAATCATATGTGGAATGTCTAATATGTCCAACGGTGTGTGCGACTACTAATCCCACTTCCAAATCACCCATAACACCTCCCTCTAATGATTATATCATCCATTTAATACCTATACTCCACCATGAAATCAAATCCCTAAACCCATCCATTCCACACCTCACAAACCTAGGCAACATTGTCTCTTATAGGGATGACAAAAATAATGGGTCTTAATGTCTAGAGGATTCTAAATAAAGAGTTAATGAAGGCCACATAGAAATAAATACATCCAACATCGATAAAATGATCCTAGCATCATATCTCTCCAAAATAGGCATTAGATAAAAATCATGAAAATCTTTACATCCTGCATCTCACCCATACCCAATAAATCAAGATGTCAAAAGTTAAAAAATGAAAAAAATAAAAAAAGGTTAAAAAAAGTCAAAAAATCATGCATCCATTGGTGAAAAATAGACCTATAGTACCTTAGGCAAGTATAATGATGAAAATAAATTTCTCACATCATGGTAAAATAATCTATTATCTACATTGTGCCTCAACACTTTGGGGAAAATCCATTTCATATCATCCTTACCTATCATATCCCTCTATCCATTGCTCCTACCCGTAATTTTCCATCATAATTTGTATCTTATTATGTCCATCATTCATTCTCATCTTGACCTTCATAAGGACATGGAAGATGTTTTGATAAATATTATGGAATCATCTTGGCATATCCTCCAATGGAAACTCGGGTAACTAAACATCTATTTCCTTCACGATGTGGTCATTGATGATCCCTAGTCTATTATTCTTTGGTCCTCATCCCTTTTTTAGCATCACCCTCATCCTTTTATCCTATTTTACATCATTCAATTCATATTTATCCTAGTTTTATGCTTGGTATTCCCTTTTCAATTAACCCCATTTATATAATGTACATAAATATTCCAAAAAAACCTAAAAATTATGGAATCCAAAAAATCTTAACACATATAAGTTGTATTGTATTGTTTCATCTTATCATATGTCCTATGTATCCCAATCATCTTATCATATGTCTTAATTTTTCCATCTCATTTTCATCCTACCTTGTATCATGTCCTAGTAGTCTTATCATTTTATCATCTTGCCTTGTCTCAAAATCCTAGTCATCTTTTCTTATGTCTTCATCAATATTATCCTAATCATAGTACTTAGTCTACTCCAAATATGTACCCCTATCTAAATATATATCCTCAATCCACATTCACATCATGATAATTATGAGTAACTTAGTCAAACTCATTACCTGATTAATCATCATGTTGGCTCTCATTAGGTAATTACATAATACATAATTACACTACATGTAGATACTTGTGTGTGTTAAAAGTATGTTTTTTAACTTGTCTTACCATGTATATATATGTGATTGTATTTTTTTCATTAATTACATCATGCATATTTTTGTCTATTAGGAAATGAATGAGGATGCTATGATGACACCAAAAGTTTAAATGATGCTTTTATGTGACCTTGTTGATGAACAGTTCACTATTAGCCCCTTTTTATGCACTTTGCCACAATGTCCTCTTGGTCATACCTATATCATGGGGCATACTACCTAGTGCTATACTTACACTAGATTGCTTAGATTATGATAATACTTATTATAATAATTATGGATTGATCATTTATCTCAATATATTAAATCAATAATAATCCCATCATCAAGTTGATCATCTTAGTTCACACATCCAATATGCAATCATTACTCCAATTCCTTTATCATCACATCTATATACTTTCATTAATCATCTGACATCTCTCTAGTCATCAACATCTTAACTAAAATCTCAATCCAATCATGATCACACCTAACATATATATAACAACTAAAGTGTCTAATAATCATCATCATCCTAATATTCAAATCCATCATCATCCTCTAATCTAGTCTGAACTACATTCTCGTGAGGTATTTGTGGATTATGTAAGTGGTTCTTAGTCACATGATGTGCATGAGGTCAGATCAATAAATTTTTCTTCTTTCCCTCTCATTCATTATTACGTCTCTCTTACCCTTCATCATCCTCAATTCTTGCATTAGTAAAAAATTTGAGCTATAATATCAATTATCCATTAACTATTCTATTAATCAATCACCATCCCCACAATCATCTCCCTAATATTTTATTTAATCACCCATACTTGTCGAGTAGGCCTAAAAAATCACAACATCCATATATTCTTCAATCACATTGTGGCTCATTGATTTGAAGCATTACAGTCCAATTTCTTCCCCTTCATCCTTTGGTCACTCGATCATAATGTTTCTTCTCATTTACTTCATTATACCATTCAAATTTAGATTTGAAATATGCTCATCAAATCAGTCTTATTTTTTCCCAATGCCCTCTTATGCATGTATCCATGCTTTGGATATGTTGATAACTTGGGTCCTTATCTATCAATCATCTTGGTTTGTAGCTCTCCTTGACATGTGTCCTTGATTGGGATATATATAAAGTTTACAACATTTTTCCTTATCATCATAATTTTATGGTCGATTCTCCCTTAGAATGCATCAACAACCATGATATAGTAATTCTCACTCCTCATGTATATGTCTTTTCTAGGGTTATCATAAATTTTTAACTCATTGCTCAGGTTGAGTTCATCTTCTTCATTATCTATCTCACATCTCACATCCCATCTTATTGTCTATTTAATGTATCCTACCCCCCATTTCCTCTTTTGAGTGTCCATCCATCTTATTCTTCTATGCATGTTCCCTCAAGGGGGCATCATATCCACTAACATAATTTACTAACCTTCATCTATGAGTGTATATCTTCTTTGAAAGACCATTACTCCTTTCAATTTGTCCACTCATAATACCCTTTCAAAGAGGGAGAAAATTTATATATATAAATTTGTTCACTTCATTTATTATCACTAATATTAGTATTATTCGATACTAATTTGACCTATCTCATCTAATCTAATTTATCTCTCTTAAATATATCCTAAAATCACCCCTTTTAGTCATTTATTTAAACATCCTCATTCATTATTCTTCATTATGTTAACCTTATTCCTACCCTAAAAATGAATTAAATCACCTAATTCCTTATTATTTAATAGCTAAACCCACTTATCCTAGGGTTAATTTTAGGAGGCCCTACTAGAAAACCTATTGGAAATATTTGGAGAATCTAGGAAAATTTGATTTATAGGTGTGGTGAATCTTCTATTGCCTATTTTTTCCATATAACAATTTGGTTATACCATAAGACAAACACTAAATGATTTTAATGAAAGGATATCCCAAATGCCTATGCTAGACATTTTCACCAAACATCCACATCAATGGATGTGATGAATGGTTGTGTCATTTGGCTATGTTGAATGGATATGCTAAACTACTTGTCATCTAATTATGCCAAACTACTATGATGAATGGTTATGACAAATGGCTATGCCATCTGGTAGAGCTGAATGGATTAGACAAACATTAAATCATGTGTGGTGGTTGGTGTATGTTTTATGTCCATCATTGAATGGTTGTGTCACATTGCTTTCTGAGCATCCAATACCGAATGGTGATGTTGGGCCATGCTGTCAAGTGACCTATGTGGCTAGTCTACTATCTGATTACCTAGTCTCCCCCTCTATTCTATAAATACTTGCCCTCTACCCTCATTTTTAACATTTTTCAAAAGAGATTTCTCCTCCCCCTTTTCCCCCACCTACAACAATTCCCTAGCCATGGAAAAAAAATCATTTTTAAGAACTTGCTATGCTCAGATATTTTGAGGTTTATGGACCAGCTAAATGTGTATATTGGATTTTGGAATGAAATTTTAATGGCCTATTATACATGCCCCAGTATGAAATAGACATTGTGCTACTAAAAATACTCATGTATATCTATGACCATAATGAGAAGATATTCATCATGAAAATGGACTCCAAAATGATTTGCTTTGGTACCTCACCAAAAGAGATTCATAATCTGACAAGTCTTCCTTTCCATAATTTAACCCTAGTGAGTTTGAAATGAATGATGATAGATGAGGACAAGAAATATTTGGCATCAACGTTTGGCTTGCACATCGATTGAACTAGTATGTAATCATAAATTTGTTTTTATATTCAAAATTCAACTTTTGAGATGCAAAATCCTCATTTTCCATTTCATTTTAGATAGTCGAAAGAGGGGTATCCATGTTGAAGACATTAATAACCCTTTTTATAAAGTAATTGTTTAATTTTCCAAGTCAAAATAGTATTATAGGGAAGACCAATAGATGTTCCTTATTGGGCACTGCTTTATATTATTCATACTCTTACTAATTTGAGATATGATCGGTGCTCTTTTATTTCTACTAAGATAAGGATTGAATTAAATTATGCTTGTACCAATCCTAGTTCCACTATTTCTTGTTCAAATTTTATTCTAGAATTATACTATGAGGCCTTATATGACCTCCAAAAATAAGTGATTCCAATTATGCTTCATCTAAATATGAAAATAAATGCTTTGTCTCTGGAGGAATAGGAGGCTAATTTATTTGTTGAACTAAGATTTAATATGTGTTTATTTGTTAAACAATTACCAAGGTAAACATTAATAAATGTTTGAACTTTGTTTGTTGTAATCAAGAATTCATACCTCATGAAATTAATCTACCTCAAAAGGATAATGTGAAATTGAAGGATCTACAGATTTAGAGTCTAAAAAATCATCCTTGCAATCATTTTATATTTTAAAACATCCAAGAGTTTCTTTGGGGTCACCTTCATGTATAGGTTTTCTATTTAAAAATTTAAATTGATATTTTAACTTTCAAGTGCAATATTTTAGTTATTTGTTTTATTGTTGCAGTTGACTTGGTAGCAATTCAGATCATGGAATAACCACCACCACAAAAAATTATTCATTTAAGAGGGAAGACTATTCTATTACAACCACCACCAAAAACTAATAGAGCAATAACTATAACACTACAATTATCATGTTCCCAATTCCCCACTTTCTTTGTCAGAGGTGTATCGAGTGTGCAAGGAATGTCTTCTTTTTAGGATATTGAACTTGATGAGGAATATCTCGAGATTGAAATTGGTGATGTTGTTAGATATGATTTCAATCCAAATGATTTTATCTAGGAAGCATCAACAGATGTTCATGTGATTGCTCAAGAGGAACCTTCACCGCATAGTCCCACCCCAATAGAGAATGTTGTCCTATTTGATGATGCCATTACATATTTTCCACTAAACAATTTGTTGTTAGACAGTATTAATACTAATATTTAGGAGTGAGTAATTGATGAATTTAAAAATCTACATGTGTGAGAGTTTTGGGCAAAGGCATTGATAAAATAAATAAACTCTTGTTATCACAACTATTCCCAATGAGAAAATTTGTTTTCATTTATACAACATGAACCTGTAAAGATTGATGTTTTTTTTTCAAAAGATAAATCTAGGTTAGTTATTATTGATAATAGTTAAAATGATAATGTGTTGAATATTGTGTTTAATAGGTTGGAGAATTTGAATGCAGAAGCCCAAGCATATTTTAATAAATGGGTGAAAGACACCAACCTTGTTGTGATTGAGAATGGGGAGAAGGAATTTTTTTGGAAATATATCTTAATTTTAATCAAATTTCATGTCATACTTATATTTATTCACATATTATTAAATTTGATTTTGAATTATAGGTAAAATATGAGAACTTGAAAAAAGAAGTTGAGGTCTTCAATGTGCATCTGACAAATATATGGAAAAGTTTATTATCTGTCATTCAATTCAAGGAGAAGCTTGTTATATTGAATAAATAGAAGAACACACTTATAAAAATGAATAAAGAGCAAGGATGGGATACCAATTCCTTATTTAAGCAAAATATAACTATCTATCTAAGTCTAATTTCTATAGGAGATGTTGGAAAAGAAGAAAGGAAAAATATTAGTCGTATTAATTCTATGGCTAAGGATATTAAAAAGGTTGGGGTATTGAATGATAGTAGTGGCACAAAATAAGTTATGGTTGAGAAAGTTATTTACTTTATAAATTCACCCCTCAGTTAGTGTAAGGCCTCCCAAACCCTATATAAGATTAGCATACCTATGAAGTCCTTGAAACTTTGAGTAGGAAATGTGTAGACACTTCCCTGTCTACACCCAAGCTTAAGGTAGAGGTGTAGGTCTGCATAGGATCAAGAAGATGCTTCCTAATAAAAAAAGGTTTGAAATTCATGCTTGCACATATGTATATTTGGAACATAGGTATAGGGGTGTATGAGTTCAAGGATGCATGTCTCTAGGTTACAAAGTGGTCAAGTAAAAGAAACAGTGCAAGAAGTAGTTATAGACCACTAGAAGCATGCCTAAGATTCTTATATTTGTATGAACCTTGATTTAAGGCCTTCCTTAAAGCTATCTAATATAGTTATATTCCTATGTATAAGATCTTACATCCATGCCTTTGAGTTGTACATCAAGTGACCTTCATTCTATCAATATTACATGGTAGCGTAGCACTTGTCTTAGCACAAGAAAGTTTTCAATTTCCCAGAGTCAATTCTAGCCTTACACATGTCACATCCATGTTTTTATTACCTATAAATCAAAAGGGATTCCTTTGATAGGTTTTTAAAGTGATGCATGGCATTATTTCAACACCACAACCAAGAGTAATCAGGAAGCACCACTTGCCAAGTGGCCAGACAAATTGGGATGCTAAAGATAATTAAGCAAAGTTTGAGGCACTATCAGAATAATATAATACAAAAGTGGCTATTTGACCTCAGAGCTTGAGTACATTCCATCTTTTAATACTGATAGGGAAATCTTCTAGTTTCCAACATATGTGCATCCAAAAGTAATCCTACCATTAACCTAGGTCCAATCATTAAGCACACTTCAAAAATCATGCCCATAATGCTACAAATGCATTGAATACTTATTCCATTGCCTAAATGGTGAATTTATTATAAAGCTAACTTGATCTTCTATAAAAGCCTAGTTCTTTCATTGTAGAAGGGTTAACACATTTTGTATCCTCACGCTCCTAAAATTTACCCTCCATGAGCACTTGTATTTTCTAAATCTTTATATGCTAATGAGAATTAAGTTCACAACTTTTCATTATTTGGATAATCTATGTGCTATTTGTTTTTTTTTATTTCTATCTATGATTAATGTTCACCCCTCTCTTTAATCATTCATTCCATACACCTCCTCATTGAACTCAAAGCTCACTTGCTGATCACATTCTCTATGCACTCTAGTCTATGTTGATTTTGTCTATATACCGTTCATCATCCCTCTCATCACATCATTATGTCCATATGCCTCTATGTGTAGTACTCATGCACGTAGAGTAATATGGCAAAAACTATGTGAAATTGTCTTATTCTCAAGTGTTTGCATTGTGTTTATGGTAGTATGAGCACTCACTCTTTTCTGGGTGCATCCCCTTTTATTTTATGCACTCTCTTACCTTTTCCCTCCCTTTTCCCTCAATATATTAGGTTTAGACTAATGGTAGATTATCTTTTTGCTCTTTAGGTCTACATCCTAGTCTTAAACTAGGTGCACTTAAAATAGAAGGAATTCAGCCTACTCTAGAGACTCATCCCAAGGAGCACAAGGATCCCATGCCTTGGGGAAATTTCCATCATTTTGGTGAAATAATTAATGCGTGTGCATGTAGCTACACAATAATACTTCTACACCTAGTGTTGAATCCTCATGTACCATGTATAGGACCTCCATACCTAGTACCCCACTACAAAGCTTCCCCACACCACTCAGCATCTAAAAGTGTGAATTTCACATGAGAATAGTTTCTAACACACTCAGTGGGACATTTCCATCATTTCATCAAGATAATTGATGATCTTATGTATAGCTATGCAATAATACTTCTATTCCCAATGTTGAATCCTGTTACACCCTACGTAGAACATCTACACCTAGAAATCCATCAGAAAGCTTCCCTGCACCATTGAGCATCTATGGGTGCATGTTTCAAATGAAAATAGTTTTTAGCATGCCTAGTGGGACCAATCAAACAATCTAAATAATTGATGCTTTCTTTAGCCATCAAGTGTAGAAGATGCTAAACAAGATTACCTAGTGACTCCAAGTACCTCTAGTTCCCTAATCACATACCAAGAAGAACAAGGTCATTTATAATAGGTATTGATATTCACTTTACTGAGCTCCCATCACAATCTAGAAGAAGGAGAGTTAGAGCATCTTCATCCCATATTAAAAGATTTAGCACAAACTAGTCACCTCATAGAACACAGTCCACTCCTCCATACAAAAGGACCTTTACATCTAGAAGAGGCCTATTCCCATTCCTTTCATAATGTTACCAAGAAACACATAATTCATAGCTTTCAACAAAGTTATTCCATTAAATCTAGTACAATATGGTGATACTCCAGTATCAGCCCTTAAAAGCTTGCCCTACTTCAACATTGAAAATTTAACTTCCCCCATAGAGCATATCCAAGATATTGTGAATATATACATAGTACACCATGTCACCTAAGACAAAATCATGGTAAAGATGCTAGATTCTTCTTTTAAGGAAAAATTTCTTTAATGGTACCAAATATTATAACCAAACTGTACTCATAATTGAGATGAGCTTGGTGAAAATTTGTACCAATAGTTTAAAGACCAGAGTGATCACTTGTCCCTAATCAAGAAAGTCATGACTATCCAGAAAGTGTTGTACAAGAATATAGTCAACTTCAACTTTAGATTCCAAAGGGTCTGGGATAGGATCCTAGCTATGTGTAATCCATTTTCTAATACTATGTTTTTGTATTTCTTAAAGGCTCTCAGTAGTGATTTGGTAGTGATGATTTAATATTTGAGAGGCACAGACGTCCCTGATGCTTATAAGGTAGTTATTATTGTAAAGAATTATTTTATTCAAGTAGGTAGGATTTCACCTAGACCCTCTATGCCTATATTCACAAAATCTCCTCCTAATCAAGTAGTTGTATAACCTATGCTAGTACCTATCCCTTGTAAAATAAGTACACCTTCTTTATAATCCAATCCTAATGAATTGCATGAAGTAAAGATGTTATTTCAAAGTTTTGGAAATGATTTTATTTCCCTTAAGAGGTAGCAAGTGTAGTATCCCAAACATCATCAATCTTTTGGTTAGTAAACCAGCCAAGTAGACATGGCTACAAAGATAACACACAAGCACATAACTAACTCACATATAATAGAGTACCTTATGCATAGAAGACCAATATGGCTAGCTCCTCCAAAGCCCTTATCCTAGTAGAGAATAATTTAGCATAGGATACCAAATGGTTTTTCCAAGTAATAAACCACATGATCAAGTTACATGTGTAAATATATTTATGAACTGGGCACTTATGATGCAATACATGACTCAGTTGCAAGAACAAGTGAGTAGCATAACTCTACAAATAGGAGAGGTTCAATTGTCATCCTAGCCACAAGATGGGTCATCCTTCATAAATTAGTAGGAGGAGGATTTGAACTATGTGAATCAAGGTAGCACATATAGTAATGGAAGCACTTTAGTTGATTTTAACATAAGATTAAAAATAAGAGCCAGGGCTATAGAAGGTGGTGGCGTAGTGGATTTTAACATAAGATTAAAAATAAGAGCCATAAAGGAGGGCATAAAATCCACTACGCCACCACCTTCTATAGCCCAAGTTGACTATGCAAGTGTGTAGGATAAATAGCCCATACCACCTCTACATGTGTATAAAATTACACAAAAGGAAGGGTTCCCCTTATCATTACACTAACACTATAATAATTTGCTACCTCTAAAACTCAGTCAAAAGGATCCCAGGTTCCTTTCAATATAATAGAACATATGAAGAAGATCAACATCAACATCACAATGCACAATGTGCTTATAATTTTTTCCTAATATAATTTACTTCAAGATGAGTTGAAATGCTTCCAAGAGTGTCATGTTCCTAAATCAGTGCCTACCACTTCTATGAGCTTATGTCAACCAAAATAGGAATCACAAGTGCATAATGTCAATAGTAAGCCAACCCCATTATATGTATCCTTAATCATCATCTAGCACCTAATACATAATTACATGATCAACTCTAATGTAAGTATCTTGATGATGCTAAAGAAGATCATAGACATGTTGGGAATTATGTGCACCCCTATTTCAAAAGGATTGGTCCAACTTGATGGCATAATAGTCAAGGTTGTAGGCATAATCAAGGAATTAAATATAATATTTCATGCATGCCCAATCCTTTATATCACATAGGATATTGTAGTCATCCACCTGCCCCCCTATTTTTCCATTTACCTCTCTCAAGACTTCACAAGAAAGATGGGTAGGTATTTTTCATCAAATTGGTTGTATATGTTTTTGAGAGCTAGATATGGGATAAAAGTGACCATTAGGTTAGAGCCTATTTTAAATATCCATGTTAAGCCATACACTCCTATCTCAATTGAGCAAAATTATGTGATATTTGATTAAGAGGAGGATCCAATTATATATGAGAGGCCATGACACCATTGGAAGTAAACCTAGACAATCTTCTACATAAATGGGCATGCAAAATTTTTGAGTGAGACCCATATGATAATACAGAGACAAGACTAGGTACATATTATATCTTGAAAGAGAATCTAGTGTTGTTCAAACTTATGAAGGTGTGTAGGGATCTTGAAGGTACATGGTAATTTTAGTTTGATGGTTTCTAAAGTAAGAATGGTGTAGGAGCTGGTGTTGCATTGGTCTCTCCCCAAAAGGAGTCAAGGCATTGCATACCTCCTTGCCTTTAGGCTATAGTTTGTTTTCATGAATAATTCTTCTGAGTATGAGATGTTAATTCAAGGCCTTCAACTTGCATAGAAGAAAGGAGTCAAGGTGTGACAATCACTAGGTGATAGAGAACTAGTTGTGAACCAAGTCAAAACATAGAGCATGACTATGAATGGCTTGATGAAGCATCTAAACATAGATTATGGGATATTATATAAGTTTTTGATGCTATCAATATCATCTCCATTCTAATAGTGTAGAATGTAGATGTAGATAGGTTGGCAACCATGGGTGTGAAATATGATATTCCATGCAACATAATGAAATAGTTTGAACAACATGTCAAGCTAGTGGTTAGAACATTAGTCCCTGATAATAAAAAAAATTGGAAAGAATTCAAAAGTGATGAGCAAATCATAAATTTCCTTTAAGATGAAGCTAAATTTTACACCATGAATTAGGTGTAGTTGTAAGCCCAATATGAAGAATAGTTTGTCCAACTAAAGGGAAATAAATTGATAAAGGGACTAGTCACCTTAGAGAGTATCTTTGATTCTAATGACTAATTTTGAGGAGAGAGGCACAATATGATAGCCAAGGAATATATCTCTATGCTCATGATCATTTTATAAGGAAAAAATCTTAAATTTGGTAAGTTATGATTTGAGCCAAAAATTAAAATCTTTATGCAACTCAGTAAGAGATATGATGGCATCTTTACTTGGAGATATAAAGATCTCAGATGCTTTAATTTGGGTATTACATAACACACAATTAAGCTAGACCCTAGTACATAGCATGTGCACTAAAATTAGATATCTATTAATCTGAAGTTGAAGCCATTAATGTGCAAGAAACTCTCCAAGATCATTGAGGATAGTATAATACTTCTAATCAAGCACTACTCATGGGTCACTAATTTGGTACTAGTGCAAAATAAAAATGGGGAGATACATCTCTACATGGACTTTAGGGACCTAAATAAGGCTTCCCTTAAATACCACTATCCTCTTCCACCCATGGATTAAATATTACAAATAGTCACAAGTGTAGAGAGATCTTCATTTATAGATGGCTACTCTAGCTATAACCAAATTTGAGTGCAAAAGTATGATTGATACAAGACCGCATTCACCACTAAGTGGTGAACCTATGCATATCAGTGCATGCCTTTTGACCTAACAAATGTAGGAGCAACCTTCTAGAGAGACATGGATATGGCATAAAAAGATCTCATCAATAAAATCATCTTGGTCTACCTTGATGATATAAATATCTTCTCAAAGTGCACAAAAGATCATTTGGATCACCTACAGTGAGTTTTTTAGAGGTGCCATGAATTTGGAATATATCTAAACCCAAGCAAGTGTATCTTTACAGTACATGAAGACACCCTTCTTAGGCATATTTTTTCTAAATATGGACTTGCAATTGATCCAAAGTGATTCAAATATATCTCATCTCTTCCCCTTCCAAGCCATAAGAAGAGCCTCCAAAGTTTCCTAGGGAGAATTAACTTTATGATAAGGTTTATGCCTTGTTTTGCTATCCTAATCAAACCCCTCACTGTAATGTTGAAGAACATTGCATTCAGTTAGATGCATAAAAGAAATTAAATTTTCAAGGCCATTAATCATGCTATCATGCAAGATCCCACCTTGATTAACCTAGATTATAGTAAGGATTTCATCCTTTATGCATTTGGTAGAGTTGAAGGCATCTCAGCCATCCTAACATAACAAAATAAAGACCAACTAGAGCAACCAATGGCCTTCTTCAACTAGGTGCTAAAGGATTATGAGCTACATTATAGCTTCATTAATAATTATACCCTCATAGTTATGAGATCACTAAATAAATTCAAGTATATGCTCTCCAATAACAAGATCCAACTCATGGTAGTGCATGTAAGTATCAAATAATTCTTGCTCAGTAGAGACATCAATAAGAAAAGAGGTAGTTGGATCATAAAAGTAATGGAGTACAACATAGACATCTAGGTCACCAAGTTGGTGTGAGGAAAAGGACTATGTGAATAGTTAGTTGAATTATTAAAGTCAAAGGGTGGCATAGTCATAATGATGCATGAAGAAGAGTATGCAAGCGAAGGAGTTGCTACTAGCTAGGTGTAGGATATAAAGTCCTTCCTTCAGCATAACATACATTTTCCTAATCCTAATAAGTCCAAGCATATGCATTTTAGGTTGTTGTACATTCCCTATGTACTTATAGATGGTGCAATTTTCTAAAAAGACCTTAATGGGGTTCTCATGTGGTGCGTTGAAGTAGAGAAAATAAGTAAAATTATTTAATAATTCCATAATGGCCTTGTAGGAGGCCACTACTCACCTAAGACCACTATCATGAAGATCATGTGGGTTATCTATTATTGGCCAAACTTATTCAATTATGCACATGTGTATGTGCAAGCTTGAAATAGATGTGCCTTCTTCATAGGCAAACAAAGGCTTTCAACCTTACCCCTACTCTTGATCCAAGCTAATCAACCCTTTGAGAAATGGGGCCTAGATTTCATAGGTATGATTAACCCATTATCAAGTGATGGGCACAATTGGGCCCTTATAACCACTAACTATTTCATAAGGTGGATATAGGTATTTGTGCTCAAAGAGGATAATGAGACGTCCATCCTCAACTTCTATGAAGGTATTGTAATGAGGTTTGGCATTCTAGCCACCATTATATTTGATAATGTGTTGGATTTCCTTGGGATTAAGATCAATGAGTGAGCCATCAAGCATAACATCTACTTGATCACCTCATCAAACTATTACCCCCAGGATAACAATCTAGCTGAGTCCACCAAAAGAACTCAAATCGTATCATAAAGAGGAATCTAAAATACAATCAATGAGCTTGGCATACTAAGCTTAGAACTACTATTTGAGCTGATAAGATTATTCCCAAGAGATTTTTGGTTAACTTGACCTTTATGCTATTCTATGAAAGGGAAGCCATACTACTATCATCCCTTGATTTGCCTTCCTTATAACTTTCACATCAGTTGGAGTTGTTTGAAAGTGATCCCCTTGAAGTTAGGATGGTAAAGCTCATGTAACTTGAGGAGACTAGAGTGCAAGCTACATGCACCATGGAACTTCAATAATCATAGACCAATAAGGTCTTTGATAATAAGGTTGGTGCTAAAAATTTCAAAGTAGGAGACTTAGTGCTCAAGTGGGATGTAAATAGAGCAAAAGTTGGAAGACACACTAAGTTTGATGCAATATAGAGTGACCCATATACCATCACCAATTAAAATTCATCCAATGCCTTCTAACTTACTGGAACAAATGGATAAGATTTATCTATCCTATTCAATGGGATTCATTTCAAACAATATCTCCATTAACTCTTTGTATATATTTTTAAATAAGTAGAGTAGATTCTTTTCATTTCACTAAGGCATGCTTCGTGTGTCCTTATTTAGAATAGTTTGAATTCCTCCAAGTGTTTTCATGTAATGTTTTCTTAGTTTAGGTATTTTTTTCTAAGTTCCTTTGGTGTAGTTCTTATCTTGTCAAGTAAATCCCAATTCATTTCAATAAGTCATAAGTATGTAGTCAGTGCATTCAAAGGAGGAAAATTTGAAGGTTCAAAAATCTCCATGTTTAATGGATTGATCAAAAGCTACTAGGTTCCCTCTTAGTAGTAAAATAACCCATAAATGTCACCATAAGTGTTGAATTTCTAAATTCACCCCTTTGTTATCACAAATCCTCTCAAGCCCCTACATAATATTAGCACACCTGTAAAGTCCTTATAACTTTTAGTAAAAAATGCATAGACACTTCTTTATATATGCCCAAGCCTAAGGTAGAGATGAAAATATATATAGGATCAATAAGATGGTTCACACTCATAAAAGGTTCTCAATGCACACTCACATATAGGGATATTGGGTGTACAGGTCAAGGGGTGCATGAGTTCAAGGATGCATTTCTCCAGGTTATGAAGTGACCAAGTAAAAGGAATGGTATAGGAAGTAGATATAAACCACTAGAAGTGTACCTAAGATATTAGTTTTTGTGCACACCTAGATTTAAGGCCTTAATCACACCTATCTAATACATTTATACACTTATGTGAAGGATCTTACATCCATGCCTTCAAGCTGTGTAGCATGTGACCTTCCTTCTATCAATGTTACATGGCATCTATGTGCTTCTCTTAACACAAGGAAGTTCTCAATTGCCCAGAGCTATTCATATCTTTCCATGTATATCATCCATCATCCTCTTTCCTATAAATCAAAAGGGATTCTTTTTATAGTTCATTGAAGTAATGCATGGCATTCCTAAAACACCACACCCAAGAGTAATTAGGACATGCTACTTACTAAGTGGTATCCAGACATAGTGGGATGCTAAATGTGGTTAAGTGAAGTTTGAGGCACTATCAGAATAATTTAATACAAAAGTAGTTATTTGACCTCTAAGCTTGATTGCACACCATCCTCTGACACTGATAGGGAAATCTTCTAGTTTCTAGTGCATTTGCATCTAAAAGTGATCTTGTCATCAACCCAGGTCCAATCATTGGGCAGACTTCAAGAAGCATGGCTATGATGTTGAAAATTAATTTAATACTTATTCCATCACTAAAGTGGTCCATTTATTATAAAACCATCTTTATCATCTATAAAATCTTTATTATTTCATTGTCAAAGGGTCAATACCATTTTGTAGCCTTATGTTATTGAAATTTGCCCTCCATGAGCACTTGTATTGGCTAAATCCTTGTATGCTAATGAGATTAAGTTCACCTCTTTTCTGATTTTAATGATCTATGTGCTCTTTGTGTTTTTTTATTTCTATCTATGGGTAATGTTCACCCTTATCTTTAATGATTCATTCCATGTACCTCCTCATTAAACTTGGAGCTCACTTTCTGGTCACATTCTTGAGTCTATGTTGACACTATTTGTGGACCATTTGTCATCCCTTTCATCATATAAATATGTTTCCATGCCTCTATGTGAATTACTCATGCATGTAGATTACCTTGGTATAAACTATGTGATATTTTCTTATTCTCAAGTGCTTACATTATGTTTACAGTAGTATGAACACTCACTCTAGTCTAGGTGCATTGGCTTTTGTTTTATGTACTCTCTTACCTTTATCCCTAAAGATCTTAGGTTTAGGCTAGTGGTAGGTTACCTTTCTACTCTTTAAGTCTGAACACCAATATTAAACTAGGTATGCTTAGAATATAAGGTAATTGGCCTACTCTAGAAACTGATCCCAAGGAATATTAGGGTCCCACCCCTTGTGGAAGTTTCCATTGGTTCATCAAGATAAATGATGCTTACACATATAGCTACACAATAATACTTACATTCCTAGATTTAAATCCTCATGTGACCTATGTAGGACTTCTACACCTAGTACCCCATTTCAAATCTTCCCCATGCCATCAAGCATCTATGGCTGCATGTTTTGAATGATAATAATTTTTAGCACACCTGATGGGATGTTTCCATTATTTCGATAAGACAACTGATGCTCATGTATGTAGCTACATAATAATACTTTTGTTCCTAGTGCCAAATCCTCCCACACCCTATGCAAGACTATCATGCCTAATTCCCCACCATAAAGCCTCCATGCACCATCGACCATGAATGGGTGCACATTTTGAACATCAAAATTATTTTTTGAGAAATTGGTTGAGAAAGTAGTTGATAAAGAAGTTGAGAAAGTGATTGATAAAGTAGCTAAGTAGTTGAGAATATATTCTATAATATTTGTAAATAATTTTTTGTTTTAAAAAATATATTTTAAATGACAATTTCAATTTTGGATATGCATTGATCAATTTATTCAATTTTAATTACTGGATGAGCCAAGTAGATTGCAATTTAAATTTGAATTTTATGATGTTGTATTGTGTTAGGCCTCCTTTTGATATTTATGATACACTTATGAAACTCACATCTCAATATGAATGGATTAATCTCAATATAGTCCTTTATATAGTTTTCCCCCTAACATAATAACAATATTTAATCTTTTGCATTCAACGCTTAACAAAAAACAAGGAAATGCATTTCAGAAAACATATAAAAATTATTGCATCTTATGATAAAAGAATGAGTTGTTTTATGTGGAAAATCTCTTATTTATTATATTTTGATTGTTTTTTGAGGAAGTCATGATCTAAGATGCCTTTGAGGCCATTATAAAGGCTCATTCATGTTTGGTATAGGTATTTGTTGAAGATAGTATTGTGATACTTAGTAATAATGAGGATTCATCAAAGTTAAAAAGATGCATGAATGATTGTGTTCATGACATATAAAATAGGTTCATGGATTTATTTAGATAGATAAGGACTCATGAAATCTATATTATTCTTTTAAAATAGTATAAAGCAGAGATAAGGTCTTTACAAATATGTGAACTATGTATGGGTGAAATTATGACAAAATAAGACTAAGTAGGAAACTCTTATCAAGAATTAGGTATCCTATACGACATGAGTGTCATTCATATTCATTGATATGTGATTCAAAGGTTATATTTTATTTGATTACTTCATTCTGAGAAGAATTAATTTTAAGACTAGTTGTATCAAAAAATAAGTGTATTTCTACAAGGTCTATTTTGATGTATGAGAACATGGTTTGTCACAAGTAAAGGACCATGATTTGTCACAAGCAAAGGACTCTAAACCCTTTCTCAGTTAAATAAAAAAGACATTTCATATTATTTCTCAAGATAACATAGTTGAGTAAATTCTATAAAACATGGAGAAAGAGTCCTAAATAGACATATAGATTCATGTATGAGGTTAATTTAACATTTGGAAAAGTTGGAGAGATTTTTAAAGATCCTCAAGAAAGTGATTTGGCATTGAGATAGTTGTAGACCAAATTTGGTGGGTAGTTCAACATAGTGTTTTCCTCATTACCTCATCAAACTATTATCCACAAGGCAATGGCCTTACTGAGTCTACTAAAAATAATTAGTTAAAGGTCATCATGAAGAATTTTAAATATAATCATAGGTCATGGAATCTCAAATTGAAATCAACTTTATGGGCTGATAGGATTACCTATAAGAGGTATATAGCCAATTTTCCATACAAGCTAGTCTATGGTAAAGAAGCAAGAATGCCTATTTCTCTTGAATTCCCTACTTTGGAAATAATGAATCAACTTGGGCTTTTGGAGAATGATCCAATGAAAATAAGATATGTTGAGCTCATGGAGTTAGAAGATACAAGGCATCCATCCATGTTGGCCATGAAAGCCCATCAAGCAATGGTGAAGAAATATTTTGATAAAGGAGATTATTCAATAAGTTTCCAAGAAGGAGATTTGGTCTTCAAGTAGGATGAGGATAGATCTAAGCCAATAAGGAACACAAAATTTGATTCTCTCCAGAGTTGTCTATACATAGTCTCCAACTACAAATCCCACAATGCTTTCCAACTCACAAGGATGAATGGTGAAGAGATTTTTATCCCAGTCAATGGAATACATCTAAAGCACTACTATTAAGGTAGATAAGTCCCCTTTACATAGTTAGATTTTTTTATTTTATCTAATTATTTTTTAAGAAACACTTTAGTTTCCTTTCTTTTGTCTTAAATAAAATGCTTCTATTTACATGAATGTTCAGTAGATTAGTTGCATTTGCTTTATTAGGTTAGTTTCCTTTTAAATTTTGTTTATTTCCTTATTTGTTGGAATTATTTGTCATTACAAGTCAAGATGATATCTTATAGTCATGAAAATGGTCCATGTATCATATAAATGATCCAAGAGTCATGCATCTAGTTCAAGTTCTCAAGCATAATAAGCACGTTGCCCAGCCAAGTTGCCAAAGATATCAACCAAATTTGGTCCACATACCAAAAATGTGTTTTTAACTTTTTAAGTCACCCCTTGATCAGTGTAAGGCCTCCCAATACTTATAGGAGATTTACATAGTTGTGATTACCCAAACACTTTTAAAAAAATGTACATAGGCACTTTTGTTCTCTGCCCGAGCCTAAGATAGGTATGCAGATATATGAAAGAGTAAGGGGATGGTTAATGCTTATTAAGGATCATAATGCATGCTTGCATGAAGGATTTTGGGGCACACAGGTTAGGGGGTGCATGATTTCAAGGATGTATTTTTATGGGTCCCAAAATGGTTGAGTAAAAATAAAACATAGAGATTGGATATGAACTATCAAAGGTGAACATGAGACCTTAAGTCTTCATGCACACCTTTATAAAAAGTATTCCTCATGCCCATATAATTTAGTTCCATGCCTACACATAGATTTATACATCAATTCCCATCTGTTGCATAGGGTGCAACCTCTTCTGCCACTACCATGTGGTAGATTTATGCTCAATCAAATGCATAGAGGTTCCCAATTGCCCAAGAATAGTACCATCCTTCCATATGTTGCATCCATGATTCTCCTACCTAATAATCCAAAGTGACCACTCTGATATCCCACCAAAGTGACATGTGGAATTCTTACAACCCCTCACCCAAAATCAATCTAAAAGTGCCACATGTTGAGTAGCTACTAGATATAGTGAAGATTTTTGGATATGGTTGAGGAACTTCAGGTGTTGTCAAACTAATCAATGAGAAAGTGGTTGTAAGTCATTAGGATATGCATGCATGCCATCCTTTGAATTTATTATGAAGATCTTTAGTTACCTATGCACATGTACCAAGAAGATCTAGCCACAAATTTTAGACCCACTCAACTCATCAAAATTCTAGAATTAGTGACATGGCACTGTAAAAGAATTTAATGTTACATCTACCACCCAAGTGGTAAATTTTTTACAAAATAGGCTTGATTTAATAAAAAATCCTAGATTTCCATTGTAAAAGGGTTGACACATTTTTAGTAGCCTTACACTATAGAAACTTGACCTCCATGAGCACTTATATTGGCTAAATCCTTATATGCTAATGAGAATTAAGTTCACCTCTTTTCATTATTTTGATGATCTATGTGCTCTTTTTATTTTTTTATTTTTGTCTATGGTTAATGTTTTCCCTTCTCTTTAATCATTCATTATGTGTGCCTCCTCATTGAACTCAAAGCTTACTTGTTGGTCACATTATATGCACACTCAGGTTTATGTTGATGCAATATATAGACCGTTTGTCATCCCTCTCAATATATCATTTTGTTCTCATGCCTCTATACAAATTACTCATACACGTAGAGTAACTTGGCATAAACTATGATATTTTTTTTCTCAAGTGATTGCATTATGTTTATGGTAGTATGAGTTCTCACACTATTTTGGGTGCATTGCTTTTTATTTTATGCACTCTCTTACCTTTTCTCTCCCTTTTCCCTAAATATCTTAGGTTTAGACTAGAGATAGGTTACCTTTATGCTCTTTAAGTTTGTGTACTAGTATTAAACCTAGTGCATTTAGAATATAAGGAATATTTCCTACTCCAAAGACTCATCCCAAGGAGCATAAGGGTCTCACACCTTGGGGATGTTTCCATCATTATAGAGATATAATTGATGCTCATGTGCATAGCTATGCAATAATACTTCTACACCTAGCATCGAGTCCTCCCATGCCCTGCATAGGATCTTTGCACTTAGCACCCCACTACAAAGCTTCTTCATTCTATCAATCATCCATAGGTTCATGTTTCAAATGATAATAGTTTTTGGCACACCAAGTGGGACCAAGTTGAAGAAAAGATAAGGATTTAGTGTTTCCCTTATCTATCAAGTGTAAAAGACACTTTTTAGAGCACATACTGACTTTGCATGTCTAATAAAACATGTCTTTCCACCCCCTATTTCAAAAAAATGATACATTCATTCCTCCCTAGTTCTCATACGAAGCTCAAGTGGGTACTTTTAACTTTTCCCTAGATTAGCCCCTATGGCAACCTATGTATGCTCCTAGTTAGCCTTGCACAAGCTATGTACTCCTAATTAGTATTTTTATCTTCCTAACCCACCTCAAAAGAGTATCAATGATATAATCCTTGAATTTTAAAGGTATTTAAGGGAGATCAAATTGGAACAAGGTTATGGTAGACAATAAAATGAGCTTGCTCATCAAGCTCAAAATTGACAGTATGAGGTGATGGAGAAGCACAAGTTTTAAGAAGAATTATTGGCTTGGTAGATCACAACCAAAGAAGTTTAAATGCACCAAATTCTTTCACATATGTAATAAATTGAAGCTCAACCAACCACCTTCACTCCTTTTATCCCTAGCTTCATGTAGGCTCCCCCTACACTTATAATCCAACCTATGGAGTAGAAGGTTTTTACACTCAAGGTCCCTAGCTTTAGGCAAGATAACTCATTTTTACCTTCAAGAAAGCATTTGAACTTCAAAGTACTGAGATTAAAAAAATTTGTGCTTATGACAACTCTAGAGCATGCACCTGTGCCAACTCAAAAACCCATCCTTCCTTAAAGAGCCTCAAGTGTAGTCATAAAAACCTTCTTGGGATATGTGTCCCAACTTCATAATACCCAATATTTTAAGGCCCCCTTCTCATATTCTAATTTAAGTCTCTTTTCCTCCCACCATATTCCTTTTTAAAGGAGGACTAGTCAGATGAGGAGATCATGATTGAAAGTCTACTCCACAATACCATACTAGAAAGATAAAACCTATTATGAGAAGAAGATAGATACAATCAGATGAAGTAATAGGTTGATGAGTAGATGATCAAATTAGTGGTAGAAGGGGAGGACCTTAATGAGAAAGAGTCAATCTGCATCACTCTAGAGTGTATTTAAAGGCCTAATCCCAACTTCTTTTGGGTGAATGAGTTACTATTTAGTACTATGGAAGAAGACCTCAAGGAAAAGGCTAACCTTAAAGAGGAGTATGCACTCAAAGACAAAAACTATGATCTCCCTGAGCTAAGACCACAAACATAACTATAGGCATAGGAAGAAGACTATTTCTAGGATGAGTTGGAGGAATTATGTACAAGCCTAGATGATAAAGTGATACTTACATAAGATCCTACCTATGACCTACCCTACACCAATTTCTAGTATCAATCTCATACTATGGAAATGCAAGATGTGTATGAGGAGGTTACATCCTCATAGATGGTGGAGACCCACAGGGAGCAAAGTGTATATCTAGGTGTAGATGAGTCATCATAGAGCATGTTCACACCAAGGGAGCAATATCAACTTATCATTCCCTTAGAACAATAGCTATGACATGAGTAAAGGAAACCCATTAGATCCATGAGCTTCCCAAACACCAAGCACAAGTATCTCTTACCTTAGAAGGATTGTTCTAAGTAAAGAGCATTGATAAATATATGTGGAACTGGTTCAACTTTGAAGACATCAGCCAACCAAGATAAAGGATTCTACATAACATGGTGGAGATATTCATCAAAGGAGGGTCTAGATAGATGAACATCCTTAAGAACCTCCTTCATAATAAATAGACTCTAATTTGCCTCCACTTTCACATGCCAACAATAGGATGGCACAAAATGCAAAGGAACTACAAGGCTTCTATTTTGATCTAGGAGGGTGAAGGCCCATGTTTGTAGTTTATATATAGTAGATTATATTATCTCACATTTTATTTCCCTAAGTGCATGTGTGCATATTATATAGTATTAATTTATTATTGCTTCCTCCAAATGCACTTTCCACATATGTTTTTTTCTCTTTTTCCTTTATTTTTTTAGGTTCAAACTTGGTATAGTTTATTCAGGTAGAGACTAGGCAAGTTCTTGCTTCTATGACTCCATTCCCAATGGATCACTTCAAAGGCCACTTAGTTCCCTTTTAGTAGGTAAGAAACCTATAGAAGTCATTAGAAGTTTTGACTTTTTAAGTCACCCCTCGGTTGATGCAAGGCCTCTTAATATTTATAGTAGATTTGTGCATCTATGATGACCCAAACACTTTAATCAAAATGTGCACATGCCCTTTTAGTCTGCACTCAAGCCTAAGATAGGTACGTATATCTATAGAGGAGTAAGGGGATGGTTCACACTCACTAAAGGCTCTTGATTTACATTCACGTACAATATTTTTGGGCGTGCAGGTTAAAGGTACATGAGTTTAAGGATGTATGTTCCTGAGTCCTAGAATGGTAGAGTAAGAAGAAAGCACAGAGAGTGGCTATGAAACTATCAAAGGTGCACCTGAGACCTTCAATCTTTGAGTGTACCTTTATCCAAAGTCTTCCTCATTCCCATTTAATGTATTTCCACACCCATGCATAGATTTATACATCAACGCCCATCTATTATATAGGGTGAAACCTCTTCCACCACTACCATGTGATAGCCTTGTGCTCAATCAAACACACAAAGGTTCCTAATTACCTAAGAATATTTCAAACCTTTCACATGTTTCATCCATGCTCGTCCTACCTAAAATTCCAAATAACTAACTATGAAAATCCACCAAAATGACATGTGGAATTCATGTAGTGCCACACCCAAAATCAATCTAAAATCACCACATGTCGAGTATCTATTGGATATAGTGAAGAGTATTAGAGATGGTTGAGGAACTTGAGGCACTATCAGAGCTAGTCAATGCAAAATCAGCTACTAGTCATCAAGATGTGCATGCACACCATCCTATAACTCTGTCAGGAATATTTTTAGTTCCCCATACATGTGTATCTCCAAAAGATCCTACCACAAAATCTAGATCTAATTAGCTCACCATAACTCTAGAATTAGTGACACATTATTGTAAAACAATTTATGCTACATCTACCACCCAGGTGGTGCATTTATTAAAAAATAGTCTTGACTCACTATAAAAGCCTATTTTTCCATTGTAAAAGGGTTGACACATTTTTATTAGCCTCACACTAAATAAATTTGACCTCCATGAGAATTTGTATTGGCTAAATCCTTGTATACTAATGAGAATTATGTTCACCTCTTTTCATTATTCTAATGATCTATGTGCTCTTTCTATTTTTTATTTCTATATATGGGTATTGTTGTCCCCTCTCTTTAATCATTAATTCCCTGCACCTCCTCATTAAACTTAGAGCTCACTTATTATTCACATTTTGTGCATACTCATTTCTATGTTAACATTATCTGTGTATCATTTGTAATCCCTTTTAGTGTAGCATTATGTTCCCACACCTCTATAATAATTACTCATGCACATAGAGTAACTTGGTGGAAACTATGTGATATTGTCTTATTCTCAAGTTCTTATATTATGTTTATGGAAGTATGAGAATTCATTTTATTCTAGGTGCATCGCATTTTGTTTAATGTACTCTCATACCTTTTCCCTCCATTTTCCCTCAAGATCTTAGGTTTAGACTAGTAGTAGGATACATTTCTACTATTTAGGTCTATGCACCGGTCTTAATCTAGGTGCACTTAAAATAAAAGGAATCTGGCTTACTCTTGAGACTTATCCCAAAGAGCACAAGGTTCCCATACCTTGGGGACATTCACATCATTTTGGAGACTAAACAAATGCTCATGTATGTATAAATGCAATAATAATTCCATGCCTAGTAGTGAGTCCTCTTATGCCCTACACAAGATTTATATGCCTAGCACCCCATCATAAAGCTTCCCCATGCCATTGAGCATCCATGGGTGCACATTTCAAATGACAACATGTGCCTAGTCCAAGAGTCCATAAAAAAAAGTATGATATTTATTGAGTGACCCAATGTCACAAATATTAGATAGACCTCAAGTGGATATCATTACTATGGTAAAGCTTTTGAAACACCTTAAGCTTGCTTAAAGTGTTAGTATTCAAAATCTAAAAGATAGGTCTAAAATTATAAGGAACTAGTTCCAAGGTAGGTTTTCATGGCTTTCAAGAAATTAGAATCATGGAATAGGTTGATCAAGCCTTAAAATATCATCATAGATTTGAAATATTGAACAAAATATGGACTGTGCAAAGTTAAAGAAACTAGGACATCACACATGTCACATAGAAATGAATGAACCATCTCACTTGTGTAATTTATATCTTCACATAGAAAGAATCACTAGCTAATATACTACAGTGCCATAAATTTCCTTGTGTTAGGATCATATCCTAAAAAATTTCTAACTCAAGATTCAAGTGTTCAAAGATAGACTACCAAAATCAGATGTTCATGCAAGTGTCAAGTTTAAGATCAATAAGTGACCATTTGTTTTTTAAAGGACTTAAATGCTTTTAATTTGATCAAGATATAATATTACATGTGAGCTAGTATGCTAACACCTTGATCTAATGGTTCATGATTCAGTCAAACTAGTCAAACAATCCTAGAGTAAAAAGCCCTTAAATATCTACAAATTGGATGAGATCCAATGGTGCGAGCTTGACTAACAAAGATGTACGACCAAGAAAATCAATGATTATTTCTAATTAATACATTTTGATATGAGGGTGTATAAGAATTGATAGGAAATTAGGTTCTAATCAGATCTATGAAATGTGTGAGCTCATAAATTATAATCGATGGTGTGAGATGAAGTCAGAATGTTAAAGGATCTTTCCTGGTAAGAAATCAAAGAATCACATTACATTATACATTTTGATTTAATGGTATGAGTAGAGTCAAATAGGTCAATATATCTTTAGGAAAAATAAAAATAAAGTAGTTAGGCATAATGTAAATGGTCCAAGTTGATAATTGATGACCAATGAACATCAATCAAATACAATATCTTCCATTGAAGGTTGATGAACCAATTCTTCAACCCAAGTGAACAAAATCTTAAGGATCCATATCATCATTAGAGTTTGATCATCCATAGACATTATCATATAGGCAAGATGGTTAAGGATAAGTCTCTAACACCATTGAAGTTTAAATAGGACCTCTAGTCAATAACTTTGAACTTGTCAACCTTATTACACAGTCAATCCATTGACATGTTCATTGATTTTAGATGAAGGATCCTTTTGTGTCTCATAAGTTTTGAATGTAGAATAGGTATTTTAAGGCCTAATACAAATATTTAAGTGGAGAGTGAGTGAAAACCAAGATCAAATAGTTTTTAAGGTTTTCTATGGATATTGTGACTGTGTGAAAACCAATAATTGGATTGGTTTTCACCTATAATGGGCTTTTTTATATTAAACCAAATACAGATGTAAAAGTGATCACTAAAATGTGTTTCTTCTATTCACATGGTCACATTTATGATTAATAGGTATTGATGGCCACCCAAAGTAGATGTGGCACTATTCTATCAATTTCAAGACATAATCCTTGTCAGCAGGACAGGTAGATAATGACTTAGAGTTCTAAGAAGGAGACCCAGTGAATGAATAAGGACAATGAGCATTCAATTTTTTCATAGAATTGGTTCCTTATTGATAAGATCATGAGTCAACATCCTCAAAATGGTGCTAATTCATCATAATTCCCTCTCTTTCTTTCCTTTTTATATAAATATAGGCTTCTAAGCCTTGAAATGTATCCCTCTTTTTTGGTATGACTAGACTCTACTGAAATTTATATTGTGACATCTTTTTTGATACAATAAAGACTGAATTCTATCATTTTCCAAGTTAGATTGAAGTGTGTTCTATAAATTCATGTATTTTGGTTAAGTGAATGTATCTTCCTTGATTATGTCTAAGTTTTTCTCAACTTCAGGAAGTGCTTAATAGTTCTCACAGTCATTATAAGTGTAATTTATAGTTTATTGTCTATCTTGAAAGTAGATATTTTCCCTCTCTTGATAATTTGATTAATAATTAATTCCTTATTCTAAAATATTTATGTGATATTGAAGTTCTTTGGTCTTTAAAGTGTCTCATAGTGTGTATTGTGCAAGTTTGAGTGATCAAATCATTGGTGCATCACCTCTTTTACATGATTTTATAAGTTACTGTCAAAATATCTCTCCCTTTTATAAGCAAATGATAGTTTAGGTGATAGACCCATAAGGAATCCAAACTTCTCTAGATGTCTGATCTATTATTAGGATACCCACAACCTAGGATAAATCCTATGTTGGAATATATTTGACTAGGAAGATTGAATCATTCGCCTTACTCAACTAGGGTGCAAATCTAGAACACCAACAATAGTTATTATAGTTTATGAACAACTAAAAATATATAATAATTATTGCATCTTATGATAAACATGTGAAAAGTACTTACAAATAATTAGATAATGTAAAACATAAATACATTAAAGGCACATAAGAGAGTGAAACCAATCCACATCAAACACATTGTAGACACATCAATTATTAGAAAATACATGTCAAGTAAATGGAAAGAAATAAATTAACCAATGTATAAAGGAATATATGAGGTACTATGAAGGCACAATAAATACATCACATATGTAGAAAAAATAGATCCATAAAAAATATTTATCAAAGAGAGAGAATTATATTAAGGAGTTGAAATCAATGATTTAAGTCCTATAGTGTTCCTCCTAACACAATCACAATATATTAATATTTTACAATCAACACTTAGCAAGAATCAAGGAAATGAATTTCATAAAATGTACAATAATTATTGCATCTTATGATAAACATGTGAAGAGTACTTAAAAACAATTAGATAAAGTATAACATGAATACATTGAATATTAGCTACTAGAAACAAATTAAAAAATTATATGAAATTGGAATTCAGAAACTAGAGACTAATAGTCTAGTAATTGAAACAATCCTATACAAACTTGATCATTTCTAGTGATAGTTACATCTATCATGTCAGTGCCATATTTAGTGTCATTATTTACATCCTCTTTATTTATTTTAGTTAAGAATTCCATGTTTCCATAGCTCTTTCATAATGAAACATGTCCACAGCATAACGTGAAACATATAATCTCAAAATGGGTTTCTAAATATTTATCCAATCTATTTTGAATTTTTTTGAATTTATGAATGATAATGCACTGAATAATATTTCATCTTCCACTGAGCCCAGAATCATTTTTTGACAAAGATCATATATTCATAAATATTCACTTAGACTTTCCTGTAGTATATTACTAGGATAATGTTTTTCCACAATCATGTAATTGCCCCATTTTCTATTGGTTCACTTAGAAGACAATATTGTTCAAACATTTTAATTCCAAAATGAGTTAACTAGGATGTCATTAAATCCTTTCCCAAAATACATTTTATTTCTACTCCATTCACTTTTACAGATTTACCAAAATTCTTTACAAGACAACCAATGTATTTGTGAAATAAATTATTAATCATCTTTTGACTATTATTACTATTCTAGAAGATGGGATTCACAAATACCATGGCCTCCAAAAAATAATCCCTTTAAAAATTATCTTTGATATTCATAGATAATTTTAAGGAAAGTCTACTTAGTTTCATTTGGGTTTTAGATAGAACAGTGTCACATATAATGCATGTTGTGGGTAGTTCTTTGGATTCAACTCTGATAAGATCATGTCTTTTGTCGAAAGTGTGCATTGGTATCTCCTTGCCATTAAAAAAGACACAAACATGATAATTTATATTCAACTTTAAATAACTCTTAGGTTTATTTAAATCTTTCAAACATTTTGAACTGCTAAAAATAGGGACTTGAAACTTTTCTTTTAAAGTGTATAGTATATCTAGAGATTTACATACTCATTTTCTTAGCCATATGAAGTCAACAATATAAATGGATCTCTTCTGACCATGTTTCATTCAAAAATTCATTTCCTTTAGCATTTAAATAATTTCACATAATGTAAGCAATGTTTCTAAATCTATTAAATGGTACAACATATCTTTTGTCTTATCAATTTCTCTATGATATTTATACATAAAACCTACTAATAATGGATATTATTCAAAAATTTGGCATGCATGTACATACATATAAATCCATCTTGTATCAACATCTTTCAAAAAAAAATTACCATCATCACTCCTATTGCAATTTTTTGGAACTCTATAAATCTTTTTTGACTTCTTGACATATAATCATGGAGGTCATGAATGAGCTCCTCCACTTTTGCCACATTAGAAAAAAATTTAACCATTTTATATGAAAGATTCATCTTATGATCCATGTAATTAAGTAGAATCATAAATGGGACAATTTTTGTTTAAATCTGATCACATAAACCATTTATATGCTCCTAAATAACTGATGCACCATCAGTCTCAATACACACTAGCTTTGTAGTTATTGCATAATCATCCATCTATGTTTTATATTTCAAATTCAATACAACTAATTTGTGAATATTTTATACAATGAAATTTTTTGCCATTTTATGAACTTATAGTATATGAGGTTGCCTTGAATAGTTATAAAAAGTATACACATGTATGCAAACCTAGGCTATGTTTTTAACTGATGTGATCTCATCAATGGACAATGAGATGAATAATGAATTTTGAACTTTTTGTTTCAAATATTCCTTCTCAACCAATGCTAAAAAATTTTCCATTTCCTAAGCACTACTATCTGACCAATGTGATTATGAATTATCTAGAAAATATTTATCTCAAAACAAAATCTTATAATCTAAAAAGTCAGAAATAGATCTACCTCTTTTTAGAATGTGGTATACACTAGAGAACTATATATATTTTACCTTTAGATGGGAGTACATGACTTTTCCTAAATTTTCTTCAATTTTTCCCCCTTTCTCAACAAGATGTTTTTGATGTTTCATATCATTTTCATACTTGTGTGCATATATTACATGCATGTATTATTATACATTTTTCTACCTATGTGATCTTATTATCAATCCATCTGGGTGATTCACTATCACATATAATTTTCCACAATATTTCCCAATCTTATCCAATTTCAATCACATTCTATGCTCCTTTCCTAGTTTCTAGCTACATATTGTACATCTTCATTGTATTAGAGTATCATCAACATTTTCAAGCTCTACATGTTCTATGAAGGAAAATTTTGTTCCTCAGTCCACCTTAAGGATCTTCTAATTGTCCATCTACTTCTCTTCATGAATATATTTGAGTGGAGGTTTTAGCTAAACTTTATGTTTGGTGAGAACCAACAATCTCTTCTACCACTTGAGTGTCACTATCATTGTTATAAAAAACTAGAGGAACATCTTCAAGTGGTGACATATCATCATTAAAATAATATTTAGGGGGAGATATGTTATTCTAATTGATTATTTTTGGTGAGATAATAGTGGGAATTTCTGCATGTAAAATTATTTTAATATTATTAAACAGTTGAAGTTAAATTTGTGAAAAACTAAAAAATAATAAATACCTATATATTGAGTACACTGAGATTATGTGAACATTTTGGTTGGCTCTTTAAAATAAGATAATATGCATGATTTCCTTGGTAATTGGCCTATCCTTTTACCATTCCCACCAGATGCCATGATGGTCAAAGATGGAAAACTTTAATTATGTCATCTAGTTCTATTGTTTGGTGAAAGAGTAGATACTACAAATCAATTATGTCATTTGGTGGCAACAGTTTTCTAGAAGCTTTTCAATTTTGTCATTAGATACTCCCATTCAAAATTGTCATTCGGTATTAACATTCATCACTATTATTTATCTCTATAATTTGACACTATCAAAATTTATAAGATATTGTCACTCATCACTATCATTTGGTTCCTCCATTTGACACTTTAGTTCAGTTCTATGGTCCTCTAATTTCAGTTTTGTTTGTTGGCTTGGTTGAAATCATTGGGCAATTATACTATATATATGTGGCAAATTGAAGTGTAATCTTATATACTATTGTAAACATTTAGAGATCCAACCCCCAAAATAATTCACATCAATAAAATTTTGGTGATCCAATCCCATCTGTCTACCTTTAAAATTGCTAAAACTAAAATAAAAAAATTAGAATATTCATGAATCAATGAATATTCACCACAAAAATTTACCCTGACTTATCTATTGGATTGGAATTTTAAATTTCAATCCCACTTAGCCTAGACTATTCTTAGGCTCTCCTACATCCCTAGTTCCTAATCATCCATCTATCACCTCATTTAATGATTTACTAATATTGTTTATCCTCCCAATGGATTATAGAATTCTCTAATTCTTGAATTCTATCCATCTCAGTGGTCCTCTCTAGAAACCTCTAATTCTAGAGGTTTCTAAGTAATTTTTAATTCCTTTTAATTATACTTCTCTCCTCTATTTAAATATACCACCCTTAATTTTCAAAATAATTAGAATACACATAAGCTCTCTAAGTATTCAACTATCTTCCATAAATCTATGGAATCCAAATCTCTTGATCAAGCCAACATCATGCTAAAATTTTGAGTCTACCTATGAGAAATATCTATCTATAATCCTTAGTTTTTTTATTTGAATCTTGATTAGGAACATTTAGAATTAGATTAGGATGTTGTTTTGAATGATTCATTTTAGTATATTTTGATCTAAGGTTATCAATTTTAATGGTAGATTGTATATTTATGCATTTTTGATATAGTTTACATAATCAAATGTATTGCTTGAATTTATCATATTATAAGTCCATATTTATTGAAGTCACCAGGTACAAAAAATTAACTTCTAACCTTGTTAGAGATAATATGGATGGATATTTTCATTATTCCATGTGGAACTACATAAATCACTCTATTTGTTTGTGTTTTATTATTTTTGGAAAACTAGTGTTTAGTTCCTAAATAATAAGGGGTCTAGAGTAAGGAAAAATCCAATCAAATAAAATAAAATATAGGTTTTAGGTTTATCTAATTAAATCAATTACATATGGAGAGAGATTAACTTATCTTGAAAATCAAGCTGATACGACTGTTGTAGAAGCTAAAAACTAATGTGTAAGGCTATGAGAATGTATAAAACTTGAATCTAGATTTTCTTTTCTAATTGGACAAGAGTGCCAAAAATAGGACACTTTGAGGTTTGATGGTATAGTCTTGTTCCTACCATTATTGTCCAAACTAGTCACAAAGGTCTAAGTTTTTTGGGTTTTGTCCATCAGGTCTATGTGAGCCTGTGTACCAAATTTTGGAAGCTAAAAGTCACTAGAGCTCTCTATAGGTCTATTTTAATATAAAAATATTATGTCCATCTACACACATGGAAACAACAAGTGCATCAAAAATAAAAGGGGCAAAAATTGGGTTAGGAGAAGAATGATTGCATGATATAGAACCCTTATTATCCTAATCACTACCTAAATTAACCCTTAAGCTAGGGTCTCAGATTAAATGTAGTTCTCCCTTAGGGAACGCACATAATCAACACACATGATAGATGCAAGAATGACTTTCACCTAGGCCCTTCCTTTATCAAGCATGAAAGTATATGTGTGATGTAGAATGTTGAGCTATACTATTGACTAATTTTTAATTATGTCATGTGTTAAAGTAGTAAGTGCTAGATATAAAATAGCTTGTGTAATCCTTTATATAGGAGACTCTTTATTTAAAATTTGGGAGCTTTATTTCCATTTAGATGACATTGGGAAACTTAAGGGTGAAAATAAGAAAGGGGATGAGACTAAATTAGAAAAATAAATTGATTGTTGAAGTTCAAAATGGCCCTAGATAGGATCACCTAAAACTAGACACCTTAGGTTTCAACATTGTAGTCCAACCCCAACGCTCCTATCCTATAATATTATAACCTAGAGGGATGGAAAGAGGATAGGAAGTCTAACCTAGATAAGGTGGAATGATCATTTGAAAGGCTTGAAATCACTATAAATAGGTAAAAAGGTGACTTTAGCATGGAGCAAGACCAAAATTAATAAAATAAAGGACATGGCTATATGTGAACAAAAGCTCATATTCTCTAGTCAAAGTCTCCTATGAAAGGATTGTGAAAACACATGATATGTATGGTTTCTTGACCAATTTATGGTGTATACATTTTCCCCCTGCCCTTTAATCTAGTAATGTAATGAAATTAAGTACTAGAGTAAAAGAAAGAAAGAAAATGCATACCTAAACCTACTTGTGTGGAGATAAGTGTGCTTAAAAGAGTTCATCTCACTTCCTAGCCAGGGAAGTGGATGGATAGATGAATAATATGTGGAGAAAGAAGGAATCCCTAAAATAGATTCCCCTTGTATTGAATCTAAATATAGAATCCATATAACATGGAGGAGGGAAATGTTTGCCCCCTATGTTGAATTTGGCTAAAAATGAGAAATGTTCAAAGGCCCAAAACCAATGTCTATCCTCTATCGTATATAAACTCATGTAATATATAATGTGTGCATAGAATCTGTATACTATGAAGAGCAAAATATATCATTCCCCCACTCTGGGTAATCTAAACTAGAACTAAGAAGTGCCTGGAGGCCCAAAACTAATGTTTGCCCTCTGTCTTACACAAAATCATGTAGTTTGGGTCTAGGTAATGCTATGGACCAACCACTATAGATGATCATATGGTCCAAATTGGGTATATCTAGGTGTAATCCAAAACTTTGGTCAATGTGTAACAAGAAAATGGCATGTTTTTCCATTCAATCTGTATAATCCTAGATGATGAAGAACATGAACATCTATACCATGCCCCCAAATTTGGTATGTGAGTGATGTGTCTATATAGTCACAAGTGGCATGAGCTATCGTGCCATGTCTCATGTGCAAAACTAGAGGTCAAAACAAAGTGCTTTGTACTATGCCTATAATCTACTATCTAGTCTTGTAAATATGTCATGTTATATGAATTTATATGTGTGAGACATGTAGTAATGTACATTCTCCCAAATTTGGTATCTAGTTTGAATTTGTATTGAAGTCACTATGAATTCATATGATCTGAACCATTGTATCTGACTATTCTATGTATCCATGGGCTGAAATCACTATGGAGCGATATGATTTGAACCATTGTATCTATAAACTAAAGGTATATCCCTCTGAATGTCTTGAGTAATGCTGAGTGACCCTTGTAGTTTGAATCATTGTATATTTAAAGTGAAGGTATATCCCTTTGAATGTCTTGAGTAATGTTGATTGACCCATGTAGTGTGAATCACTATATATCTTGACTAATCTGAGCTGAATCTAATAATCTAAATATTGGAGGTATATGATCCATGGTGTATCCATCTATGAGAGTGGATAGGTATGCTGAATAAGTGTAGAAATAGGAATAGTAGGAATGATTCCCCCCTTTTGGGGAGAGGGATGAGATCTATGATAAAGGATGTTAAGCCAAAATTAATGACTAGTGGTATAGATAGAAACAAGGTTGTCTTGTCTTGATGAGATTGAATGTTTTCTTGATTAATTAGGCTGATTTGTTTGATATTTTAATGAGTTTTTTTATTAGTGGGGACCTAGTTGTATGTCTGGTTATAAGAGAGATATATATGTGTGTTTCATAGTAGGTAGATGAGGTATTAGAAGAGTAAGGTATGAGTTTTGTTAAAGGTATCATTGCCATGATTCTGTAGAACAAAGTGATTTGTAAAATATAGCTACAGGTTTCTAGTTATGGGTGAAATGGTGTTTTACTTGGAATGAGAAAGTTGTTTCATATAGGAAAATTTGATTGATTATTGATTCATTTGTGTGTTGACTATGTTGAGATTTAGAGCTCTGGATTAGGAGATATGTCAAGGAGATGAGCACTTATTGTGACCTGGTTTGAGTAATTAGTGGTCCAAGTTGAGGCTGGTAAAGAGATTACCCTAGTAAGTAGCTAAAACACTTGATTTTTGCCTCTTTGAAAGCTTATTTTTTATGTTTTGAGATATTTAAAATAGAATAGGATAATTTTGACTAGTTCTAACACTCTTATCTAGGAGTCAGTGCTCCTATTTAGTGTTTGGCATTGTTTTCCAAGTTTTGATGTTATTGTCTAGTGCTAGTGTCCTTTTGTAGTGTTATTATCCACTAGGGCTAGTTTTTTGAGATTATAATTAGTTATCTATTGTTGTTTAGCTTGGATATTCTTATTGTCATGGTTGACTAATATACACATTATTTTCTAGTGTTTTTGTAGGGTGAGGTATGGATGAGGGAGTTTTGTAGATGCTAGGTGATGGAGACACTGAGATTATTACCTTTATCATTTAATGAGAGAGCTATGATGGATAGGGTAGGGCTAGGTCATGTGTGTGACCTAGGAACTATATAGTGGGATAGATATCTGATTACCATCTTATGTGAGAGGTGGAATGTAGACACATATACTTTCTAGCTTCCTACATGGGAGATTATTATTACTCTAGAGGATTGTACCATATTTTGCATTTGTCAGTTAGTGGATGGCATGTTACATTGTAGGATGATATGGGTGATGATGTTATTGACTATGCATCCTTGTATTTTACTAGTGTTCCCTCAAGCATACATTGAAGAGGTAGTGATAGAGATGTATTATTGTCAGTTATTATGCATTCAAGTGTTCCACATTTGTAGAAATGATTGGCTATGTTGTTGGCTTCATTTATGGTAATGGATAGGAGTGGGGTGTTGATTGCACACAAGATGCATAGGATTTTACATAGTGTAGAGGTATATATCACTATGTTCTCATGAGGTATGACTATGCTTGCCCACTTATACAGGGACCTTTATAGGTTTACATAGGAGGTTTTTAGTGGTAGGGTGATTGCATGTACCTTATTGCATTATTGGGTTTATGAGCATATAGAATTTATGCAGCTGATAAGATTATCGAGGGAAAGGTGGTCACCTACACAACCATTTAGTGAGTGGTGGATGAGTGTCTTATTAATATAGTCTCCTAGGATAGATCATTATAGATGAGTTTTAGATAGACTAGTGGCTCAGGATATCATATAGAGTCCTTATAGAGGATTTCATGGGTATCTCAAGGATGGAGTACAGTTAAAGTATATGAGGGTCATTTTTTGGTTACAAGACCATTGGATTAGAGTGTATGAGTGCTTTCAATATGATCACATGACTAGATAGTTTTTTGTATGACAGGATGTGCCCCCAAGTAGCATGAGTGTGGGTGAGGAGTGCACAGGCACTAGTGAGGGTAAGAGCTTGTGAGAGGCCTAGTGTTATGTACCTAGGGATATGATATATTGATGTATATGGGTTGATGGAGATGCCGACATGTGGCACACATCCCCTTAGTTAGTTATATGGGTACAATATATTAGGATAATAAAGTAACTTATGGAAGTAGTACATTGGGTAATGGTCAGCCTACATTGGGATTAGGAGGTTATCCATCCATGGGTTAGATAGATGTATATATATAGGGGATGATTATCATGGTAAAGATATCAAGTAAGCATTGAGTCTTCTATTGTAAGAGGATATTGGAGGTTGTCCCCTCAAAGAGACATTATGGAGTTATTCCTTCCTAAAGGAGTATTATATGGTGTTTCCCTACCTTAAGGATATTTTTGCATATATTGAATATCAAGATCATATCAAGTGGTATCCGATCTTTGATTTGGGAAATTTGTGGAGCGAAACCCTAGTTTTTTTGTTGAATCGTCAATAACTTCTGATTGGTTTCGAAATTTTCCACAAATTTTTTACTGCATATGGTGAATATTTAAAATAAGTCACAGTAAAAAAATATAGATTTTTTGATTCGTTTTGAGGGAGTTATTGCTATTTTAGGTTTTATAATAATTTCACTATATATTCCTAAATTTAGGGAATTTTTATTCAAAATTTTTACTGGAGATGTAAGAAGATATAAGAAAAGCACAGTAAAAATTTCAGAATTTTTTGAGTTGTTTGAAGTGAATTGTTGTGATTTTATGGATCAATTTTGACATTTTAGGGTTTCATGAACCTTAATTTTTTTGTGGATCATGGAGTTGCAAACATTTTTAGGGGAAGATGATATTGATGCTAGAGAATGGTGGCTCAATTTTAAGTAGAATAATACTAAAAAAAATTTATGGAAAATAGAATTATGTTTTTCTTTGTTTGGGCCTGCAAAACATTGGTGGACTAATGAATTGAGCTTTGCACAATAATATTCTTCATGGGAAGCAATGGAGAAAACCTTCCTAGATCGATGGGATATAAAATAAAAAGAGGAAGAAGAACAAGAACAACAAGAACAAGAAATAAAAGAATCAATAGAAGAACAAGAAGAAGTAGAAGAAGTAATAGAAGAAGAAGAAGAAACATCAATATATCATATCCCTAGGTACATAGCACCTAGTGAGGCTAAGTTGGCACCATTACCTTTGGATGTGTGAGATGCAGCTATAGATATTCCCAATGTAGATTATGTTGGATGCATAGAGGCATATACTACATGGTGGGTTAGGAATCAATGGGCTCCATTATATCTTATTAATGGAGTGGTTGTTCCCAAGTATGAGGATTATGTGTTGATCCATATGATGGGAGGTAAGTAGTAATTATATTTGAATTATGTGAAATTTTTTACTTATTTTAGTTTAACTTGAAATTATATATCTAATATAGTGGTGTATTTTATGTGCATGTGGAGTGGGAGGTGCTCAAAATGAAGCACAAGCTGGTACAAGAGGAGGAGAAGATGAGTACTAAGAGACTATCATTGAGTTTACACTCTGTGAGCTTACACAACATGTACCTGATGATGTTGTGGAGGGTTTGATAGAGAAAGCAAAAATTATAGCCAATGTTTATGATCATTTGTTTGATAATGATGCTATAACTATGACTGCATTGTTAGGGTAATGAGAGAGAGAGATGAGCTAGATAGGCATAAGATGCCTCCACCTGATTATGGATCAATGAGTATGTAGATTATGGATGAGTAAATAGATATTCAAAGATGATATGTAGACTTGCATGAGGAGCATGGTTGGTTATTTGATTGAGAGATCCATCATAAGAGGCATTTATGAGATTGAGGAGGTGTGGGGTCATCGAGTGTGAGAGTGGACTATTGGACTAGTACTGGAGGAGAGAGTGAGACTAAGAGTGAGGGAATGATGGCCATTCAATATTGATCATATTTTGACATGATGTATATGTATTTGAAAACTTGGTTATATATATGGATATTGGGTTGATTTTGATTCTGGTGTATTGTGTTATGGATTTTGGAATAATTGGTATATTTAATGCAATTTATTGATTAGAAGTAGTTGATCTAGTATTGATGTTGAGTTTGTATATGTTTTATAAAATGGTACTTAGGATATGTGATTTGATTATTTTGATAAGTGTGATGCTAGGTTTTTATTTTGATTTGTATGTAAGTAAGGAACTTTATTTGGTTTGTAATTATATGTGTGCAAAAAAATTGTTGGTTTTGTAATTAGGAAATTGTTGGGATAAATTGAGCTAGTTTGAGGTTGGTAAATTTTTTGGATGGGTTGAATTGATTTAATGTTGGTAAAATAGGATTTGGTAAGATCTAAATTTTTAATAATCTTGTTTTGGCTATGGATAGTTATTGGTAATTAGAAATGTTAGTTGTTAGTATGTGGGGATGTAAGATAGCATGTTGTGTGTATAACTTCCTCAAGAGTGGCTCCAAAATACAAAGGCTAGCTATACCTTTAGATCCATCATTACCCTGATAAGTGAAGCTATGAACTATTATTGGTATGAATGTGTGTTGTATCACTCTATGTTGTATTACTATTTGAACCCTATTGGCCAACTAAAGAAGTGCCCATATTTATTATATTGTGTAGGAATATGCTTTGTATCTAAGACTATCTATTATGTACTAATTGTAGATGGATGTGAAGATTTTAAAAATGTATATTTATTAGTCATGTAAATTAAATTGTGTTGTGAAGAAGGATCATCTATCCATAATAGTATACCTTGTGGCCTTTATTGTGATGTGTATGATTGAGCCATAGGTCGAGCTATAACTAAAACCTGTGATGAGGGATAATTTAATCTCAACCATAGATTTATATGTGAGACAAGACCTATAAAATATAGCCATAGTGAATACTTCACATAATCAATAATCTATGATGTGGGTTCATTTAATCTTAATCATAGCAGATTGCCATATGAGATAAGACCTAGAAAATCTAGCCATAGTGAATATTTCTCATGAGTATAAGTCTATTACGATGCTTGTGACTCTATTGGATATGTATATGGAACTACACTATGTACACCTCAAACTACATTGTTATATCTAGGTTATTCTTGCTATATAGGCTTCCAAACCTTTTAAATAGCTGGAATAGGATATATCCTATGGAGCTCTATCTTTGAACCTACATTTCTCTCACAATGAGTGACCAATGATTCCTATGAAGGAATTTCCTAGGATGACTTGGTCAAGGATGAATGAGGTCTATGGTTCCATGATGGAGGAGATATTGTTTCCCCTATGTGAATGTTATGATGTCATTATCGACACATATATTAATATAGTATCTAAGTCTATAGCAATCATTATCTCTGTGTCCACAAATATGATGATAGTTACAAAAGGGCTTATGAGATGTCTATGTTAGAGATGTGGATCTCGTCAATGAGTAGAAGATAATGTGATTAACCTCCTATCTAGTAGTGTTGATAATATGATATATGGGCTATCTTTCTCTAAATCAAACTAGAGTGGTGACTTGCTATTATTCTTTATAGTGCATCCTATAGGTTGTACTTGGGAGGCTGGCTCTCTATACTTAGCTAGTTGATTTTTTAGTTGTGGTCTCCTATCTTGTTTAGGACATGGTGGATGTTTAGTGTTAATATCTATAACTAAAGATGTTGTTGTGAAATCTAGAGTAATCCGATCAATTAAATTTGCCTCAATCAATCCTAATTTATTTTTTAAATCTATAAATGTATAACACAAGTGTCTGAAAGAAGACTCTATTTGATATAATAGATGCTTAAAAAGAGGTTGTAAAATCCCCTTAATAGAGATATGTTAAATATATAAATCTATTGGTTTGTTTATCAATCTTAACATGTGAGCCTTGAATCTTAAGATATACTCACTAACTGGCTCTGAAGAATTTTGTAGTGTGGTAAGTTTCTCATATGTAACATGAGGGCCCATGTTTGCTATGTAATGTCTAAGAAATACCTCCTTTCAGTCATCATATGTGTGTAAGGAACCAATGGGGAGTAGATGAAATAACCAATTCTATTCTTCCCCCACTAATGTCTGTTGAAATAACTTGAGTAGAATCAAAGGATATGATGAGATGGCAAAGCCTTCCAAAAGGCATGAAGGTGTACGAATGGATTTCTAGTTCCATAACAGTGAGGCAATGATGGTATTTGGAAATGTTTAGACAATGAATATTTGATAAATGTCTTTAGAATAGGGTTACCATGTAAATCATTAGCATCCATCCAAGACTTATAAGCCTTGTTTTCCAATGTAAGGAGATGTACTTTGTGCTGTAATTCACCAACTGCATGCATTAAAGTGATGATCTCTTGGGATGTTATAATAGTATCTTGAAGTGAATCATTTAATCATTGAATTTGATTGTTAATTTTAGCCATGAAAATGATACATTTAACAATTGGATCATAATTAGGGGGTTTTCTCACTTCAACCTTGGGATTAATTGTAACTTGGACCTTACTAAAGGGATGTGGGCTTCCATTCTCTTTAAGTGAAGAGAGATCACTAGGTTATACTGTAGTGAGGGGTGGCTTGGGAGATTCATTGATATATTTATGTTTTAGTGTATCACATTCTTATTGAGTAAAGGATGTGATATTATCATGAACATGTGCATTATTTGAATTAGAATTATGCATAGAAGTAGAAACAACATTTGGAAGTGCATTATGTTTTAGAGGAGTGAGAGAAAAGTTAGAAACATGAGATGCATATTCTTCTTCAATATGTGCATAATAATCATCATTGTTACATGAATTATCATCATTGGAATATTGTTCATAATCACTCTCATTTCCATATCCATTTTCATGTTCACTATCATACCCATAATTGTTACATGAATTATCATCATTGGAATATTTTTCATAATCACTCTCATTTCCATATCCATTTTCATGTTCACTATCATACTCATAATCACTCTCAGTGTAACTAGGGAGAGGTGTAAGAGAAGAATTTAATTCTTTTCTAATATGCAATAAAGTATCATTTGAAATTAGAATATAATGTGCATCTATGTTATCCATGGATGAAGTGTATACATTATTTTCATGTGCAATATGAGAGATAAGATAAGAAGAATTTTCATTTAGATATTATTTTGATAAAGTAGAGTTAGGAACATGAGATGTATCGTTTGAACTATGCATTGGCAATTTGATTCTATTATTTGTATATTATTGTAATTTGAACATGGAAGTAGCCAGAGAGAGAGAGAGAGAGAGAGAGAGAGAGAGAGAGAGAGAGAGAGAGAGAGAGAGAGAGAGATTAGGTTCACATGGAAGAAAATTATCACCAATAATAGGTTCACTTGGAAGTGCATGACTAATTTGTTCATATGGTGCATTGTGAATAGGATAATGAGGTGAAAAGTACTTTTCCCATTTATCAAAAGTATTTTCTTTAGAAGAGGGAATAAAAGAGATGAGTTTGAGAGAATAAGATGAATCTATTTGTACTTCACTATCACTATCATGTATATCATCATATTCCTCATTAAAACAATAGTAATTATCTTCATTGTAAATGAAATCATTTTCCACATTTTTAGTTAATGTGCATTTTTATAAATTTGTCCATTCATTGTCATAATTATGAGAATTTTAGAAATTGATCTATGGGATGAGATGGAAGAAGTGCCTTGTGGCCATTTTATTTCTTTCACTAAAGAGAATATTAAAAAGTACTATTGAGAAAATTAATACAAAAATAACTATTAACATAGAAATTTTGAAAATATTTTTGGTAAGCTAAATAATTTACAAAAATTCTAAGATATTTTTCTATGAATTACAAGAAAGGCTTGGGGTTTGAGGACCTAGTTTGGAAATCTAGGGTTTTGAACTAGGGTTTAGAATTTTTGAAAATTATGCCAATAATTTAAATTCTAAAAAAAGATTTGAATAGAATAAATACATAAAAGTTTATATGAAAATTAGAAATTTGAAATTCAATTTTTTCACAAAATATAAAGGAAAAACCCTAAGGGTACCTAGGGTTTTTAGATTTATTCAAAGTAAGTCGAGTTCATCAAATGTTTTATTATTTTTTGGAAACTAGTGTGCAATTCCTAAATAATAAGGGGTTTGAAGTTAGGAAAAAATCTAATCAAATGTAATAAAATACAAGTTTTAGGTTTATCTAATTAAATAAATTTCATATGGAGATAAATTAACTTATCTTGAAAATTAGGATGATACAACTACTGTAGAAGCTAAAAACTAAGGTGTAAGGCTAGGAGAATGTCTGAAACCTGAATCTAGCCTTTATTTTATGATTGGACAAGAGCACCAAAAATAAGACACTTCAGGGTCCAGTGTTATAGTCCTATTCCTACCATTTTTTTCCAAACTGCTCAAAGAGGTCATTTTTTTTGGGTTCCATCCATTAGGTCTATGTGAGCCTATGTACCAAATTTTGAAAGTTGAAAGTCACCAAAGATTGCTATAGGTATATTTCAATCTCTAAATCCTATGTCTCTCTACACAAATGGAAACAAAAAGTGCATCAAAAGCAAAAGGGGGGAAAAGTGGGTTAGGGGAAGAATGATCACATGATCTAGAAACCCCACTATTCTGATTGTTGCTTACTTTAACCCTCAAGCTAGGGTTTTAGATCAAATGTAGTTCTCCCTTAGGGAATGTGCATAATAAACATGCACAATATATACAAGAATGAATTTCACCTAGGCCCTTCCTTGATCAAGCATGAAATTCTATGTGTAATGCAGAATGTTGAGATATACTATTGACTAATTTTTTATTATGTCATATGCCAAAGTAGTAAGTGTTAGATATAAAATACCTTGTGTAGTCCTTTATATAAGAGACTCTTTATTTCAAATTTTGGAGGTTTATTTGCATTTGGATGACTTTATTAAACTTAAATATGAAGATAAGAAATGGCTTGAGACTCAATTAGTGAAATAAATTGACCATTTAAGTTAAAAATGGACCTAGATAGGAGTGCCAGAAACTGGACACCCTAGGGTCCAGTACTATAGTCCAATCCCAACACTCCTATTCTATAGTCTTGGGACCTAGGGAGATGGAAAAATGATAGGAAGTATGACTTGGCTAAGTTGAAATGACCATTTAAAAGGCTCAAAATGACTGGGAATAGGTAAAAAGTTGACTTAAGCATGGAAGAAGACCAATATGAATAAAACAAAGGACATGGCTAAATGTGAACAAAAGTTCATATTCTCTAGTCAGAGTCTCCTATGAAATTACTATGAAAAGACCTGATATTTTTGGTTTCTTGACCAGTTTATGGTATATACAGTTTGATAGGCTAATATAAATTTTTATCTGCATGTTACAACTATAGAGCTAGTTGATCCTATTATGATAAATTAGTGAAATATCTTCTACGTAGAACCTATGACTTTTGTTATTTTAAAAATTTAAAACACTAGTATCCTCTATAGGGATATGTCAATATAGGATCCTTGAGAATGATGTAAAGCTTTAATTCATCCTTGTTCAATGCTTTGATTATGGTCTTGTCCCTTTGATGTGCCTCTAATTAATTGTCTATGATATTGATGGTCATCAGTCCATCATATTTCTACTTTTTCCAAATTAATATAGGGTAATAAATTTCATCGATCTTCATATCAATGACTTCATATTCCCCTCTTAGACTTAGGTTAATTACTTTGATATCCACATCTTACAATCTACCAATGGGTTCTACCCTTCCATAATCTATGAGAATTATAGTGATAGGGCCTCCCAAGAAGTCATAGGAATCATATTTATAGTACTCCCAAAATAAAAAATAACATTGAGGAATTTTTAACTTGCATGTTCTATGTCCATTCTTGAGTTGACATCCTTTGGATTCTTGGTATTTATATACTAGACTACCCTTTTAGTTTAGTTTTATCCCATTTTTATGCAATCCAACAAATTATAAAACAAGTTAGTGATATCCTATAAATATGTCCTCATTTCACATATTACTTATCATCTTAGGAATATATGTCAAATCTATAACTACTCTATCTAACTTTAGGATGGAATAATTTGACCATACATTTTTTCATCCACGACTGTAGTGCCTCCTTCAAAAGGGTTCTCATTTTGTATGTTATATATTAATTATGTTGTATCATAAATTAGAACTTTTGTTATTACTATATTTAGATATTTATATTTCCAAACATTTCAAATCAAAGGTTATTATGGTATTATTAGGGGTTGAATTTATTTATTGTTATATTGATTCCAATTGACATCTTTCATAAAGGTAGGGTCTTTTATGTGTGAATTCACCATATTAACATTTTGCACTAATTTTTCCTTTATTTATTTTTCAATAATATGATGACCTGATGTATTATGTTACCCTGATGTTATAAAATAAATAAAAAATTTATGTCTCTATAGATTGTATGGATAATTTCATGAAAAGTGATTGTACTAACCATATATGCAACAAATAATCCAATATCTACTTTATATATCGTCTTGTCTCCTATTTTACTTTATTCCCTTATATCCCCCTTGATACCCTACCTATATTTGTGGATAACCCCACCCTTTTTGTTTCTATCCATCATATGCCCCATATTTTTTATGAGGGAAAGGTGGAGTCCATCTTCATTTATGTGGTGGAGATGCAGAGTTTGAAGGTTGGAAGTACTATAGGGACTAATGTGGCCATCATACCTTGTACTATGGATACTAAATTTTCCAACCTATGAGACCCTGAGGATGATATTTTGACAATTGCAACATCCACTTAGGATTCAACTACTTTTTTGTTGATATTTCCATGTCTAGATTTGGTAATCCTAGTTTCATAGCTATAACATGTTGCATAGGTACTATGAATATATTTCTGGTGATGTGATATTTTAGCTCTTGAAGGTATATTTAGTTCTTCTATTAATGGTTATGTGATTTAAAAACATTACAATACATGTTATGTGTATGGTGTATGTATTTCTAAAATATATGACACTTGAAAGTGGTATGTCCAAATATGTGAAAAAATATTGCAAAATGTTGTCTTGAGTTTTAGACAATAAATCCTATTATTTCCTTTCTTCACTTTTTGCACCATATAATATAGTTTGAGCCTATTTATTTCATGAAATTCATCCATCTTTTGTAATATAACATTTATATTTGCATCTATATTTTTATCAGGATGATAACTCTCTTCATATTATTCTATCCACTCAATGTGAATCATAGTAGATCAAACATCAACATTACAAGGTAATTGAGTTTTTAAAATGAAAAACTAAATCCTATATCACAGGCCTTCCATGAGCCAAGTGTCTTTATATCTATATTAAAATTGAAAATTCACATGATTTATAGCATATGAGACCTTATGGTTGTATTCCTACATTAATTATTTTGACTTCTAATGAATCTCCTTCAAGTATTTACTAGTTTGGATTATGAATTTATGCATATTAAATTCCTAAATCGATTATTTTTGACATCTTGTGAGGAAAATGTTTTTGTATTATTTTTGTGCATAAATTCTATAGATCTATCTATCAAATACCATATGAGCTCAAATTTTTTTGCATCATAAATGGTGACACCTTTGAAATGTTATTTCATCTCATAAGTCAAAAAATATTGTTCACAATTAGTAGACCCATCATATGGTGTCAGGGTTACAAAAAATCTTGCATTAAGAGCCATATTTGTTAGATTTGCTCATGAACTGACTGGATGTTTTTCACTAGACTTAGTAGATGCCTTTAAATTTGTGACAACTATCTTTGGAGTAATAATAATTTTATTTTCCATCAACTTATAATTTCATACACTTATCCTTTCAAAATTTGTTGAAAAATAATCAATCCACTTATTCTTTATATTAACTTCCTCACTTATTATTTATGTTAACAAATTAGGTGTAAGGGATGCATCTCCTTGGACTAAATGATCCTTATATGAGGTACCTTCTTCTCTCTAATGTAAAAATAACTTAATCTTTTGATTTAAACAAATCTCTTCAAGAGATTATCCTTCATCATCTCCAAAAAATATACTCCCCTGTAACTGCCTCCTAAAACTACCATCTAGTTGCTCTAGTTGCTTCTCTCAAGCCTTTCCACAGTCTCTTCATTATCTTTATTAACCTTATTTGATTTTCTTTCCAAATCCCATCTGTTCCTTTTGACATCATTTCCACCTTAAATTCTTTTGGGTAGTCTAAGTTCCATAGTTTCATAGTCTCTAATGTATCTTAGTGATCTATGTCTTCCCATAGTCTTCATAGTCTCTACCCTACTCCTATTTATAGTTACTTGAGAATCACTATGTTTATTTCATCTCTTTTAATGTCACACCTCTCTCTTAAGTCTTATAATTTCATTATTGTTATGTTTCTCTACATTATCTATCTTATAGGCCCATGTTCATGTTATTCCTCTCAATTCTTCATCGTTCACCCCCTTTCAATTGGTATCCCCATACCACCCTAGATGACTACTCTATTTTAGCTAGGATTAAAACCATGGCCTTCTCTAAAAACAACATTTTTATAAGTATATGTAGTCACTTCATAAATATTTCTTTGTTTCCTCTTAAAAATAAATCATGTATAAATTAAAATGCAATGTATCCTTACATGACATACTCAATGGTGTATCTATTAATGGTGATTTTCAGCTATTGATCTATCAAACATGTCCATCTGGTGTCCAATTTTCATATTTTTTCCAAAATTTCTTCAATCCAAATAAAGTGCTCTACTTATTTAGGACTGAATAAATAATATTCAATTATTGACAAACAAATGATGAATAGTTTGGGCAACTCACACCACAAAATCTCATATATTTTAATATTAATATGATAAGATATAATTTATTTTGTAGAGCTTCTAATTCACTTAGATTATTATCATACAAAGTTATATATTATTACATCTAACCATCACTCCAGATCTCTTTGACTAGGTAACCATTTTAAAAAAATTTAAATTCCATGTTTACCACGCCATTATTAGTATAGGTTCCTATAAAATCCAATCAAAATATGCTAATATTTTTATTGAAAGAATTTATTTACATAATCAAACTAGTCTAAGAAGGATATAGCAAGTCGTTTCATCATATCTATTAGATATTCCATTATATACAATTTATTAACCAAAATAATACATCTCCATTATATTAAACATGAAAACTTGAACATAATAGAGAAATGAATGCACATGAAACAACTTAGAAAATGATCAATGGAATCATCAAATGATCTATATGTTATATCTCCAAGTCATAACTATTTCTACTTTATAATATCAATATTTATAGAGTGCCAAATAGACTTTGTCACTTTACGTTCTTGACCTTTCACTTTCATCCCCAAAGACTCTATTCATATTATTATACTAATTTGATATATAAACACAAGTTAAATTACATACAAATAATTATACATAGTACACATGTCACTTATATAAAACTATGTTATTTTAAACTTGTATACTCTACTACCAACATTGACATGTGTTTCTTCTCGAGATATGTACACTACTAACAATATAAAACTTTTAAATGTTATTGTTTTAACCCTAAAACACATATTTGTTTACCAAAATTAATCCTAGTATTTTTAATATTTCTCTTTTGATCACTCAAAATACCATAGTGGGTTCCCCTCATAATTTTTGTTCATCATGTAGAAAATTCATTAGTAAATTTTCACCTTATCCTATGTTAACACATGTAATGAAGAAATTCAAACTTGAAATCGATGATGAGTCACATGACACAAATATAGTTAAATTACCAACATTGTCAATTGATGGAATATATTGAGTATATGATTGAACTAGAACACCACTGATTGATCTAGTCATAAATGAATAAAATTAAGAAAAATAATATTTTTTATATTTGATACATATGTTCTTGTTTATGTTCAATAATTTTCACATAGTTTATTATTTTAGATTTGACATTTTATTGATATAGATACATGTTATTTATTTTTTTTAGTACAATATATTTCACATAAACATATATTATATTTTATTTTGAATTACTAAGTCTGATTAGGTAGTTGAATTTCTTTAATAAGATCAATTTGATATGCTATATTATATGATGTTTAAAAAATTAAAATGGGAAATGATTAAATGAAAAATAGTGGATTAAATCATATAAGATTTATCATATGATGGTTTTATTTACATGATAACTTGTTTAGGTTATTAATTAACTTATTTTAAAGTCAAGTGTGCACTCCCCCACCACCATATTCCCTCGCCCCCCCCCCGCATCCACCACTCAACCCTACTCTACCCACCCCACTTAGCCCCATTTATATGTATGTATCTATGTATGTATGTATGTATGTATGTATGTATGTATGTATGTACGTGTGTATGTATATATGTATGTATGTATGTATGTATGTATGTATGTATGTATGTATGTATGTATGTGTATTCAATCATAAATTCATCCTAGATTTGAGAAGATAGAGTATACCTACACTTACGATTGGGTATATATTTGTTATGTGGGAACATGACCAATATGGGGATCACTTGTCACAACATATCATGCTAGGAAGGATTAAAAAGATAATAATCTAACACAATCACATAATAACCCTAATGGATTCCTAAGGTTTAAAATGTTCACTCTATTATAATAACAAGAAATTAAATCTAATCTAGTGCACACCAAATCTTGTGGCATAAAGTGGGGGTTAGAGACAATGAAAAAAACTAAACTAAACATGTATTAGAAGAGATATACTCACATAAATGTATATGAAATCCTAATACATGGGAGAAGAATATAGATGCATTATCTATCTACTCTTACAAAGGAGAAATAAAGTTAGGAATACTTACCTTTGAAGATACTCTCCCTTGTCCAAGGTGCTTTGTAAGAGATTGTTGTGGTATGTAAGGATAACCAAGATAAATCATCTCTAGGCTATACAACCTATCTAATCATCCAAAAGACTTCTCCATAAGATAATATCTTTATCTTTATAAAAGTATGGAACCTTAAAACTGTATTCCTTAAATAGAATGGTCAATAAGAAAATGTTCATTCACATTTCTTATATAATAATTTTTCTCTTCTTATGAAATGGTGGAAAATAAAATTGTATATATAGGTAGATCTTACCTTAAATCCTCCTAGAAACATCAATTTTACAAGGTTGACTTAGTCGACCCAGTGTGTTTTTGGAGACAAATCACTAGGTCTAAGCTAGGTCAGCTAAAAGGCTAACAAGCTAAGAAAGTGAAAAATAACCCTAAACTATATAGTCAACCCAGTATAGTCGATCATCCAAAAGGGTGTTAAGGAAAGAAAAGGAGGATGGAAAGAGTAAAATGATTGGAATAGGTAGGACTAATAAAAATAAGCTTAGGGTAAATGGTTTAGGAGACAAGTGTGTGTATGGAAAGTGGAAAAAAGGGCAATAATCTTAAAAATCACCGATGGTCTACCCACCCCTTTCCTAGTGCACCCCTTAAGGCATGCACTTAGAGAGATTGAGACTCAATAGGTTATTTAAAGATAAAAAAAATTTAGTAATCAATAAAAGTTTGAAAAACTTATGTGTATACATATGCCCCACTCAAACCTCATCATGTTTCATGTAAGTGCAACATGAGATGGTGCTTCAGGATAGAACATGATAGCACACAATACTGATGGTAAGTAAAGTGTAGTAAGTATCAAACAAGATAAATAAAAGGATTGAATTGAAAAATACATACCTTTATCTTACATGAGTGTTGTATATAAATAAGTAGATTTCAAGATAAATTAAGTCATCTAATATGAATAACACTAGGGTAACCTATAGAAGTTAGTGCCAAAAAAATATCCAAAAATCAATTTTTTTGAAAAATAGGCATATATAGGTTAGTAAATATTTAGTAAAATTGGAAAATTAGGATTGTTAATACAAGGTTAGAAATTTTGAAGGAAAATAAATGACAAAAGGATGGTAAATGAATGACAAATGATTGACAAATAATGGGAAATGAATTACAAATGATAGGAAATAAATGAAAAATGATTGGAAAACTTGGTAAATCATGTTGGAGAGCATATAAAATAGAAATGACAAAAAGGAGTTTATAACAGACTAAATCATGTTGGGAAGTATGTAAAATAAAAATGACAAAAAGAAATGTAAAACATACTAAATCACATTGGTAAGCATGTCAAACATGAATGATAAAAATTAATGTCCATGTAAGATAACTTGAATAAAGATATGTAAGAGAGTGAAAAGTAAGCTCATGTAAGATAGGAAAAATGAAAAAACATGAAAGACTTAAAATGAAATGTAATTGAAGATGTGAGACAAATATGAAGAAGGCATATATAAACAAAAACATATAATAATGGAAAAAGCATGTGGACTCAGCTATCCACAATAGAAGGGTAGTATAATAATGACAAATAAAAGAAAAGAGTGATCCATAGTTACTCAAACATGTTGTTTCACTATAAGGATAGATAAAACTGAAACAAAGTAGTGTTAGCATGCTTTTAAGATATGAAGAAGAAGGAAATAAAGAAGAAGGTAAAAAATATTTGGAATCACAATTTATCTATCAAGGGGGAAAAATTAAATGGGTGAAGGGGAGAATGAAGGAAAAACTAAGGTATAAGAACTCTTTACCAAAGTCAAGACACTCAAATTAGGTTTATCAAAACAAGAGGACTTTTGACCTTAAGGACAATGAAGAACTTCTCTTAGCCACACAAGTCTTGGGTCAACAAATTTAGTATATAGATCATCAAATAAAGGTTATATACATGAAAATTAAAATGGACCTACCTCCCCACATTGTGTTTCCCATTCCTTAGGACCCCTTATAGATCCATTGATCTACTACGAAGATTGGGTATTTATGTGAGAAAGTAGGTAGCACTAAAAGATTTGTTATTCTCCTCTTCTAATCTACTAGCCTATTGCACCCCAAAGGACCTTGGATATATTGTGAGGCTAACTATGGAGTTTGAGCTTTGAATAAAATAAGATATACTTTAAATAATGTCTTTTAGTGTGATTTTAAATTTTGAGATTTATATGTTACCTTTTAAATATTATTGCCTTTTTTTAAATGATTTGGATTTTAAATTTGTTGATGGCATTTTTAATATTCCTCCTCTGTATGGATCTAGAAAACTAAACATGGGTGATAAATATGAATTTAATTTGAATACTTGTGAGAAGCTTGCTAAGAGAGAGAAACTTAAAAGAGCATAGGGTCTAAGAATCTCGTAAATCTAGGTGAAATAAAAGTGCTATCTTGAATTCAACCTTCTTTTATCCAATAAAGAGATGAAAGAAATGGGAAATCAAGAGGAATGACACATGGAACAATTCAAATTACTTTAAATCACAAAAAATGTGACAAAGGGCAAAGAGGGATACAATGATAGTAAAGTATGATTCATTATCATAAGAATGAGTAAAGTGGATGAAAACATGCTAACATAAATTGTTTTGAAAATTCCATCTATTAAAAGATGTAAAATCTAATGTTGAGAATAAAGATCAAGAATATGAAAAGATGGTGATTTTATAAGGGTCAGGCCTTATCGATGGTCTTACACTACAACTTCATAAAATAAAAAAGAGATAAATTAAAGAGATGGTAATTTTTTGAAGGATGTCGGGTCCTATTCATGGTCTTACAAATAAACTCACAAAAGAAAAACCCATGAGGGTGCTGAAAGAATACTAGAAATCATATGTGAGAAAAATAATTAAAAAGGTGGTAATTTTGTGAAGAGTGTCAAGTCCTATCCATAGTCTTACAAAGAAACTCAAAAAATAAAAACCAACGAGGGTGATAAAAGAGAAATGTAAATAAGAATATGGTACATCAAGAGGTAAATGCTAAAGAAAGGGACATAAATGATCATAAAGATACTAAGGCAAACAATAACATAAAGAAGACAAAAATAAATAAATATATAAGGGCCAAAATAAAAAACAAATGCCAAATGTGATGTGTGATAAAACCAAAGAACGTAAAGGAAAATAATGATGATTAGGAAAGTGAAGGTAAAAGCAAGAAAGTGAACAAAAAAAGAAAAATGAGACAAAAAGAACAAGTAAAACATATGCTAACGTATGTATCAAAGATGAGCATGTGAAATACAAGTTATAAGTCTCAGAAGGTTTCTTGAAGTTGGATTTGTTTTTTATTATGAATTATAAAATAAGAGTGGGAATCATAAGATGCCCCAAAGGGTAAGTGAATGTAGGGATGGGCATTGTAAGATACCCCAAATTCTAAAGGGATATGTGGATGGGCATCACAAGATGCCCCAACATGTTGGAGTGAGGTAACATTGAACCATTAAAATTATTTGCATTGGGTTGGTAGGTGTGCATTAAGATATAGGCAAATGTGTTAGTTTGTTAGATTTTAAGGAGGGTAAATGTGACATATGATGTATAGGAGAGGTATGAGGAGATAAAAGAGGACCATGTATGATATGTTTTGGAGTGGGCATTTGAACTGGTTACTCTTTTGGTTCATGTGACTTAAGAGGTTGAGGTTTAATGGATGCAATGTTATGTTTAAAGTTATTCATGTTAGTTATCATTTCCTTATTGGTGTAAGAAGGAAGATCAACTGTGGTTTGAACAAGATTAGAAAATGAGGTTTGTTCATTAATTTAATGTTGATGTGATTGAGATTCTTGAGATTGATTTTCAGAAGCTTGAAGACAGTATTGATAATGTTATTTGGTGAGAGTATCAAGATTGAAATATGGACCAAACAAGGAATAAAGAAGAAATCAATGAAGATCATGACAAGATTCATGATAATGACCTATATTAGCATGTCACCAATAAAATATATCAAGATTGTACCATTTTGAAGGAGGTTTGTAAGGATCAAAGCTCAAGGGTGGCAATTTATTCTTAATTTGTTCTAGAGTAAATGGTGGGTGGGTTGGGTTAAAATTGGTTGAAGTAGATGCTCAAATTTGAGGTTGGGGAGCCTTGGATGAATCAATGTCAAGATAAAATGATTGGAAAGATGCTTTAGTAGTTTTTTGAGATGGTTCAAATTGACTAATAAGAAAATCTTACCTTTTTACTTGGTCTAAGGCTTCTTCTAAAGTTTTAGGTGAAAAGATTTAAACTTTGTATTGAAGGGGAGGTTTAAGATTAGTGACAAATAGTTTTAAAAGAGTATCATCATTCATGTTATGGTTTATTTTATGAGATAGAGACTTCCAATATTTTATGAAAGTATGAGCAAATTCATTAGGAAATTTTTTGGCATTGATGAAATGGCTCAGGTAATTTTTAGGATGGTCATCATGTTGAAATTCCTTCACTAGAGCATTGACTAAATTCTATAGTTGTGAGATGAAATGTCTAGGAGTTTGGTTTTACCATTCAAGTGAATCATAAACAAATAATTTGGCTAGGATCTTGGTGATAGCAAAGGTGTTAGTTTGGACCCATTCCTTATAGAGATTGCCAAAATACTTAAGAAAGATAGTAGGGTCCTTAGTCCTATTATATGTGATAGTTGGATAAATGTTTCCAATATCTATGGATGCAATAAATGGGGCCAAAGGTTCATTTTGAAGATGTTGAAGAATTTTTTGTATTCATTAGAGTTTGAGGGATGATATTCCCATTGGAATCTCTAAGAGGAGGGACAAAATTTTGATTTAGTTGAGACATTATGACTTCAAGTAGTTGACTAATAAAATTGCATAAATGTTGTTGCATGTTCATTATTTGAGATTGATTGGTTTTTTTCATGATGTTAATTTGATTTATGACTTGTGAAAGAAGTTGAGTTGTATCAATAGGTGGATTTGAAGGTAGGGTATTAGTGTTGATAGGAGGGGGATTGGAGTGTTGGTAGGAGGAAGATTGTTATTGTTGGTGGGAGGAGAATTATTTTTAGGTGGAGGATTCCCAAAATTGGTGTTAGGAAGAGGATTAGGATGAATGACCTCAAATACATTCAATTGTGTAGTGAGTGGTTATAGTTTAGGAGAAGGTGAAGAAAGAATATGGATAGTTTTATCTAAAGTAATGAAATAAGTGAGGTTATTATCCAAGTCCTTAATTATGAAATGTTTTGGATTAAGAGAAGGTTGAAAATATTTCATCATGATGAAACAAGACTAGATAACCACATAAGGGGAACAAAAAGTGATAGAAAATAGTATAGTGTCAACTGGGTCAATCCTATACAAAAAATAGGGGCTAAAAAGGGTCTGAAAATAGTAAGAGGTCAATTGGATTGATCCTATATAGGAAATAGACACTAAAAATGGTCTGTAAATAGTATAGGGTCAACTAGGTTGATCTTATATAGTGGACAGAGGCTAAAAAATGTCTGCAGATAGTAAAGGGTCAACTGGGTCAATCTTTATAGTGAACAAAGGCTAAAAATAGGCATATTCCTTATTTTTCCTGTATCTTTGTTTCTACTCATCCATTTTAAAAACCATAAATTGTGTTGGATTCATGATGACATAGAAAATGCAAATAGTGAAGATTATGTTAATAATAAGTTGTTAATAATATAATTTTGCAATTAATGTAAATAAGTAACTACTAAAAGGAAATAAGGAGTCAGTTAGATAAATGCTACCCAATCCAATTAAACCACACAAAACAAAACCTTGCACTAACATTGCAAATGCAAGATCTTGCACACATAATTTAGTAAAGAGCAAGCAATCAACTTGAAAATTAAAGATCTAACTAATTGGTCAACCTAAATGTTTATAGATTATTAATATATGATTTTAATGTGATTGGAAGTTGGGTGTAAATTAAGGAACTAGATAGCAATCTACAGATGGTTGATCCATAAATTGGATAAACCATTTACATAATGGATATTGAAAATATCAATTCCTTAATTAAATAGAATTGGTGCAGAAATATAGGATTGAGTGAAAGTAATCAAATAACTTTATAAACTCATTCTTGATTTTTAAACTCATGATTATTGTCACTTTAAAAAATCTTGTAATTAATTTGAATATTCTTATTAATTAATTTTCAACTAAATTAAGCAAAAATCTATAAATAACTGAAAAATAAAGTTGAAACCAAACATGATACTAGATTTCACCCATTTGGGCTACATCTCTAGGATTTCTAAAATGCAGTCCAATCCATTATAAAGGATACAAATATTAAAACTTACAACTTATATCCCAATGGGAAAATGAGATCCTATAATAGTGTTGTAACTTATTTTGATGACTCTAAAATTGGTCAACAATAGTGTCTGTTAAATTTATGGCACCATCTATTCATCCATCTCTATATATTTGGGCAATTCTCTATTTGAGTGTATCTATAAAATCTTAAACAAACATACATTAAATCAAGGAGTATTCTACCCCTTGGCAGATCTTTAACTCCAATAATAATAGTGTAACTAATTACATCCCTTTCATAGCCACTAGCTTTATAAAAATAGAGGTAATAATAATACACATCCATGCATACATTCTTCCTTGTCTATCATGGGTCTTTGGGTTTTTAAATAACCCATAAAGAAATGATTATATTTGCCCTTGGCCATAAGCCCTACTAAAGTAAGAATGTTAACTCCTTACCATAGTTACTCAATATTCCTTCCATAGCCATAGGATATACAAAAATGTAAGAAATAATATGGGCTTGGTCTTTAAATAAACACATACCAGGAAACATGATAACATAAATGTATCACCTCTCGGAACATCTCAAACTAAATTATGGTCAGTGTTCTTTGTATAGACTATATTTTAATATAAATGAACTTGTCTCTCAATTCTCATTCAACACTCCATGGTCTTCTTATGTAGGTGAGGATTTCATGGTATGTATATCATTCACCCATGCTAAGATCTTGGTTTCAAATTAAAAACACCTTCACTTTCTAAAAATTGTGTAGAATAACATGTATACCCTTCACATCATAGCCATAATGCTTCTCAGTGTAAACATCATTCCATATGGGTTTAATTATATCTTAATCTGAATATGACATGGCTCTAAGACTTTCCATAATAAGCATGGACATCACCATTCTAGGACTGTATATAATGCTATATCCCTTTATGAGTCTTATCATCTCGATGCCTTCAAACTACTCCACTTCAACCTTTCATCCAAGGTGTAAAGTCTTCAAATTAGGGTGTTTTCTTTACCAATGAGTCCTACCATGCATCTTAAGTGGCTTTTGTCCTATCACCCATCTTGTGGGCTTTCACAAATGTTTCAAGATCTGGTTCAAACCATAAGCCTACAACTTTTTAATAATAAGCAAATAAACATAAGAAACTCAAGTCTATTCACCTTATGAGATCAACTTAGCTTACCAAATGGACATTTACATTCATTTTAAAAGTTCAGGCTTACATCCCTATTTGTATCCAATCTAATGGTCTCCACTTAATATGGATTTATCATGTCCATCTCTACCTTATTGCATCGCTCTACTTTACAAAACATGCAAACAATCTCATAAATTATGGTAACTATTAAATGCCTTTGGAACATTTCTATAGATGATGCAATGCCAAACCTAGCAAAGACATTCTTTAAGAATGATATCCAACCTATCTTTCATGGTTGAAGGCCATTAATAGAAGTAATCCACCATATAGACTATGCTCCAGAGAGGTAGCCCCATTTGTATTTAGGATTATGTCCTCCTTTATTCACCGTCACCCTCTGGGCTAATCAAAAATTATGATCTTATTTTTTTTCTTCCTTTCAAATTTTGGTGGCCTTCTTAATGATTTTGGCCCAATGGCCTTTACTAGAACTAGTATATCTATCTTGGGCCTACATATATCCATGTATTGACATCCTTAGTTTATTCTAATGGCCTTGGAAAATGGAATCGACTCCATTCCAAAATCTTACCTAGTCATGCCTCTACCAACTTTTTGCATCAGTGGATGATCCATTCATCATTCTCAAGGATTGAACCTTATCCAGGTTTTTTCATCTATTATGGGACATTAATCCCATACATCCTAGAATAGAGAATAGCAAAGGTTTTTAATAGCCTTAGTTCACCATTTAGTTCATGGCTTCAGCTGCCACATTGAACTCACCTTTTATTTTGATTTGGTTTACATTAAGTTTGAAAACTTAGTAAACTAACTATGAGTTGGTAGGTAAATAGAACCTTCACCAACTAATATCGAGCTGGAAAATTTATTTAATTTGGCTGCTAAACTAGCACTCAAGTTGGACTTTGAGTTGGTATTCAAGTTGAGTTGGGTTGTCATGATGAGTCAAGTTGGGTTGGTAACTTGAGTTGGGTTAACATGCAAGTTAGTTTAGATTATGACTTGGAGAAATAATTTGTGATAGGTCACATGGTGGCCTAAGGACCCACCACATGGGCCTCTCCAATTGCTCCCTATCCTACCATGTGTCATAATTAGAATCACATAAATAATTATATGGTAAAAATAGTGTAATTATGGAATTAATAAAACATTGTTACCATACACAATGGCAGAGTCCCCCTCCATCATAAAAGTGGGCTCCATTGGCTTTGATCTCTGTAGCCAACCCTTTTTAAAATTATTGATAAAAATGGTGACCATAGCCCTCCATATCAAACCTCCCCACAAAGAGGATTTTAGCTTCCAAAGGTCCAACTACTCCCTATATCTGTTAAATGGTTCTTTGTACCATATCAATGTGTAGAAACCTATAAGAAGTCAATTATTCAATTATAATTACAACCTATATATCTATTCTTCTAAACTGGCCTATTACCCAAAATAATCATAATATCTAGTGGCTTCTTTCAACCTTGCACTGTATGAAGGTTAAGGTATTCTTCTTTTTATCACATAAGGGAAATCATTGTGAAACATACACCTATAGGATTTATAAATAAATTTCACACATGTATACTTACATTTTACAAACATTTCCCATTTATGGATCTTTAGATAGTACTCTTACATGATGTATATGATAAACATACATATGTGTACAAAAAGTTTGTAATGCAAACATTGCCCATATTACTATGGGACTTAAACATATACAATGTCAAATATAAACATGTGTAATGGATTTGTCTATCCTAAAGTGAATAATGTACCATACACATCATACCTAAGGATAATCAAGGAAACTGTAAACAACAAAATTAACTATTATGTTCCTCAAATCTTTCCCTGTACCTATCAAACTCCAATGCTATCTTAGATATTTTCCATAATAAGAGCTTCTTCACAAAATTTCAAATTTGTAAGTCACTATAAGCAAATATCATTAAAAAGTGTGAAGAAACTAAGTATTTTGAACTTATCTCAAGGTTTCCTTCACCATCTGAATATTCCTTGATTCATACCTCTGAAACTCATTTGACTAAGTTAGTTTCCAAAAAACAAAGTTTATCACAATGGAAAACTGAAATAGGAGATAGCTAATATAAACCCTTCCAAATATAACTTTATTAAATTTCCTTCCTAGATTCAATAAGTGGGAATTTCTCTACAATAGTGTTGGAAGTAATGACTAAGCATACTATTTTATTTTATAGTTATGCTTTATCAACTATTCAAATAAACCATTAGCTAATAAGGGATGTTCCCTCTACATGGTTTCCATGTCTAAATAGTAAGTGGTCTCATCTTTTCAAATCTATCTCCATATGAGTTAAGTGATCTATTAAATTTCAAAAGGATTTAAAAAATAACTTCAAACAAAGACATACTTTACTCTCAATTCAACCTTACACAAAGGATTCAACTAGAAATGTGCAAACATAGTTAAATTTGAGAATAATTATACCTTTGAAGAAACTATGAAGTGCACCTATTGAGTACTAGCTAGCATATTGTAGGTATCTTAAACATCTTCTTGTTTGCATCCTACAACCCTTAAAAAATATATGAAACATACCAATCTATGAACCAATTAAAAACATAAAACTCAAAGTGCAATATATGTCTAATACTAAATCAATTCTTGTTTCCATTTCCATATCTACCATGGAACCGCTCTTTTCACTTGCTCTTATATTCAAGTACATAGGAATCAATAATATGATTAATAATCCAAAATAATAAGGCCACACAATTGGTTAGCTATATCAAAATATTGTGTTAGTACCAATATGAAATTAGATCATAACCATACATCAATCTATCCTCTGTGTAACACTAATAATCAAACTGCAACTGATTCCTCTTGGAGATGCATTATTGAAAATGCCTTACACTTTATCTGAATGTTCCCTAAAGAATAAAGGTTTTTCCTTTCACAAAACCATATCACACCTCAAGTTTCAAAGTGATATGTTATTTATCTATGTTGATCCTATAGGGCTAGCAATTCTAGAATCTTGCTTGTTAGAAGCTTGTCTTCTTCTAGTGAATTAGAACACCTTACAATTTTCCTTCACACTAGCATACCTACATGGTCAACTAAAACAAAAGAATCAAAACCAAAATTTGATATTTAAAAACTCCAAATAGAAGTATATCACAACTAAAGCAATGTCTTATAACCACTTGTTATGATACCAAATTTGACCCATAAATTGGATAAATAGTTTATATAATAGATATTGAAAATCTCAATTCCTTAGTTAAATAGAATTGGTGTGGAAATGTAGGAATGAGTGAGAGTAATCAAATAACTTTATAAACTCATTCTAGCTTTTTAAACTCTTGATTATTGTCACTTTAAAGATTCCCATAATTAATTCCATTATTCTTATTAATTGATTTTCAACTGAATTAAGCAAACATTTATAAATAACTAAAAAAAGAAAGTTGACACCAAAAATGATAATAGATTTCACCCATTTTGGATACATCTTTGGGATTGATAAAATGAAGTCCAATCTATTATAAAGGATGCAAATATTAAAATTATAACTTACATCCAAATGGGAAAATGAAATCCTATAATAATAATGTAACTGATTTTGATGAATCTAAAACTAGTCAGCAATAATGTCTGTCAAATCTATGGCATAATTTATTCATATGTCTCCTATATATTTGGGTAATTCTCTATTTGAGTATATCTATAAACTCTTAAATGGACATACAATAAATCAAGGATTATTCTACCCCTTTGCAGATCTATAACTCCAATAATAATATTGTAACTAATTACATCCCCTCCATATCCATTAGCTTTATAAAAAAGAGGTAATAATAATACATAGCCATGTACATGTTCTTCCTTGTCTATCATAGGTCTTTGGGTATTTAAATAACCTATAAGTAAATAATTACATTTTCCCTTAGCCATAGGCCCTATTAAAATAATCATGTTAAATCCTTACCATAGTCACTCAATATTATTTCCATAGCCACAAGATATATAAAAATAGAAGAAATAATATGGGCTTAGTCTATAAATAAACACATATCAAGCAACATGATAACATAAATGTATTACCTCTCAGGACTATCTCAAACTAGCATATGGTCAACATTCTTTATATAGAGACTATATATTAAATATAAACAAACTTGTCTCTTGGTTCTCATCCAACACTCCATGGTCTACATATATAAGTAAGGATTTCATGGTACGTATATCATTCACCCATTCTGGGATCTTGGTGTTGAATAAAAGACACCTTCACTTTTCAAAACTTGTGTAGAATAACATGTATACCCTTCATGTCATAGCCATAAAGCCTCTCAGCATAAACACCATTCCACATGGGTTCAATTTTGTCTTCATCTAAATATGGCATGGTTGTAAGACTTTCCACAATAAGCATGGACATCACCATTCCAAGACTGTATATAATGTTATGTCCCTTTAGGAGTCTTATCATATCGACGCCTTCAGATTGTTCTGCTTCAACCTTTCATCCAAGGTGTAAAGTATTTCAAGTAGGTCATGTTTTCTTTGCCAATGAGTCCTACCATGCATCTTAAGTGGCCCATGTCCTATCACCCAACCTATGGACTTTCCAAAATGGTTCAATCTTTGTTTTAAACCATAATCCTATAGTTTTTAAATAATGAGTGAATGAACACATCAGACTCAAATCTATTTACCTTATAGGCTCAAGTCAGCTTACCAAATAGACATTTACATTCATTCTACAAGATCAAGCTTGTATCCCTATTTTTATCCAGTCCAATGGTCTCCATGTAATACATATTTATCATGTCCATCCCATCTTGAATACATAGCTCCACTTTACAAAACCTGTAAATAATCTCATGAATCATGGCAATAGTTAAATGCCTTCAAAACATTTCTATAGATGACACAATGTCAAACCCTACAAATAAATTATTTAAGAATTGCATCTGACCTATCTTCCAAGGCCAAAGGCCATAAATATAAGTAATTCTCCATATAGACTATGCTCCATAGAGGTAACCCCATCTCTATTCAGGACTTTTTCTTCCTCTATTTGCCATCACCCTCTAAGTGTATCAAAAATGGAGATCTTTTTTTCTTCCTTTTAGAATTTGATGGCCTTTTTAATGACTCTGGTCCAATGACCTTTACCAAAATCAATATATCTGGTTTAAGCTTACATATATCCATATATCAACCTCCTCAATTCATTCCAACTACCTTAACAAATGGAATCGACTCCATTCTAAAATCCTACCCAACCGTGCCCCTACTAGATTTTCCAATTAGTGGATGATCCATTCATTATTCTCAAGGATCAAACCTTACTTAGGTTTTTACCTCTATTATGGGACATTAATCCCATACATCTCATAATAGAGAATAAAAAATGTTTTTAATAGCCTTAATTCACCATTATGTTAAGCCCACCTTTTATTTGGGTTCGGTTTACATTCAATTTAAAAACTTAGTAAACCAACTACGAGTTGATAGGTAAATAGAACATTCACCACCTAATGTCAAGCTGGTAATTTGGTTTGAGATGGCTACTAAATTAGCACTTAGGTTGTAATTTGAGCTGGTATTCAAGTTAAGGTTGGTTGCCATGCTAAGTCAAGTTGGGTTGTTAACTCGAGTTGGGTTAGCATGCGAGTTAGGTTGCATTGTGGCTTGAAGAAATAATTTGGTGGTAGGCCACATGGTAGCCTAAGGACCCACCACATGGGCCTCTCTAATTTCTCCCTATCCTACCACATGTCACAACTATAAGGATATAAATAATTATATGGTAAAAATAATGTAATTACAAAATTAATAAAACACTATTACCATACACAGGGGTAGAGTCCCCTATGTCATCAAAGTGGGCTCCACTGGTTATGATCTTTATAATTGGCCCTTTTTTAAATTACCAATGAAAATGGTGACCATAGTCCTCTTGATCAATGGTTTCAAGTAGTTTGGGCTGAAATGAACTATAATGGTAATGATACAAGCTTGGTATTTAGGCCTACCCCCTCACTTCACTCACCAAAGCAATAAGGGTGTCGAGTGTTTAGCTATAATATACCATTAACCATGCTTTATATTTGACTAGAGTATCACATCGACTTCCCCCTTGGTGATGAAATCCAAGCAGGTTAACCTTGGGTAGACAAAATGTTAAATTTCTTGTTTATGTTTTTTTGATTTGGTTGTGTGTGTATAAAATAGAAATAGTGAAAGTAAGCAATCAATTAAAAATCCTCTAATTAGACTATGTGATCTATTATAAGCACACAAGCAATAGGAAAAGAATGTGTGATTTAATTACTATTGGATATGAGGTTAATTTCAACTTGAAACAAGGTATACTATTGACACTATATGTATAAAATATAGAACAAGGTTGACAGGGTTGAACTTGTACTATAAAATCAAAGTCTAAAAATGAATTGGGTTGGCAGTGTCGATCTAGTTGACTATGTAGGAGAAGTTATAAATATTATAAACTATGAAAGGAAAGACATAAAATAAATAAACAAAGAGGTAGAAAGCAACCTTAGTGGATAAGATATGTAATGAATTAATATTCCTAATGAATAACCTTGAAGTATGCTTGAGAAACCTATTAACTAGGTTGATAAAATTGATCAATTTATATAGGAACCTACTAAATAATCATTTTAACTTTAAGGGGTTGACTAGGTTAACCTAGTAGGATGAACTAGGTGTTTGTAAGGCTACAAACCTATACTAGGTTGATTGGGTTGATATAGATTCTTATTCCTAGAAACCTACGCATATAGAAAAATAATTGGGTTGACAAAAATTATCTAGTATGTCAAAATATATGATAAAGATGATGATCAAAATAATTAAATAGATTAAAATAAATCCTACAAGGGTTAGTTTCACATCAAGTTCACCATAATGCATGCAATTATAAAATCATCATATCTATAAATCAATCTTGGATCAAAAAAGAGAGAGCATACCTACACTTTCGATTGGGGATACATTTGTTAAGCGGGAGCATAACCAATATGGGGATCTACTAGACCTGATTAGGGGATCACTTATCAGAATATATCATGTTAAGAAAGGTTCTAAATCTTACATTCTAACACAATCACATAACAACCCTAATTGAGTCTTAAGGTCTAAAATGTTCACTTTATTCTAATAACAAGAAAACAAATCTAATCTAGTACACACCAAAGCTTGTGGCACAAAGTTGGGGGTTAGAGATAATAAAACAAACTAAACTAAACATGTATTAGAAGACATATACTCACATCAATATATATGGAATCCTAATACATGGGAGAAGAATACAAATACATTATCTATCTACTCTTATAAAGGAGAAATAGAGTTAGGAATACTTACTTTTGAAGATGAACCCACTGAGCCTCAATATCCCCCTTGGCCAAGGTGCTTTGCAAGATATTGTTGTGGTATTTAAGGATAACCAAGATAAATCAGCTCTAGGCTACATAACCTATCTAAAAATATAAAATACTTCTCCATAAAACAAGATTTGTATCTTCAAAGAAAGTATGGAACCCTAAAACTTCATTCCTCAAGTAGAATGGTCAATAAGTAGATGTTTATTTGCACTTCTTCTCTAATAATTATTCTCTTCTTATGAAATGGTGGGAATGAACTTGTATGTGTGTGTGTGTGTGTGTGTGTGTGTGTGTGTGTGTGTGTGTGTGTGTGTGTGTGTGTGTGTGTGTGTGTGTGTGTGTGTGTGTGGATCTTTCCCTAAATCATCCTAGAAATTTTAGTTATATAGGGTTGACCCAGTGTGTTTAGAGACACATCACTAGGTCTGAGCTAGGTTGGTCAAAAGGCTAACAAGTCAAGAAAATTAAAAATAACCTTAAATTGTATTGGGTTGACCCACTCGACCCAGTATAGCTAACTATCCAAAAGGGTAAAGAAAAAAAAAGAGAATAGAAATAATAAAATGACTATAATAGGTAGGACTAAGAAGAATAAGCTTAAGGTAAATGTTTTTAGGAGAAAAGTGTGTAAATGGAAAGTGGCAAAAGGGACAACAATCCTATAAATCACTAATGGTCTACCCACCCCTTTCTTGGTGCACCCCTTAAGGCATGCACTCAGAGAGATTGAGACTCGATAGGTTCTTGCAAGATACAAAGTATCAGTAATCAATAAAAGTTTGAAAATATATATATATATATATATATTGTGTGTGTGTGTGTCTTTATTTAAATATTATGTATTCTCAAGTCTCATTAACTTATTATGAGCTTATTTATAAATAAGTTCAAATTATGACCTTATCATAAAGTTATAAAGTGGTTAACATTATTAAATTTATTTAACTTTAATAATTTGTTAACTAAAAGTTAGTTGTAACCTAAATTATAATTGTATACACAATATTTTCAAAATTTATCAATTATTGATGTTTTCTCTCTTAAAATAACCTATAGAGTCTCAATCTCCCTGAGTGCACACCTTAAAGGGTGTACTAGTAAAGGGATGGGTAAACCATTATTGCTTTTCCATATTGTTATCCCCTATACCACCACTTTATATATACATAACTATATCCTATATACTTCCCTATGCTAGCCTCCTCCCTTACACACACCTTCAAGCAATTCACCACCTTAATTAGCCCCTTCCTAAGCTTAAAACACTTTGTGATAGTTTACAGTACACTGTTGGCCTAGGCTGACCTTGTATTTAATTTTTTTAAATCATGCTATGATTCTATGTTGGCCTTGGATGACCTAGACTAGGACTTAATTTGTTTTTGAAAAATAGTAATATAGAATCAAATTGGGTCAATCCTATCAGCAAAATTTTAAAAAAAAATTATGGTTAGATTTAGCTATATATACACATCTATTTTTGTCATTTAGAGAGAATAAAATAAGATGAATATTATATTTCACATCTAATTATCCACCGTTATACATCAGGATCATAGATTAGGGTTTCAATACTTCCTTTGGGGATACGAATCTTGTCTTGTGGAAAATTATTTTTGATGCATAGCCAAGTTATGTATCCTAGAGATGACGTATCCTTGTTATCTATACATACTACAACAACCTCTTGTGAAGCACCTTAGATAAGCGAGAGATTAAGGCTAGGTGGGTTCATCTTCAAAGGTAAGTATTCCTAACTTTCTTCTTCATTTTTAAGGGTAGATAGATTTTCATTTATTCTTATCTCCCATGTATTAATATTTCATATACATTGACTTGATTATAGATATTTTATGCATATTTTTTTTTTTATGTTTATTACCCCCACTTTGTGCCACAAGTTTTGGTGAGTACTATATTAAATTTTAATTTACTCTACGTATACTTTGTGAATATGAAAACATAGGACCTATCTAGGTTTATTGCATGATGTTTCTTAAATAGAGGCTTTATAACCCTATCTAATGATGTTATTATGGTAAGAGATCCCTTGATTAGGACTAGTGGATCCATCTTGGTCATGACCCTGAATATCTAATGTATCAACAATCAAAAGTGTAAGATTTATTTGCTCTAAGTTAGGATTGATTAATAGGCCAATTGAATTTTCCTTTATATGCATTCTAGTGAATCCAATGTGAATAAAACCCTTGTAAGTTTTATTTCACGCATTCATTTTTATCATCATATTATATATTTTTTATTTTTATAGTATTGTATTAAACCTCTTAGTATAGTTTTAACAGTCTATGTATAGGTTTAACACATAATCACCCCAAAATGATTATGTTTTCTCTATTTAGGTCTTATCCAAATATAGGTGACTCAATTAATCAACTTGACATACTATTCTTATTTATTTATGTAACAAACCATTACACCAAAACCTTGAGGCATTAGTGAAATCCACCCATCAGGATCATAACATCCCACCACGCTTTCAACGCTCAGAATTTGGGTTAGATTTTTTCCTCTACACCAGGATCCCCCACATGTACAAGCCCCACAAGAACACTACCATTCTAATGTATCCACCCACTCCATGACTTGAACCTACTTGGAGGATCTGATACCAAATGTAACAAACTATTACACCAAAACCTTGAGGCATTAGTAAGAACCACCCATCAAGATCATAAGTTATACGATTGAATACATAATTAAGCTAGTTGAATCTATTCATAGTTATTCTTTTTCAAAATATAGGATTACATACACAGTTGATCCAGTCAACTCTATTCATAGTTATATTTCATCATATAGTTTCTATAAGCTCCTTCAAACTAGTTGACTATGTTATTAAAGTATTTAAATCATAACTTGAGCATCACAACATAAAATTTTGAAAACTAAGCATCTCCAAAACCCACCAAGGTTCATTATTAACTTCTTTGTCATTTCATTCTTTCATTTCTAGTACCATTTATCACAATTTTATAGTCTATAAAATTACATCCCTACATCAAACTAGCTTGACTAGCTTGACACAATTCTATAGCCTATCTTCTATCTAGAATATATAGTCAACCTATTAGATTGTGTTCTTTTGAATCTTACTTCCATAGAATATTAGTGACCCTGTTGATTTTATTTTATATTATTTACATATAGTGTTGCTTCAATTGATTCAATACCCTTTAAATTCAATGGAACTAACCTTATTTTACTAGTAATTAGTTCACCTTTCATTTAAGCTACTTACATGTTTAGGGTAAAAAACATAGATTAATTAGGTGGTTTTTTAATTTACCAATTTATTCACATTATTTTTCTCTTTTATACACACTTCCAAATCACTTTTAAAAAAATCATTACTTACTTTGTTCCTCCTTTATAAGAGTAGATAGATTTGCATTTTTACTTCTCTCCCATGCATAAGGATTTCCTATACATTGATTTAAGTACAGATATTTTATGCATGTTTACCTTTTATGTTTATTACCCCCACTTTGTGCAATAAACTTGGTGAGCATTATATTAAATTTTACTGGACTTTTCATATACTTTGAGAATATGAAAACATAGGACCTAGATAGGTTTATTGTATGGTGTTACTTGACTAGAGGCTTTGGAACCCTCTCTAGTGATGTTATTGTGGTAAGAGATCCTTTGGTTTGGTCTAATGGATCTATCTTGGTCATGACCCTTAATATATAATGTATCACAAATAAGAAATGTAAGTAGGATTTATCTTCTCCAAGCAAGGATTGATTAATAAGTAAGTTATATTTTATTTTATATAAATTCTATTGAATCCAATGTGAATCAAACCCTAGTAGGTTTTCTTTCACACATTCATTTTTATCATCATATTATATATTTTTTATTTTTGCAATATTGTATCTAACTTGTCAGTATAGTTTTAATAGTATATGCATAGGTTTAACACACATTTCACCCAAAATGACTTTGTTCTGTCTATGTATGTCTTCTATAAATATAGGTGACTAGATCAATAAACTCGATACATTCTTATTCTTTAGTTACAGGATTGGATACATAGTCGAACCAATCAACTATGTTCACATTTCTTATTTTTCATCATACAAGATTGCATACATAATCAAGCCACTCAACTATGTCCACCATTCTTTTTTAGCATATAATTTTTTCAAACTCTATCAAGCCAATTGACTATGTTTATAGAATATATAAATTATCACTTGAGCATCAAAACATAAAATTTTACAAACTAAACATATCTAGAACCCACCAAGGTTCATTCTTACACTATTTGTCATTTTAGTCTTTCATTTTTAATACTAATTTTCATAATTTTTTAGTCTATAAAATTGCATCCCTATAATAAATTGGGTTGACTAACTCGACATAATTTTGTAGCCTATCTTCTATCTAGAAGACATAATCGACCCATTAGACTGTATTCTTCTAGATCTTGCTTTTATAGAATATTAGCAACCATGTCTATTCTATTATGTATTATTTGCATATAGTGTCACCTAAATCAACTCTGTACTCTTCATAGTCAGTGGAATGAACTTTATTTTGCTAGTAATTAGTTAACCTTTCATTTCAATTGTCTGCATGCTTAGAGTAACAAATATAGATTACTTAGGTTGTTTTTCAATTTACAAATTTAGTCAAATTGTTTTTCACTTTTTAACACACTTCCAAATAATATTACACACAAAAATTATTAAACATTTTATTCCCAAGGCTTACCTTCTTGGATTTCATCACCAAGGGGGAATTTGACTTGGTTTTTTGGCCATGTATAAACATGAGGTTAATGGTATATATTAGAAAATCACCTGACACCTTTATCATTGTGGGATCATGAATTGAGGGGGTAGGCCCCAATACCAAGCCAATACAATCACCAATATAGATCTCTTTAAGCTAAAACTTATTGAAACTATCCATAGATTACTTTTTAGTTTCTTCTTACAGCCAACTCCCCATCACATTAATTTCAAATTTTATCATAACTTAACAACATTTAGGAATGACCAATTAGTTAACATTTACTTTCAAGTTTTTTAATTTCTCTTTGGTCATTGTATTTTGTATTGTAAAACTTATATTAGTGAGAGATAGTGCAAGGTTTATGATGTGTGTTCCAATTAGATCGATCACATTGATCCAATTGCTTGTGTGATTCATTTTATTTTATTATATATTATCTTGAAACAAAATTCTCTATTTTCATAACACTCTCATCCCTATTGACATAGTCTCTTACATACTATTCATCTTATTTTCCTTCAGGACACAGTCACCTTATTTGACTATGTATCTTACCATCTTGTTCTATTTCCTATCTAGTAGTACACAGTCGACATGTATAACTATGTCTTCTTTTTTATTGTTCTATTTCCTATCTAGAAGTACATAGTCAACTTATACGACTGTGTCCTTTGATTCTTTGCTCTATTTCCTATTTTATAGAACATTATCAATCTATTTAATATGTATCCTATCAACTGATTATTATTTCCATCAACTTTTTAACCTCTTTTCATCATCATGAATTTCCTATTTTAGTATAATACATAGTTAAATTTGATAAACAAGACGAGTCTTACCAATCCTAATAGGTTTCCTAAAATGCAACTTGTGGTTCCTACTTTGGATGTAAGCAATTTTCATATTACCACTCATACGACCAATGATGGGACTCCTCATTCATCCTCAATTTGTAATCCTTTGTTCTTCATAGAAGATGAGCATGATTTATAGTACACACATGAAATTTTATTATTCATTAACAAATTTCCTCAACATAAAGGAAATGACCCTTCAACCATTTATAATCTTATGATATGTCCTCAAGTAGAATAACCACTTTCACCTTCCCCTACCTTATCTTATAAATTTGGGGGTAACACTTTATTTTCTTCTAAACCTTTTCCTTATATGAGTTCTTCAGCCTCTATGCTAAGTATCTCCACTAACATGTTAGGTTAAACTTTTAGTGTGCCTTTTCCAAATATCTTCCTCCTTCATCATGCCACTGGTGCATCTTTTACTACCAATGCTAATCATACTAATATTGCTTCCATTTATTTCAATGCTTCTCACACCACTAGTGCAGTGCATACTACTACTCATAATGCAACTTAAGCCATGAATACCAATACTAATGCATTACATGTTACCCATACTAGTCAAAATATTTCCCAAACTCTTCAAATTTTATTATAAATAGTCAATCAAATGCATAATTTTCAAATCAATAACAAAAATCAAATGATGTAGATGCATAACCATCTCATTAAACTTCAAAATCAAACATAATAGGTTTCATGGGGAGTGTAAAATATGAATTCCCCACCCCTCTTAGGGATTCCCATGGTAACCTTATTCCTCAACAACTCCTCATTACTAAAATTACCAAACATCTCCAAAAATAACCTCTTGTACCTCAAATTTTTAATACCGAAATAGGAAGTATCACACCTACCATGACCTATAATAGGTTTGTTGATCCCACATTGCACTTATATACATTTGGTAACCTTTATAAATATTGGGTCAAACTTAATACCTTTTATCCTAACAATATATTATCTAAAACACTCTCAAGAGATGATTTAGATTGGTACAATCAACTAAAAACCTTATCTATCACTAGCTTAGATTACTTAGTTAAATCACTAGTAGAAGAATTCCAAACTAGTGATCTTCTTGAGAATAACTTAGCTCACTTCATAAATAGCAAACAACATGAAATTGAAATGGCAAAAGATTTCATCAAAGGATTGAATAAATTATCTAAAAAAGGTGAGCATAATATGTCAGATGATAACTTTTCCACATTTTCACTAATTCTCTCTACCCCAAGTTACAATATCAAGTTACGACTCTCTCTCCATGAATTTTGGAAGAATCCCTTGACTAAGATAAGTGACAAGACTTTCTCATGTGCCAATTTTAACCATATCAACCTACCAAAGGCACTCTTATGCTCACTAAAATAAAATACATCATGCTACCAATTATGGAGTTACTGATACTTCTGATACTATTCACAACATTCAAGAAATCACTCCAAATAACACTATGAAGCCCTCCAAATAACACTCATAATCCTACATATTCTAAAACAAACAACATTAATGTTCACAAACCATTATCCTTAGCCAATATTTAAAATTTTCTTCTAAGACCTCTACCATAAGATCTTTACCCCACTCTTCCAATGAAATCATGGTTTGATCCAAAACATTTTGTTGTTTTCATGCAAGTTGGGGCCACTATCACAAGACTTGTATACAGTTTCACAATCTAGCTATGGATTTTCTTTTTGTCCCAAAAATTTGGTCATGAATCACTCATTTGAAAGAGTCAACAAACATATGATATATATTTTAAATATCATGAAATGCAAAATAAAACTCAATCTTTAAATCAAGCTAATGTTCATCTTACTATATACAAATATCATCTTCACAATCATCAATATGACACTGATAAGCCTAATCTTTCTCCATATAATGTTGAAATTCTTATAGACCTCATTACTAATGAATAAAATATGGTTAATATGACTACCATGTGAAGATTAGTTGTTTAAATAAACTCTAATCCAACACCCATGCATCAGAATTCTCAAATATTTTATGTCATTCAAGATACTTCCACATCTCATCTAATGGAGTTGGGGAAAGAGGATCTTATAACCTTCCAAGAACCACTTTCAACAACCCAACTTGATCATACCTCTCACACTATCTCTACTCTTCCACCAACATCTAAACATATAGACAACATTCCCCCACCTTCTAATAGTATTTCTTCAATACCATCATAAGAAATACCTCAATCAACCATCCCATCCCATAAAGACTGTAGTCATATAAAATGTGAAAATTGGTAACTTGAACATGGCTAATGACACCTAACCCATTAGGCTCCTCTTGCCTACTCTCATGACCCTCTTAGGCATCATTCACTAGTTCCCAGTCATATGTAGCCTTTTAGACTTAGTCCCAGCTCACCCAGACTACTCTTTTCAAGACAAATAAATCCCCCAGGTCCCATCTACTTAGGATAATAGTGTCACACTTGGACTATAGCACTGGTGCTAGTACTGTCTTCTTTTGGTGCTATTATTCAAATCCATTTCTGGATCCAATTGTCAATTTATTCTGGTTCCCCATCCTTATCCTTGTTGGCATAATGTGAGTACATTCAAACCATGAATAATAGATCCCTATAAAATCCCTTGGAAAATATCACTATGTAAGCAAGAATACAAGTAAGACTACTCAATCAATCTTCCCTATTCTCTACATACAGCCAGCCTATACACTTTCAAGCAAATTCAAATCCTTACACCAGTCACTAACCACCTGAAGCAAATCCAATTTAGTATTTTGGCATTCTTGTATCATAATTTCACAAAGCACATCAAGTGGTAAAACTACATATGGCTTGATCTCTCTTTAGAGTATTGGTATTTAGGTAGCATGCCCACATAAGGGGTGTGGATCCACATCTAGTGAATCATACACACATTAAACCCCCACTTCTTGCTCAATATTGGTCAAATCACAATGGAATATAATGTTTGAAGAGAGAATATACTCTATAGGGAGCTATACAGACTTCCAGCCTTCAAAATTTGGTACACATGGTCACATAGACCTACTAAATAAAACTCAGAAAGCTCAAATCTTTAGGACAACAATGGTAGACATGGAATATAACATTGGTACCACTAATATCTAGTTATGATGCTCCAATTTAATCAAAAAATGAATTTTAGATCTTAGCTTGTGATAGTTTCCTTGTCTTACATAGTGAATTCTAGCTTCTATCTCAGTCAGATTAATTAGTTTCCAACTAAGTTTTGTTTTCTTCTCCTTATTACCATTTTTAGAAAATTTTGAATTGAAATTAATTTACACAAATTATTAACTTAATTATTTTCCATTTATTTACTAATTTTACCACTCAAACCCTTTAATTAAATTAGGAATAATACACCAATATTCCCAAAATAGTTAAATCATTTGGTGAATCCAACTTACTTCATTTGCACATAAAAACCCTAGAAACCTTAGGGTTAAATTCTACTATTTTTTTCCAATAAATTTTTGAATTTTTACTTGAATATTTAAATCAAAAATTCATTTTAAATTTTAAAATTTAGTAGTAAATTTTAAACTAATTCTTTTTCAAACCATAGTTGACCATACTAGGTCCCAATAATTTTCCAGTAATTTTCCAATAATTTTCTAAATTTTTACTTGCATATTAAAATTAAAAAATCCATTAAAATTTCAAAAATCATTAGGAATTATCAAAAATATTTATTTTTTCAAACCCTAGTTGCATCTACTAGGTCTTATTAAATCACTAATTTTCCAATAAAATTATAAATTTTTACTTGCATATCTTTCTCACAAATTCACTCTCAATTTCAAATTTTCATAGTAATTATTCAAATAATTATCTGTTAAAACCCTAGTTGACCATACTAGGTCCCATTGCTTCTTGAGGTATCACCTTACATGTGTGTGTGCTTCATATCTTTTTTATGCATATTTTAGTTCTTTGTTTAAATTATATCCATTTAATCTTTTTTACTATCATCCAAGTTATTTTATTTATTCCACCTAATCTCCTTGCATCTCTTCCTTTGAGATGAAGTGAAATACTTAGTGGAAACCCTCCTGAACTCACCTAGATTCCTTTAACCCGACTGTATACCATGGAAAAACAACTTCTTAGGTTCTTGTTATAAATCCTACACATCTAGATTACACAAATTTTCATGAGGATAACTCTGATAATGAGCAGTATAAAAATAACAATGATGATGTACACACTGATGCTCATGCTCCACCACATTGGACTACTGATCCACTTCCAACTATTGTAGATAATGAAGTTTTCCTCAATAAAGATTTGATTCTAAAAATTTTTTAGAGAAAGACTCAGGGAATAGCCTCAAAATCATACTCTTATCTTAAATCTATTATGGAAATTAAAAAGGCTACGCAAGTTGAATCCTCCATTCCTTCAGAATAACTAGTTGCAAATGACATTATGGGGGAAACTATGTCTCAAAAACCCCCTATCATAACCCAACCTATCTATATGCCACCAGTTGTAGCTAGTACATCTTTGTCTCCTAATGTGGTAGATAAAATCTCTTCAATCCAAGGTGATACATCTTAAGCAAGGTACCTCTAGACCTACGCAGGCTTTGGATTATTTTTCTCTATTACATACACCATTAGCATGTCACATTACTTTTACACCATTGCCACAAGGTTTTGTTCAACCCAAGCTTACTCTATATGATGGAAAGGGTGATCTAGAGACACATTTAAGAGCCTTTCATGTATCATGCTTGGACTATGTACCCAATGATTGGATACTTACCAAGATATTTCCATGCAATCTAAAGGATTATGCTTTATAATGGTTATATAATCTACTAAATTAGTCATTTAATGCATTCAATCCTTTAGCCAACATGTTTCTAGCTCATTTTAGCATTAACATTGGTGATAAGGTTTCATATGCTCAAGTTGCACAATAAAAACAAAGGTCAAATGAGCATCTCACAGATTATATACTTTGATATAAGACTATCTTGGCTAAAATTATGAGCCCCATGGCTGATCAAGAATTACAAGATTTCTTCAAATAGATTCTTCTACCATCTTTTCATGAATCAATTATGTTCAAAAGATTATCCTCCTTCACTAAATTATGTCACACCCTAAAGGAAAGAGAAGTCAAGTTAATTTCAATAGACAAACTCAACTAAATAAGCATCTCAGACATAAAAAACAAAAGTCATAATAAAGTCCCATACAAAGTAAAGGTCAATGATAACAAGAGTTAGAATCAACTAACAATTAATACATCTTCTGAGGCCCCTTAATGAGTGCTTTTATCAACACCTTGTTAGTGAACCTTCACGAATCTACCAATTTTTCTAGCTAGAGTTTTATAGTAGATATTGGAATGTAACATCTCTTCCTTTATTTAGGAAGTTAACCCAATAAAGCCTCTTCTACATAGATATGATTAGCATGCATTTTATGAGTTTCATAGAGCACCAGGCCATACAAGAATAGATGTATCAGTTTGAGACATAAGATCTTTAAAGTATTTAATTGATGGTATTCATATTGATCTTAGCACTTCAATTGAACCTCCTCAGGCCAAGCCAACACAAGATAAATCATTAAAAATATTTTTAGATCCTTTTCCACACCATTATAAATAAGAGATAGGGGACACATTAGGTGTTCATCATACATATCATTCACATCCTTCACTAGATACATACAGGGCACCTTTAGTTGAGTTACATCCTTTGAGCAACATGATTGGTGTATACAATTCTAGTATTCTAGCTACACCTTCGATTTCCTTCTCAGAGCAGGAGATCATTGAGGATGATTTGGATTATTATGCACTCTTTATCATAGCTTACATTCATAATCATCATATTCATAGTGGTCTAATAGATAATGGATCTAGTGTAAACATGTGCACTATGACATTACTACATCATTTAATATATTCAAAGTAGGAAATTACCTTGATATATTTATCATCAAATTCAATGGGCACATACAGAGTTCATTGGGTGAGATTATACTTCCTCTCTAGGTTGGTCCAACACATGTGGCCACACCATTCACTATAGTTCCCAGTGTAGGAGTTTTTGATATGTTACTTGGTTGACCATGGATTTAAAAACTCCAAGAAGCACCTTTTATAGTTCATAGATGCATGAAATTCATTCATGCTAATCAGGTTGTTATATTTGGTGGAGTTCCATATGATTTACCACTCTCTACTTCAGAGCAATCTAATTTTTAGTCACTAGTTTTAGTTCAGCCACCAATTTTAGTTTCTTCACTAGTTTTAGTTCTTCCTCTAGTACAAATTCAGACACATTTGAGGCATCTATCACCATCATATAGGGTTCATACACTTCCACAACCTCAGGATTCTATACAAATTCCATCTAGAATATTCAAACCCAAGGTAGTTTCATTGATATCTCATGCATCTACACATAGATCACATGTTCAAAGAGCTTCTCTTACTTCTAGATGGGTCCCTAAGAGCCCTATAATTGCATCTACTTCTTAGAGTTACAAGGGGACCCCACAAGTAGTATCCAATTCAGAGATTTTAAAGCATTTCTAGTATATATAGCTTTTAAAGCCATAGTCTCAACATTTTCATCATGCTTCATGATCACACACAATTTCTCTCCTTGATATAGGACACCATAAAAGGGAGTTTCCCATGAGACTCATTGGCTAGTATCATAATTTCCCAGTTTTACCTGTACATAGTTTTTATTTACTTGATTGTACATAGTCTTCCTATGATTGATTATACATAGCTCAAAAACTATTAAAAATACCAAAAACAATACAAAATTTCAAAATACAAAAACATGAAAATAACTCAAAATACCAAAAGCATTTTGATTATATGCATCATCCATGCTTTACATTTCGACTATCATGATAGACTTACATCTGTTGTTTCATGCTATTGTTTGTTGATTTATCGACATTACCATGCTTCACTTGATATTATTTGAGTGTGTGTAGTGACTTCCAACTACTTGATTGCTTCATTCTACCCATTGGGGGGGAATCTTACTTCTATATTTGAGACATACACTGATACATTTACCCACTGGGGGCATCTTCTACATGACTACACCACCCAAGTTATGTCATTACTATACTACGCACTCTAGTTATCATGTTGATGTACACTATTTACTAGCTTACACAAATTACCCTATCAATACTCACTATTATATAGCACTTATGTATTTCTTAGCATATACCTAGTCTTGTACTAACATGTCTTGTATAATTTCACTCTTGCTTTGATTAGTTAGATGTGATTGTACTTTATAGTCTTTACATGCTTTATCTTCTTGCTTGGTGTAGCTTTATGTGAATGCATTTCCATTTCTTGTTTGTCTCTTGTATGTGACTTAGGACATTTGTCAATGTCCTTTGCTTCTATTCATGTGCGTGCCTTATGACATTTTCCAATGTCCTTTTCCAGTAATCTTCTATTTGATTATGGCTTCCATGCTAATTTTGTTTGTTTCAATTATATCTGTATGTGGCATTTGAACATGCCTTGTATGTTTGCTTTCTAGTTTGAGTGATATGTGCCCATGTCCTTTATTTATGTGACCCCTTGGCCAGCCTTGTATGTTTCTTGATTTATACCTTATGTTCTTATTGCTTGTTTGCTTCTCATTGTTTGCAATGCCATGATTCACATCATGCATTTATCTTGGTTTATTGGATACCATGATGGACATCATGCTCCATCTCTCTAACTAACAACTATTAAACTAATTAGACTTCTCATTCTAGTTCTAGTTCATTACATTACACATGATATTAAATTTTTACATCTATCTAGGCATACCCTTGTTGATCTAACAATATCTCAATATAAATCATGTTATATCTTGTCATATCTTATCAATTATCATTGCTATATCATGTATCTTTGTAGCATAACACACTTGTAAGGCTCTTTCTTCTGAGGAAAGTCATTAAATGGACTTCATTCTAACCCTTAAAAGATGGTGTAAAAAATAGGGGTTTTGTCATAGAGATTAGAGCTCTTAATGGTCAAAACAATAATTTTTAGAATACCTAAAACAATAACCAGACATCACAATAGTCAGAACAGACTAGGCAGATAGTTAAGAATCTTGAATAGTTACTAGATTCGTCCCTAGAAAATAGTGCCCAACTTGGATAATAGTGTTGGTGCCACTAGTGTCCACTTTCGATGCTCCTATCCAAATAATAAAAAAAATGATTTTTCTAAAAATAAATAGAAAAGTAAGTTTAGTTGCAATTTTGTCAGCTACATTTCAAATCAAAATCAGTAGTTTTAGTATAGTTTTGCTTAGATAATATAGATATAGCGGGAATCATGTGCAACATGATCAGATCTAAATTCTAATTTTATATATGGAAATTGGTAAAACTTCTAGATCAGAATCCATGTTTCAGACACTAGTGATTGGGGGAAATTTGCATGGCACATTTGTTTCTTTTCTTTCTAAGTTTAGCATTACCCAAGTATTTTTAGCAGTTGTGTCCATTATTCCATATATAGATGGTTAGTATCATTTTGTATTAGCTTTCATACAAACCTATCTTCATGAGTTCTTGAGTTCTTGAGTGGCTTTCATACAAGCCTAGTTTCTAGTTTTAGATTGGCTTTCATATAAACCTAATCTCCATCTTTTAGAGTGGCCAAGAGTGGCCTAGTTTCTAGCATACATTCAGATATCCATTATAATATTTTATAGTAAATTAATGGGCTTCATGGTCCATCTCAAAAAACACATAATTCATACCAGTATTAGTTCATAGATTCACTTCATGGGGAAATGATGGAGCCAAAGGGTTAGCCTTATTATTCTTGAGCCACCTATTCAAAGGGATTGGACACACAGTCTAGACATCGATTATCACACGCATGACCACCTAGATTCACTTAGTGGGTGATGATGGAGACAAAGGGCCAACCTTTACATTATTGAGCCACTTCTAAGGAATTAAGCACTCAAATATATTCATGATATTACTATTGGTACAACACCTTCCAGTATTAATTAGCATAATCCAACATCACTCAGCATCATAATAGGTTTTGTATTAGTTCATATACTCAGTGAGGTGTATTAATTCCTTTATCTTCCTCTCTCTATTACCTAGTTTTGTACATTCTTATTTTAGATATATTGTATCTAATAAGAACTAATATACTCTTTGTTTTTCTTACAGATTCATACTTCACAGTGTGATCTCTCTATGCACACCCAACATCATAACAACTTCATGAGCTTCACCCTTACAGGTAAGTTCAAGAATGCTTTATATTTTTCCTTTATCCTATTATGTTAATTTACTACTTCACTAGAATAAAGAGGTGGGGAGAGGGTAGGGGGAATTTAATCATATAAAATATGAAAATTGGTAACTTGAGCATGGCTAATGACACCCAACCCATTAGGATCCTTTTGCTTACTCTCATAACCCTCCTAGGCATATTTCACTAATTACCAATCATCTATAGCCTTTAAAAATTGGTCTTAACTCATACAGACTACTCATTAAAATATAAATCAATCCCCCTAAGTCTCATCTACTTAGGATAGTAGTGCCACACTTGGACTATACCATCAATGCCACTACTATTCCTTTTCAGCACTATTGTCCAAGTCCATTCTGGCCTAAATGGTAAATTTATTCTAGTTCCTCATCCTTATATTTGTCATCCTAATAAAATTACATCAACCCATGACCAATACATCCTTATAAAATGCCATTCAAATATCATTTGGAAAGGGCTGGAAAATATCACTAAGCAACCAAGAATACAAGCAACACTACTCAAGCAATCTTCCCTATTCTCTGCATACAACTAGCCTATACACTTTCAAGCCAATTTAAATCCTTAGACCAATCCATAGACACATAAATCACATATATTTTAGCATTCTTGCATTATCTTATCACAATTACATAAAGCACATCAAGTGGGAGAACTACATATGGCTTGATCCCTCTTCAGAGTATTGGTATGTAGGTAGTGTGCCCACACAAGGGGTATGGATCCACGTCTAGTGAATCTTACACATCCTAACCCCCACTTATTGCTCAAAATTAGTCAAATCACAATGGAAGATAGGGCTTGAAGAGAGAGTATGCTCTACAAACTTCTAGCCTCCAAAATTTGGTACACAAGGTCACACAATCCTATCAAACAAAACCTAGAAAGGTTATATTCTTAAGATAACAATAACAAAGGTAGATTATAATGTTAGTACCACTACTATCTAGTTCTAGTGCTCCTGTCTGATCACAAAATGAATTTTAGATCTTAGTTTGTGATAGGGTTCCAGTCTTGCATAGTGAATTTTAGATTTTGTCTCAGTCAAATTAATTAGTTTCTAGCTAAGTTTTGTTTTCTTCTCTTTATTACTATTTTTATAAAAGTTTGAATTGTAATTAATTTACACAAATCATTAGATTGATTATTTTCCATTTATTTACTAATTTTACTACTCAGATCCTTTAACTAAATTAGGAATAATACACCAATATTCCCAAAATAGTTATATCAAAGACAATCAACCTATTTTTCCTTAATTCAAACCAACTACACCTTACCAACACGAGTTTAATTACACTTACAATCTTCTTTCATATGATATCTTTCAACATTATGCACCTATATCTATAAATTACCCTATGGGTTATGGTGAATGGGACCCCATTTTGTAACTTTCTCATATCCCATATCAAATACCTTTCATTAAATTAATGTGAACTTCCCCCCATCATCAAAACTATCTAATGTGATTATTGTTTGAATTTAATATCATTCATCCTCCTCTATAAGGATGTGAAGATACCTTATATGTATTTGAAGATAAAATCCTTAAAAAATGCAAAGATATGTCCATACATGTTGATAAAATAGTGGTTACTTTTCTTTCCCTTAAGTTTCATATTGTTTACATGATTCCAGATGAGATTCTACTTTATGTGGATGATCCTCCTCTATTTATTAGCATATAAATTGACGATATCTATGTTAAGTGTGCCTTACTTTATGAGGGTTAAGGTACTTGTGTTTACTCCCTTGATTTCATTAAAAATCTTGGATATTATGAATTCATCTTAATTACACATGTATCACATGTCAAGACTATAATAAAAGGTAAATGCCTCCTTTAGATTCAATATGGCTTCCCATTACCATCCTTCCTATCACCATTCATGTCAAAGTTGTGGTCTTTAACTTCCCCCCTCTTATAACATCTTGCTTGGTAGACCTTGGACTCATCGTATTAGGGATATCACCTTATCCACATGCCAATGTGTCAAAGTCCCCCATAATGGTGTTATTTATAATTTTCAGGAGACAAAAACCCTTAGAATTTTTAATAATTCCAAGAATGTGGTGTCTTTAAAATTCCTACCTTTGAACCTTTGTATTGTATCCCATTTAGGGATTCTTAACTCTTCAATTATCCTGTCAATTATACCCAATGTTATAATGATCATGCTGAACTCATTATGAGCATACCACCTAACCTCCAAGATTTTTATGATGATGAGATGGATGAGATTAGCCTCAAGATCAAAACTTTTTATTTATCCCCTTATATAATCACCCAACTTCCTCCCTTTTTGAAACCTTGCTCACATCATCCTCTTATTGATGATATACTTGTGGTCTTAACTAAGACTAGACATTTTATCCATCATGTGACTTTTGAAGATAAGGTCATACATATATGTACCATTGACTTACATACACCTAACTATGATGATAATTATGCTTTAGATAACCCATTTTTAGGAAGATTGTTGGTTATTCCAAATCCATATGGAGGAAGAATCATAAAATCCATAAAAAAAGTTAAAATCCAAAGCATTTAAATAAAAAACAATGATATAAAACGTAACATATAATTTCAAAAGTCAAATCACACTAAAATACATGATTCATAGCATATATCATTTTTATAATTGAATCTCAAACTTGATAATTAGCCTCATTATAGAGTTGAGGTACATTGGGATGAGGTAAGCCAGTAGATTGAAGGAGAATTAAAAAAATCTTTTAGTGCTACCTAATTTATCACATAAGTACCCAATCTTTGTAGTAGACCAATAACTCTATAAGAGGTCCTAAGAATATGGGAACATGTTGTGGGAAGGTAGGTTTATTTTTAAATTTTGTGTTCATATAACCAGCATGAGTTGATCTTAGTATCTCACCTATTTTCCTATATATCTTTGTGATTATTGTGAGTAGGTATCCTTTTTATTTTGATGGTCACTAGACTCTTAATGTCTCTCCTCTATACCTAGTATGCCTCATGTCTCCTAAGGTGTTCTCATATATGCCTATGTCATGATTTTTACATTCTCTCTTTCATTACAACATTCCTAATATTTCCCCTTGAAAAATATTTTTTTGTTAACTGATCATTCCCCATAGGGTTTCCCCTTGTGAGTTGCAACGTAAGACCATGGATAGAACCAAGCCCTCCTCACAATTTACCACATTATAAACATATTTTAAAATCATTAACAAAGTTGTTTCCACTCCATTGGTGCTCTCTTTTTGAGTTGAAATGTAAGACTATGGATAGGACTACACCTTGCTAACAAAATATTCCAATGCCCAGTTTCTACTATAACCAATTCATAATGAAAGTATAGGAATAAAATTTGAGATAAGTAGTGTTTGATTACAAGTTACATGTCATTGACATACTTCCCATCTTGATTTAGCACGTTTTATGCTTAATTCATAAGTATTTCATTTTTATCTTCATATTTTATGATTGTGTGTATGCTTACAACCATTTTATTAAAATTTTCATACTTCCTATCTTGACTTAGTGTGATTAATTTAATTTCATTTTACATTTTATTTTTATTTTCATACTTCCCATTTTGATTTAGTATGAATGATTGACTTAATTGTTTCATTTTTATACCTTTTTTTCATGTGTCTTCCATTTTATTACAAATTTATCATACTTTCCAACATAATTTAGTGTGATTTTTATTTGTTTTATTTTGGTGAAAATATTTACATGGTTTTAAAAAAAAATCCCCCCTTTTTACCATCTTTGGTTTATTAAATTTATTCATCTTTTGTTTCTACACATTTCCCATCATGATATAGTGTGTATTACAATTATTTTGATTAATCATACTTTTCCAAATCATTTTTAAATTTTTATTTTTCACCATGCATGTGTTTCACGTAATACTAGAAAATAAAAAATATCACATATTTCCTATAACATATACAACAAAAGCTAAATACATGTGCTAGAAATAAAATATATTCATGCATCCACATCCAAATCCAACTACAACTCATGAGATCAATGAACTGTCAACACACACACACACACACACACATATATCATGTGTTTTATATAATAGAACATAAAAAATATAATAGTTATAGCTCTAAGTCCATGCCTCATCCTATTTGTCCTATGGCATAGCCATGCTACCCATAGACATCGATGACTAACCCCTTTAAATAATGCATTGTAAAGAGGGAGTTTAGGATCTCAATATATCAACATGTCCCTATATATTAGCCACCTATGATTTTACCTATCGTATCTATATGTTAGTCACCATGTGCATGATTTGTTCTTATGTTAGGGCCTACCAGGCCTATGCCTCTCCATCTCCAACCCCTCTTGATAGTTATGACCCATCATCGCATGCCTATATCTTCCTTTCAGCCTCTCCCACAAGTCTAAACCATCCCACCTAGGCTCATGTAGATGGAACCACATGACCATCTAATGTAGTAAAGTTGTATAACACTAGCACCCCATCTAAAATGTCATGATGTGCAGTAATAATGAGGGCTCTCTATCTAACCTCCTCCATCACAGGATCTATAAAACCAAAAATAAGATAGGCATAAAATTTCATATATATGATTTGAGATAGTTAGATGATTTGATATATATATCTCAAATCATCTAACTATCATAATCAATTATTTAACTAATGTTCTATATCAAAAACTTAAATGAGCTTGCGGTGGTCATTGCCATATTTTTTGTGATGCCTATTGTGTTCCATCCTCCATTTCATCCATGTCCATTCCATATCCTCTTAGCCTCACTACCTCCTACTTTTATGATCAACCATCCCATGGTCTAGCTCTTTGAGGCCTGATCATTGACATCTATATAGGTACCCCTCCACCTCCTCTCCCTCTAAACTCTCTATCATGTTGTGCCCAATAAGCAAGCACTACTAGGAGAGATACCAAATGGGTAAGTCCTAAAATTCCAGGTATGTAAGACACTAAATAAGGCTCCACCCATGAAGTGTAGTGGCCCATGATCTATACATGTGTCAACCCTATAGAAATGGTAGACTAATTAGGCCATATGGTATCTATGTGAGTATATGGATGACACATTATCTGACCTTGTGTGAAGTATTCAAATCTGGCACATGGGGCACGTCCCATGTTACATGGTCCTACCTCCATCACATGACTTGAGGAAACCTATCATTGACTACATGGGGAAATATAGCCAATTGATACATAGGGAACATCTCATATATACATGCACTCAAGACTATAATTGGTCCCATAATCTTCTTCCCTCTAGAAAGTATCTCATACATATCATGTATGAGATGGACCCATATAGCAAAACCAAAATCATAGAGCACTCACTAATCTAATATCAACTAGAACAAGGATATTGTATAAATTGATACCCTATTTTATGATTCATGACACAACACTCATGTTATCACAAGTATTATCACTACATTTCATATGTCTAGAATGGTCAAAAGATATACATCAAACAAGTTGACCAATAATCTGATGCAGATCCTATTTAAACCTATAGCCCACTAAGCTAAGGCTCGTCTCTTGTCCTTTGATTCTAGTGGATCAGTGATCACCAATGTCCCACCTATTAGGAGTCCAAATAATGCATGGACATCCTCTAGAGTGATAGCCACCTCAATGGTGTCCTCCTCTACCTCCCATCAAAAAGTGTTATTCAACCATTCCCATGATATTAAGAACATGACAATGAGATCAACGATCAAATGGATCCATCTCATCTCCATAATGTCGTTAAATCCCAATGTGACCAATCAATCTCTATCCATGTATGTTAACCACTTCAATGGATGAAGTAGCCATGATACATCCACTAGGCATCAAAATATCCAACATCCATAAAATATCAAACAATAGAGGATGTATCAAATATCAATGACATAATAATTAAAATACATTCTCAAAAAATTACAAATTAACTACTTCACCAGCTTGTTTGATTTAATTTCTTATGTTTTCTTATTTTTCTACACTATCAGCCCATTTAATACTAAATTGGCCATGTTACAGTCTTGTTATACTACATCAGCCCACTGGTACATAGTCAACCCTTTTATTTTATACTATATCGTCATATTTGATACTAAATCATCCCTTTCATAGCTTTAGCATACTAAACCATCCCTCAGGTACACAGTCGGCCCCTTTAGCAAACTAAATCAGCCATATATTTCTAACTACATCAGTCATATGTACTATGTTGACCATCTTCCCATTCCAAACTATATCAGCCTATTACTATAGAGTCATCCACCTTCATCAATATTATGTCATCCCACTACTACATAGTCATCCCCCTATTTCCCTCTCACCTTACAAATTGAGTTGATCAGGATGACTTTGTTCTTCATTTGGTAGTAATTTTTTGGTCATTTACCATAAATGCCTTAGGCATTTATTGGTCTGATTTTTTCATACCTAGTACTCCATTCTACCCGTAGTTTACCTAAAAACTTCTTAGGGTCAATTTTAGTGTATATATTTTGCCTAACATTCAATTTTCTATATTTAACTCAATTTCAAATAAAATTGCTCAAAATTTTGAAATTCATGTTTTCTTACTTGTGTTTCACTCATTGCATCTACTATGCATCCTCCCTGTCATAGCTATCATCTCCTCACCATGGTTTCTCTCTAATCTCAATTTAGGTCTCTTAGGGTAATTTTTTATTAGAATAGTAAAAATAACAAATGAATTATTTTTCACCCTATTTATATTTACTATTCAAAATTATTTACTTGTCAAATATTTACAAACAACTTCTATTTTTTTACCATATCTTTGTTTCTATTATCTCTTTTTTTTAACTTCAAGATGTTCTTAAACCTCGACATCATAGACAATCTTTTTCCATATTACACATATATTTTGTAAAAATTTCTACTATTTGCTCTTTTTCACTAATTTCTACAAGTTCATCTAATGTTTGTTACATTGTAAACCTTCACATTTCTTTCACTTCATTTCTTATAACCAACATTAAGGTAAGTAGAGATATGTGTTTTTCAATTATGTGTTTTTATTTATCTTATTTACTTATTACTTTAATTTATTCATCTTCAGTGTTATATGTTGTTATGTTCCTTTCCTGAAGCACCATCCCATGTTACACCTATGTGACATTTGATGAGCTTATAGTGGGGCATATGTATATATAGTATTTTCAAACTTTATCAATTACGGATGTTTTCTCTCTTGTAGTAACCCATCAAGTCTCAATCTCTCTAAATGCATTTCTTAAAGGGTGCATTGGGAAAGGGGTGGGTAGACCACTAGTGATTCACAAAAAAATTGTCCCATATACCACCATTTTCTATCTATATAAACATATCTTATACACTTCCCTAAGCTTTGCCTCTTCCCCTACACAATCCTCCAAGTAATTCATTACCTTACTTAGCCCCTTCCTAATCTTAAAACCATTTTTGATAGTTTACAATACACTCTTAGACTAGGTAGACCATATATTTAATTTTTTAAAGCATGTCACAGGTCTAGGTCATCCTTGGCCAATCTATACCTAGACTTAGTTTATTTTTATCAAAGAACAATATAGAGTTGAATTGGACTAACCCTATCAGCTAAACTTTTGGAAAGGATTAGGGTTAGATTCAACTATATATATATATATATATATATATATATATACATCCATTTATATCATGTAGAGAGAAGAGAAAAAGAAGAATATTATATTTTTCATATGCTTATTCACCATTCTACTTGAGGAGCATGGATTAGGGTTTCAATACTTTTTTTGTAGATATGGAGCTTGTCTTATGGAGAATTATTGTGGATGCATAGAGAATTTGTGTATCCTAGATTTGATTTATCCTTGGTATCTTTACATACCAAAACAACATCTTGTTAATCACCTTTGCCAAAGGAGAGATTGAGGACTGGTGGGTTTATCTTCAAAGGTAAGTATTCCTAACTTTGTTACTCATTTATAAGAGTAGATATATTTGCATTTTTACTTCTCTCCCATGCATTATGATTTTTTATAGATTGATTTGAGTATATATCTTCTATGCATGTTTACATTTTATGTTTATTGCCCCCAATTTGTTTCATAAGCTTTGGTGAACACTAGATTAAATTTTACTCTACTTTGTATATACTTTGTGAATATAAAAACATAGGACCTAGATAGGGTTATTACATGGTTTTGTTTGACTAGAGGCTTTGTAACCCTCTTTCGTGATGTTATTATGATAAGAGATCCCTTGGTTAGGTCTAGCGGATTCATCTTGGTCATGAACCCAAATATCTAATGTATCAACAATCATAAGTATATATCCATGTTGATTGGCTTCATTTATAAACTAATTAGCTTAAGTTGATCAATTATTAACTCATTTATTCATTGCACAATCATGTAGTCATATGAGCATAATATTTTTTTTATTTTCTTGAATAATGATTAATACTTCATATTTCTTATGAAAAATAGATAGGTTATCATTGTATAGTGATACTCTTATGAGATTCTTTTGTAAAAAATAGTGAAATATAAAATTTCTCAATAAATATTCTATTTTCACCTATACTTTGAGTTGACTCTATTTTCATATATCATTTATTTTATCTATTTAGTTTAGTTTATTAGATAATATTTATGTTTTCATATTTGTTTCATTTTACTTATTGTAGTGCTTATATTAGTCTTTCAGTGTAGTTTTACTTTCTCTTTCTTTTAACATTAGTCCTTAACTTGGTCTGTTTCCCCTTCTTTCTTTTTAACTTGGATAGATTAATTTCTTACTTCTAATATTTTGTTTCTTCTTATTATCTATCTTTATTTAATATTTTTAATTTATTGAGGCTCTTTTTCAATTAATTTTGATCATAGTTAGTTTTTCTTTCTTTGGTTTCCATTTTTAATTTCTTTTATCTTCCTTTCCATTTATTTCATTTCATTTCTTTACATTTTTGTATCATCAAAGATAAATGATGCATGTGTGCATGTGCATGCACACACATGCACGCACACGTATGTGTGTGTGCGCATGTGCACGCACACACACACACACACACACACACACACACACTCATATATATATATATATATATATATATAGAGAGAGAGAGAGAGAGATGTGTGTGTGTGTGTGTGTTTGCATACATATGTGTATGTGTGTGTGGGTGTGTGCATGTGAATCTATGTGTGTGTGTGTGTGTTTATCTAAAACAATATAAAATATGAATTATAACATTATTTCCTAAAAATTATTCTCTTTATTTATAGGCTCTACTCTCTTGGATAGGTTAGATAACATTTCTAAATCTGATTCAAAATTGATAATACATTGAAGTAGTTAATTGATTATCTAAATGATTAATTTTTATTTTATCTTTTATTAAAATTATCTATTATGATAACTATATAATATCCATTTCCACACCTTAGGACTAATATTTATCACATAGGACCCTACGATTAAGCTATTACAATTCCACCTTGACCTTCATGATAGGTGAACATATTGGTTCATTGATGTGAAAAAATTCACCATCAAAACATCTCATTACCTTCACCAACAAAACTCTCAATGGATTCAATTTGGCATAGTCAACATATGAGAAGGAAATGATGGATAACATCCATGTTGTCAATAGGTGGCAAGCATACTTCGTAGGTTAGAATGTTTTCTTCAAAACTGATCATCAAATCTTCAAATACTTATTAGAGAAATAAGTCTTTTCCCTGGTTAAATAAAAGCAGGTTTAAAAATTAATGGGATATGATTATGATATCACTTATAAGAAAGGAAAGGAAAATATTATCATTGATGCATTATCCCACCAATATGAATAACAAACACAAATTATTTGATTTATCTATCCTTTCATCACAATGGATGTAAGACATAAAAAAAGAGTGGCATAAATATAGTCACACACAAAAAATCATCTAACTATATCTATGGACCCAGATTTTAAACCTAACTATACTTGGGATAACCAATCCTAAATATATAATGGTTACATTATCTTGATTTATAGATCTAGGTTCCAACATAACATTTTTCAATAACTACATGCCTAACTTTCTATAGGTCATTAAAGTTTTTTAAAAACCTATTAAAATGTTCATCAAATTTTCTTTTGGTTAGGCATCAAGAAATATATCAAGACATTTATTGAGGAATTTGATGTCAATGTCACAAGGAATAAATAGTGGTACTTTTGGGCTTACTCCAATCCCTTCCAGTTATAGAATGCATTTAGATAGACATATCAATGGATCTTATACAATGTTGACCTAAATTGAATGTAAATTTAGTCATTATAGTGGTGGTAAATCACCTCTCTAAATATGCTCATTTATGATCCTTAGCCCATCTAAAGACTACTTACATAATCTGCCTTTAGTGAATCCTTGCTTCGATTGTATCTTATTGTCACTTAGATTTCACAAGTCACTTTTGGTAGGGAATATTCAAGTGCATAGATACCCAACTAAAAATGATCTCATGTACCACACATGAAAGGTGGCCAAATAGAAATTGTTAACAAATACATAGAATCATATCTTAGTTTTTTACCTCTAGTCATTAACATAAATGGGTAAAATGGTTACCAATTTTATAATGATTATATAACATCTTTTATCAAACAGCCTCTATGTTGACTTCTTACGAAGTTATCTAGGGTCAAAAGCCACCATCACTTCTTGATTATCTTCTTGGTAACTCTCATGTGTATTTCATGGATACCACACTTAGCACTTGGGATGATATTATTTTATTTCTCAAGGAAAATATCCACCTGGCACAAAATTACATAAATAAATAGGAGGATTGACATCATTCTAAACACACCTTCCAACATGGATATATCAATTTCCTACAACTAAAACCTTATAAGAATTCCTCAATCAAGGTAAAGGAACACCACAAACTTTCCTACAAGTTATATGGACTATATAAGGCTCTTCAACATATTAGTCCTATATTATACAATATGTAACTTCACCCTCTTCATGTGTCCATCCATAATTTCATGTCTCATGTTTGAAGAGAGTCCTTAGCCATAATGTCACAACCTAGAAAATATTTTTTGATATCAACATATAATGATCTCTCCTCCTTGAACCCAAATTTATTATATAAAGAAACATATATCAACTTTGCAAACATTCCATCAATAAGGCTATAGTCTATTGGCATGGAATGTAGCAAAAAGATGTAATGTAATCACCACTTTTTAACTGTAGCAATAGTTTCCTCATCTTCAACTTTGAGAGTAGATATTTTTAAGGGAGAGGGAATGTTAGGACCCTTTCATCTTGAACCTTTCTTTATTGTCTTTGATAAAATCTAAAGACACATATGCTTTGTAAATTTATCCCTTGAACTAATTTTAATAATCCCACATGCATGTGAACTAGTAGTTAAATATGATAAAAATTATTAAAAATAAGATCCCATGCTAGTGGAAAGACATCCACAAATTATATTATATTTATTTTGCTCAAGCATGTTAGCCCTCAAAGAGGCCAATGATATTGTAATGCAATTTTGCTTCTATTTTTAATGCACTTTAGGCTTTTTCCATTCATAGACAATGTTGTTTTAGGTATTTTCACTATTTTTCTAATATATTAGAGGAAAGATCATAAAAAATTACAAATTTTTTATAGAACATAAGACATTTATGTGATTTTGTGGTGAAAGTACATCTCCTCCAAGAAACCCTATGACATAGGAAATCTGATGATGTGTGGAACAGAAAAGAGTTTGTAGTAACTTATGTGAATTGTATGATGTTTTGAAAGATATTTTAGACCTTTAAAAATGATTGTTAGAACATTGTAATTATTCAAATCCATAAGGCTTACACCACCACTTGATTCTATTATATTGTATGTGTTTTTGTTTGATTTAAATATTTCTTATGATATGTGAATATCTATATCTATATCTATATATATATATATATATATATATATATATATATATATATATATATATATATATATATATATATATATATATTCACATATCATAAGAAATATTTACTTCAAACAAAAACACATACAATATAATAGAATCAAGTGGTGGTGTAAGCCTTATGGATTTGAATAATTGCAATGTTCTAAGAAGCATTTTTAAAGGTCTAAAATATCTTTCAAAACATCATAAAATTCACATAAGTTACTACAAACTCTTTTCTGTTCCACACATCATCAGATTTCCTATGTCATAGGGTTTCTTGGAGGAGATGTACTTTCACCACAAAATCACATAAATGTCTTATGTTCTATAAAAAAATTGTAATTTTTTATGATCTTTCCTCTAATATATTAGAAAAATAGTGAAAATGCATAAAGGCTTACACCACCACTTGATTCTATTATATTGTATGTGTTTTTGTTTGATTTAAATATTTATTATGATACATGAATATATATATATATATATATATATAAGATTTAGGTCTCAATAAATATGAAAATAACAAAATCCCTAAGAGGGAACAAGCAAGGGGGTAATTAGGTCCAAGGAAGAATAACATGACATAGTACAAGCCATAAACAAATGTGACACTATGGATATGCAAAATATATCTATAGAAGAGGATACAATGCATCAAGTGTTTATAAAACCCCATGAAAAATGGATTCACTAGGAAACATGAATGATTTGATCTTGAGGTGTGTAAGAGATAATGGGTTTACCGAAATGTAGTAAAATATAATATATCTACTCATATTGTTTGTAAAGTAGGCCTAATCAAAAATAAAATTAAATCATATCTAATTTATAATTATTGATATTCTAGAATTTATTAGAGGTACAATCACTGAGAAGGGGGTGAATTAGTGAAGTAAGATAATCAAATTTGAGTTCTAATTCCTTCAAACCCTTAATAACTCAATGCATACATTCATAAAGCACACACATTATTCATAGTAGTGAAAAAGAAAGATAATACAAGATCAAACACATAACACATGACATATGTGAGAAACCCTCCTGGGGGATAAAACCCATTGAACCCTGCAAGATGGACTACAGTTATAAAATGACAAGATCCAATTTAGACCAGTAATAACTGATAAAGTAAAACCCATCCATTAATTTAGTGAGACAACAATCCCACAAGGAGTTAATACCCTTGTCTAGCTGAGCAACCACAATAGCTAGACCTTTAGCAAGTTTCACCTTACAAGGAGGAACTAACCCCATAGATTTTGATAATTCACAACAACACCTATGAAAATAAAATCTCTTGAACACTAATTTCCTATCAATCTGATGGGGATACAATGTATATCATCTCTCTTCAATCTAACACACTCTATCTAGCATTCACACCCTCTCAATGCATCTAAGCCACCTTTTCGATCAACCTAGATCTCTTAGCTCATTCTCAATTTTTAGACCTATAAGATAACTATTATGAAATCATAAATATGACCTATAGATCATACACACCATCATCAACTAGCTCTACTCTTCAAACCATCCACTGGCACACTCCTCTTCTTTATTTCACTCCTCAACTCTTTACTCTACTCCACACTCACAAGCCTATAAATCATCTTCTTTGATTTCACTATTTATAGATCCTTCATGAATATCAACTTCTTGGTCAGTTATTATACATGCCTTAACCCTTAAGGCTTCTATTCACAATAAGACACAAATCAATACCATCCTCATAGGTTAGCCATAAGACATGACTTAACACTTAAGGCTTCTATTCACATTAAGACATAGCTCAATACCATCCTATAGGTTGTCCATAACATCCATGGGTCACACTTAAGTAGCTAAAACTTTCAATTAGGCCTTAGTATCCCTTATAGGTCTCATGGAAACCTATCCACCCAGTTAGCACTTAAATGAGCAAATTATAAACATAGTACCACTTCTAAATGCATATATCCACTCCACATGACCCCTTCAACATCTTTAAATGATTAAAATAATTTATTCTCACCTATGTGTATGCTCAATCTAATCTAATATAATCCTTGTGTACAATAACACCATGAATGAATAAATAGTTAAGTTCTTAAGCATTTTTCATACTCAATATGGATTGATCAAGCCTCTAAAATCCATGCAGATAATCCTCATAGAGTCTAAAACGCTCTCTAATAACTAAATCATAATGAGACATCCAAATACCATCAAAACAAACTCAAAATTCTTTCTTGGGTCACTTTTAGAACATGGTCAAAGACAAAGTTAACTTTAGATATCAATAAGCTTTTGATTGTAAGAACATTCAAACCTTCTAACTAGATTATTAGATGCACCATGGAATCCTCTTCAACTTTTCTTTTTATAGCACCATAAAATTCATGTTAGATTAAAATATATTAGTAAAATACTGAGCACTAATGTTTTTTTTATTAATTCAAATGCCAATGGTCACAGTTAAACACCAACCACTTGTTATCATCTCATGTCCTCACATCTTGGATCAAATACACACCATCGATCTTCCTCAAAGTATCCTATACTTTAACTTTGTTAAACATCTATCACTTTGACCTCATCTCATGCTTCCTAGTAACTTTGAACACATACGCACCATCAATCTCCTCAAGATAATCTTGGACTTTAACTTGATTAAACATCAGACACTTTGACCTCTTTTATTCAATACACATCATTGATATGCATTTGTATGAACACCCACAAACTATTGGATCTCCATTTGGTCCTACTCTTTACCTTTACTCACTGTTAAACATCGAGCACTTGTCATCATCTCACTACTTTCAAAAAATTGGAATAAACGTGCTCCATCGATCTCTTCAAAAGTAGCTCAGTCTTTAACCTGATAAACATCAGACACTTTGACCTATTGACTTCATACATTTAATTGATCTATATGTACAACCACCCACTCACTATTAGATCTATCTGATAGATTAGATGATGATTGTTAGATGTTTGAAAAGTATAATGAACTCTATTAGATACTTATCTAGTCAGATTAATCTTGCACTATCGATCTGCTATGCGACTAAATATGCACCATTAGATCTTATTTGTAAATTTGGCTAAGTATCAGAACTTAGCAAACATCTATTTAAGAAACCAATTTTTTACCCACATATATTTTGTTACACTCAATCTCATGACTTAAAATTTGAATAATGTGATCATTTTTCATAGGGGAATCCAACCATATATCAAGCTTCTTTTGTAACCTTCATGCATGTGACATATAATGTCATCAACATGCCTACTCAATTTTTTCTACCAGAGAACCAACTATGCTTAGATAAACATAATGAAAAACCCCATTAATACCATTCACTTACACAAGCTCTCCAATCATCCTTAACCTCTTATGGGACCTCTTACACATCCTCAAATCACCAAACTCATCCCTAAACATCCCTAACCATGCCAAAACTAAAGATCAACCAAGCCTACTTCAAGCATACTAGGACAAGCACATTGCACACTTTATCATTGATACTTAGACTATTAAGACACTTCATTCACTCACCTGGACACATATATTATATTATTGATAGCTCTCTAACAATATCCCCCTTTGTTATTATTGTCAACACACATCATATAGCTCACCTTCCTTCTCTCTCTTCAAACACTCTCACAAAAGGAATTTTATCCCCCTTTGACACAATGATAAATTGGGCATAAACTGATATTGAGGAAAAATAAACATAAGATAATAACTCACCCTAATATCTCTAAGCCATTGCACTTCTTGATCATCTTCAAATCTCTACACACCATGAAGAACCACCACACAAGCTTACTAGCCTTTTCTCTCAAGCCACCTCAAGGACCACCAATAGAACTTCATGCCACTCAATAAACATAATTCTAAAAACACCTAGATGCACTTTTATATTTATATACATAGAGCCTACATCAATATCCTATACTCTAAGCCTTCTTGATCCTTAGACCTGACAAACTGAACAATCTAGCTCCCCCTTTAATCATGCAAACTTTCTCAAGCCATCTGAGTTAGCTCCCCCTAACTCCATGCTCCTTATTATGCCAACCTAAAATATTCCTCCTTGATATTCATAACCTAATCTCACCTACATAACTTTTGACAACACCTTCATGGTCTCAATAATAAGAAAATATCAAACTAAGAACACTATACTATTTTGGGTCTTCAAACAACACCACTCTAATTTCATAATCTCACTTGAAAATCACCTCTAAGAGTATCAACAGATCTTCAAGACAAAATATAGATAGTAAATATGTTCTAAATCAACCATATAACTTACATTGAAACACTCATACCATCCTCTTTTGGAGAAATTAATCAAAAAGCACTCTTCCTTTACACTAGGCCTATCTAGTTTCCTTATAGCCCTACTTAGAACTTGCAAAGCCCACAAATTTCAATAAACACACCTTCAAGACCTAAAGATTCACATTTGGAGAACTCTCATATGCACCCTCAAGTGCAACAATTTGAATCACCTAGCTCATCCTCTGCAACTTACTTCCTTCACAAACCTACTAGCTAGTCAGGCCTTCATCTTTGACAAAAACATGAATAATTTAAAAATCACAAACCTTTAAATCTATGTGAATCTTTATTTGAAAACCCATTTATCCCATTCAACCTATTAAGAAGCCTCAGACCTCAACTCATAACAAAAACCACTTTTCTAACATAGCCTAAAACCCATAAACTCAAAACAAATAAGGTCAACAACCCTCCTTCTGGTCAATTCCCACCTTTGAAAATTATTTCCCACCTAAAGACAACCATCAAAAACTTTTGGACCAATATTTGATCCTTAACACTTTTGGGAACCTTGACTTCCTATATCATGGCTTTAACCTGCAATAAGAAAGATAAACTTGGGAGCACACAAAAGCCTCCAAAAGGCACAAATAGGATCATCAAGACATAAAACCACCTGGAACACATCATAAATAATTACACAAACCTTTATGAGGAATAAAATTTTCTTGACATTTCACCAAACTCATTATGCCACCTAGAAACACCCATTCCTACCTTACAAACACTGCATACACAACAAACACCAAGTCAAAATAGCAAAAACACCTTATGACATCACACTAACCTCATAAAATCACTTATCCCATCTTGACAAACCAAATACAATTGGAAACACGCATCTCTTACCTTCTAGGATCTTCTGAAGAATATCATAACAACACTTGCTTCTTCACTCAAAGGAGTCTTCCAAGAAGCATAGGCAGAGACCTCCTCTACACCATAATGCTCTAAAACAAAGTGAAGTTAGGAATGGCCCATATCTCCTCAGTAACCACTAGAATCCTTTTATAGCTATAAGACTTCTTTCTCTTGTTCTTCTTCTTCTTAGTTTGAACTTTGATAACTTGTTCCTTTTCTACATCAGTCACTGTCTCTTCTATGATAGGGTATACAACAATTGGAGTAAATATGGAATCTTAACATACCTTGATTACTAAAGTATCTTATTTGCATTAAAAAACATCACCTTAAAATGTAGACAACATAATAACCAAGATTGAAACTTGATCACACACAATAGGTTACTGGTTACTCATTAGCATCCAAACACACCTCAAAACTAGCCTCAAATAGAACCTTGAGCTTGGTCTCTTCATTTACAACATGATCAAATAATGAGATCGCTTGGCACTCTCCAACTTCTGTGACATTCTACACCATATCAAATAGATTACTTGGACCTACATATTCATCATGACTCACACTTGCCACCTTTGGTTTCCATGAGTTAACTTGTCTTCTTCCTTGCACTCTATGAGCGTGATTAAACCTATTCTAACTTGTAGGCCTTTGCTTGTAGAATCTAGAATTGTGACCTCTCTTTTGACAGTTGAAACACACTATACCTTTTGCAAGAAACTTATCATGCCTTTATTTATTAGAACAAGATCTTGTAATATGCCCATTTTTTTGACATTTGAAATAAATAACATCATTCATACTTTTTGATAGATTTGAACTATGATCAATCTTTGGCCAAAAACTCCCTCTATCATAGCTCTATGATTGTCCATACTTGACTAAATTCCTTCTACAATCCTTAGCTTTATGACCATACTTATTACATGTATAACAATGACCATGGAATAAACTAACATACCTTAAAGCATTTGGTTGTCTAACAGACCTTCTTATATTGCTTTCAAAGCTTGAATTCTCCTTGACATACTTAGGCTTCTTATTATTCTTTTCCAGCTTATCCAACTTGTTTATTAGTTGTTCATGCTCACTCTTCAAGGACCCCATCTCAATCTTTAACTGAGTGTACTCATCTTCTCTTGCTTCTATATTTGCACTTGAATTCCTTAACTGATTCTCAAGAATATTGATCTTCTCTTCATCCTTCAGGGAAAAAAGATTAGCCTTTAATTGAACACAATCATCTTATTCATCTCTCATGCTTGAACTTGTAGCCTTTAATTGAATTTTGAGATTATTGATGGTCTTCTAATCCTCCTTAGCTTTTTTGGTCATGTCGTCCTTCAATCTACATCCTTATTTTTCCATAGACTTGATAGTTCTTGATTCTTCCTTTCCTCTCTCATGGGCTTGATTAACAACCTTCCCTCAAGAGAACTAACTTATGCTTCAAGACCTTTGATCATATTCCTCATTTTATGATTCCTTTTCTTTTGCTCCTTTAGTTCACCAAGTGCACTCATGAGCTCAACTTCTAGATCAACTTCTTCTTCCTTGTTGTCATAGAACTCTTTTTATTCTCTACTATTATGGAGAACATCTTCATCAAACATGATGATCTTCTCTTTTGAAAAACTTTCCTTTTTACCTATATTATACCTTGGATCACCTTAAAGTGGTTAAACTTGTACAAAAGATCTTGCCTCTGATACCAATTGTTAGAGGTATAATCACTGAGAGGGGGTGAATCAGTGAATCAATATAATCTGATTTTAATTCCAATTTATTCAAACCCTTAATCATTTAATACATACATTCATGAAGCACACACATCATTCATATCAGTGAATAAGAAAGATAATGCAAGATCAAGCACACAACACATGACATATGTGGGAAACCCTCTTGGGGGATAAAACCCAATGAACCTTGCAAGAAGGACTACAATCCTAAAATGAAAAGATCCAATTTAGACCATAGACAACTGATTAAGGAACACCCATCCCTTAATTTAGTGACACAACAATCCCACAAGGAGATACTACTCCTGACTAGCTGAACACCATAACAGCTAGACCTTTAGCAAGCTTCACCTTGCAAGGAGGAACCAACCCCCTAGATTTTGAGCATCCACAATAAGACCTATGAAAATAACATCTCTTAAACACTAATTGTCTACCAATCTGATAGAGATATAATGTATATCATCTCTTTTAAACCCAACACACTCTCTCTAGACTTCACACCCTCTCAATGCATCCAAATCCACCTTTTAAATCAACCTAGATCTCTTTGCTCATTCTCAATTTTCAAACCTAAAAGAGCACTTTTATGAAATTAAAAATATGACTTACAGATCATACACACCATCATCAACTAGCTCTACTCTTCAAACAATCCACTAGGCACACTCCTCTTCTTTCCTTCACTCCTCAACTCTTCCCTCTACTCTACATTCACAATCCTATAAATCATATTCTTTGATTTCACTATTTATAGATCCTTCATGAATAACGACTTCTTGGTCAACCATTAGACATGCATTAACCCTTAATGTTATTATTTACATTAAGACACAACTCAATATAATTCTCATAGGTCAGCCATAAGACATGCCTTAACCCTTATGAATTCTATTCACATTAAGATAGCTCAATACCATCCTCATAGGTTAGCCATAACATTCATGGGTCACCCTTAAGTAGCTACACCTTTCAATCAGGCCTTAGTAGCACTTATAGGTCTCATGGAGACCTATCCACCCCTTTAGCACTTCAATAAGAAAATTAGAAACATAGGACCACTTCCAAATCCATAGGTCCACTCCACATGACCCATTTAATATCCTTAAATGATTACAGTCATATCTTCTCGCCTCTGTGTATGTTCAATCTACTCAAATATTAGCCTTGTGTATAAGAACACCATGAATAAACAAGAATTCAACTTATTAATAATTTTTCATACTCAAGATGGATTGATCAAGCCTCTAAAATCCATGCACATCATCCTTATGGAGTATACAAAACTCTCCAATAGTTAATTCATCATGAGACATCGAGATACCATCAAATAAACTCAAACATCCTTCTTGAGTCATTTGTAGAACATGGTCAAATACACAGTCAATTTTAGAGCTCAATAACTTTTATTGTATAAACATTAAAACCTTTAACTAGATTCTTTAGATGCACCATGGAGTTCTCTTCACCTTTTCTTTTTACATCACCATGAAATTTAAACTGGATCAAAATATATTATCAAAATACTGAGGACTAGTTTTTTTGTTAATTCAAATACCAACGATCATAGTTAAACACTGAACACTTTGCTATCATCTCATATCCTTGCATCTTGGATCAAATATGCACCATCAATCTTGTTCGAAGTATCCTAGACTTTAACTTCATTAAATATCTGTCATTTTGACCTCATCTCATGCTTCTTGGCAACTTTAAACACATACGCACTATCGATCTCCTCGAGAGAAGTGTGGACTTTAACCTACTTAAACATCAAACATTTTGACCTCTTTGACTCAATGCACATCATTGATCTACATTTGTACAAACACCCATGAACCGTTAGATCTCTATTTGGTCATGTCTTTACCTTTGCTCATTGTTAAATATCAAGCACTTGTCATCATCTCACTACTTTTGGACAATTTGGAATAAACATGCTTCATCAATCTCTTCAAGAGTAGCTCGGTCTTTAACTTGCTAAACATCATACACTTTGACCTATTGACTTCATGCATTCCATTGATCTATCTGTATGACCACCTGCTCACTATTAGATCCATCTGACAAATTGAACTCTTGTCGTTAGATGTCTGATAAGTATAACATGCTCTGTTGGATCTTTATCTAGTCAGATTAATTTCATGTCATTGTTCTACTATGCGATTAAACATGCACCGTTAGATCTTATTTGCAAATTTAGCTAAGTATGGGAACTTAGTGAACATCTTTCTGAGAGGCTAATTTTACACCCACATATCTTTTGTTATCTCAACCTCATGACCTAAAATTTGAACCACATGATCACCTTTCATAGGGGAATCCAACCATATATCAAGTTGCTCCTGAAACCTTCATGTGTGTGAAACATAACGTCATCAATATGCCTACTCAGAGTTTTCTACCATAGAACCAACTATACCTAGATGAACATAATGAAGAACCGGATGAATACCATGCACTTCCAAAAGTTCTCGAATCATCCTTGGCCTCTTATGGGACATCTTGCACATCCTCAAATCACCCAACTCATCCCTAAACATCCGTAACCATGCCAAAATTAAAGATCAACCAAGCATACTAGGACAAGCACATTGCACACTTTGTCATTGATACTTAGACTATTAAGACACTTTACCCACTCACCTAGACACCTCCATGACATCATTGACAAATCTCCAACAAACTCAACAAAAAAAACAAAAAAGGGGTTTACATAAGTATCTTGTTATGTTGTGAATCTAGAGATAATCATTAGAAACATAAAGCGGAAGACGTGTCCAAATGGTGAGGCCAACAAACCCCCCAAAAATGAGATGAACTGAGATTACTTTCCATTATTAACTCTTCTAGAAAAGTGAAGACATTTTTTAAAGAGTATGGTCATTTGTGTCAAAGTGCATATATGTGAAAACTGATTTGACTTGATCATGTTCTTCTTTGGGGTTCCAAAAGCCTTTCTATTCTTTTCCAAATTTTTGTGCATATCTCTAGGAAATTGATCTCCTCCATAACCCTAACAACTCATTAAATACCAGTTAAAAATAAAGGAATAATTGGAGTGGTTATGTTATCCTTTTATTATTCTCAAACCCTAGGCTAGAACAAATTTAGAAATCAACACTCAATGTAAAACAACAAGCATTTTATGAATGCAAGGCCTAGTCCTATATGACTTTCTATGCTAGAATGGATATATGACAAACAAAATAAATGCTTAGATTTTACTTAACTCTATATTTATATACTTCTCAAAATCAAATTATCACCAAATTAGCGTGCAAGCTAACACGCAACAAGAAAAAAGATATTGAAATTAGGTACACAAGGCACATGAGACCTAAAACAAGAGTCATAAGGGCCCACCCTTAATCTCTACACTTTAAAGTTTTGGGGAAAAGGCCCAAAAACCCCTAAAATTTTTTGTTAAAGGTATTAAAAAAAGAAAAAAAAGAAAAAATATAAAAAAAATGAATAAGAGACAACCAAAAATACAAAAAAATGCGTCGATAAAAGCCTAACATAAACTAATAATCACCAAACATACATATACTCTACAACAATATTATTCCACAACTAATAACTATACCATCTTAAAATTAAATCTTTACATTTTCTTACATGAAAAATATTTACAATATAATAATAAATAAATTTAAATTCAAAAAGCATAAACTAAAACATCACCTTTAAAAGTTGATATTTATCATTCACCGCTGGTAAATATACTTTTAAGTCAAATCCATTCTCCGTATCGTACAAGTCGGTGCATGTCTGTTTGTGAACATTAAAGCGCATACAACACCGATGATATTTTTTTGGTATATCCTGTCTATTATATAGTTACTCCCATCATGTCCACTTTACCTGGCAAATCCAAACTCCTTTTCGGTATTTTGAACATTTTCTTTCCTCATTGTTTTCAGGAAGGAATGAACCGCACGCAACATTTACTAAAAATCATTTTATCATTTTATTTCATTTACTATTTATTTATTTTAGTTTAGGTAGTCGGGTAGCCGGGTGAGGCTACAGTGGCCGGGTACCGGTTAGCTGGGGTACCGGATCCGTGATAGACAAAAGGCGAAAGGTAGCCGGGGTACAGTAGTCGAGTACCGGTTAGCCTCTTCGTGATAGACAAAAGTCGAAAGGTAGCTGGGGTACAATAGCCGGGTGTGGCTAGCCGGGTATTTCTAATTAAAAGCATAGAAAGGCAAAAGAGAGGCGGGGCTAGCCGGGTACCGGGTAGGGTAGCCGGGCGTAGTGGCTAGGGTGGCCGGGTAGGGTAGCCGGGTAGCTGGGCGTAGGTGGCCGGGTATTTCCATGCCAAGCCAAGCCATGCCAAGCCAAGCCAAGCCAAGCCAAGCCCCCCTCAACGAGCATGCATCGAAAGTATGAAAGTTATAAGCATAGAAAGGCAAATAGAAAGGCAAAGAGAACATGGCATAGCATAAAAAGGCAAATAGAAAGGTAAAGAGAACATGGCATAGCATGGCATCAAAAGAGGCGGCGGCGGCGGAGGCGGGGCTAACCGGAACCCTGATAGCCGAGCGTAGCGGCTAGGGTGGCAGGGTAGGGTAGCCGATCGTAGCAGCTAGGATGGCAGGGTAAGGTAGCAGGGCGTAACGGGTAGGGTGGCCGGGTAACGGGTAGGGTAAGGCGCGGGCAGCGGTGAAGCGTAGGTAGCCGGGGTGCGGTGTAGCCGTGAAAGCCCTGTCCCTAGTCTTAAAGGGCCAGCTTTGGTGGCCAGCGCTTTGTGGCCACCTTTATTGTGGCCCACCCGTAGTATCCCTAGGGTTAAGGCGCTTTATATTTACTTTATATACACAGCTTTGAACGGTGGGGTGGGGGCTACATACTTTAATATACTTTAATATAGGTAGCAGTATCGCTGGAGGCATTTTTTTTTGGGGGCATCCTGTCTATTTGTATGCTTCTTCTCTTCTGGAAAAATATTCATCTTTTGTAACGCGTTCCAAGTATTTGAGTTGAAATCAATGGCATCTTCTTCCTCATCTCACCCACAAAATGAGGAACATCGTGCTTTCTCTGGAATTGAACCTCCCGGCGAAAGAAGAAAGGTTTCTGAATCTTGGAGATTGTTTGATGTGTTCATCAACCACAGAGGACCAGATGTCAAAGAAACTCTGGCTACTCAACTTTACAATTCTCTGCACGAGTCGGGAATACGGACGTTTCTTGATTCCCAAGAAAAGGAACTTGGAGATTCGTTTCCTTCTACCATTGAGAAGGCCATTCGCTCAGCTACAGTGCACATTGCCATCTTTTCCAAAAGATATGCAGAGTCTCCTTGGTGTTTGGCGGAGCTGGTTCTCATGTTACAGAGTCGAGCAAAGATTATTCCTGTGTTTTATGATGTGGAACCTTGGGAACTCCGCCACATAGAGAAGGGAGTGTATGCTGATGCATTCACAAATTACGACAAGAAGGGAAGGTACTTGGTCAAGCTTGAGGAGTGGAAGGAAGCCCTTCAATCTGTTTCATTTATCACTGGCGAGGAATTCAATGGGTAGGATTTCTGTGATGTTCGTGCATTTTGTTAATTCTAAGTTGTATTATTTTTTACCTTCACTCAAAACTGGTTAATTTTTTTCTCATTAAGTTCCTTTTTCATTAAAAAGGTTCAGTGGCTGCAAAAACATAGTTTCGGCAGTGCGAAGAGAGGTTCAAAGGTCAAAACCTGAGTTGCGTGTTGCCAAATATCCAGTAGGACTTCAAAAGCTTGTACAAGATTTTGAAAGATGTTGCCTTGATGAGCTTGTATATGATTTTGAAAGCCAGTGCTGCATGAACGAAAGAGGCAAAGGGAAGGCTCAGATCGTTGGAATTTTTGGAATGGGCGGGGTGGGGAAGACAACTCTGTCCAAGGAGTTGTTCAACAGAAAGCGTTCCCAATATGGTCAAGCATGTTTTCTGTTTGACGTGCGAGAAGCCTCTACAAAAAGCGAATTGCCTTCGTTGCAAATGAAACTCGTCGAATCTATCTTCTATGAAAATTCCCCCAAATTTCAAAGTATAGAGGAAGGAACAAGCTATATAGATTATTGTATAGAAAGGAATAGGCCTTTGAATACAGAGAATCGTATAGAAAAGAGAGGACCTTTGAAATTCCTAATTGTTCTAGATGATATAGATCACGTAGAACAGTTAGATGCTCTATTGATCAGTGATTTGCTAAATGAATCTGTTGATAGTCTGGTAATTGCTACAACTCGTGATGTAGGAGTGCTTGTACAGGCAGGAATTACAGTTGGTTATAATTTAAAAGGAATGGACAGATATACCGCCAGAAAGCTCTTTTGTTGGCATGCTTTCCGCCAACCCCATCCTGCTACTGGATACGAGGATCTGGTTGATGCCTTCATCGACGGATGTGGAGGCTTACCTCTGTCTCTTCAGGTTATGGGCACACACGTTCATGGTAGGAATCAGAATTATTGGAGGTTAGAATTGGATAAAGTTAGGAAGATGCTGCCCCGAGACATACAACAAAGACTTAAAATAAGTATTGACGCACTGGACAGGGAGGAAAAAGAAATTTTCATGGATATTGCCTGTTTTTTTATGGACCGATCGAAGAGTATGGCCGTAAAAGTGTGGGAGGCATCGGGATGGGGCGCTCAGCATGCACTGCAAACACTAAAAGACAAGTGTCTTGTTGAAGAAACAGATTCGAGTTTTTTATATGCCGGAGAAAGACTGCCAATATTGAAAATGCATGATCACCTACGGGACCTGGGAAGAGAGATGGCAAATGAATTGAGCTTTCCTCCTCGCGTGTGGCGTCCTCAAGATCTCAAGGCTTTGGTACGGTTCCATATCTACTTATGCATTTACTTTGAACCATTATTTTACTTTGCAGTGAAGCACAATTTTTCCCTTGGTCGTTGAGTGCAGGAACGAGAAGGATTCCAAGCCATTCTTTCCAAATCTAATTGGAGGTTTTTCGGTTCGATTAAAGACATGTCCATAAATGCCGACATTAAATATTTTATAGGGAATTCATATGATTGGCATCACAGATCAACTTCTTTGTTGTGGCTTCAGCTTCACTACTTCAATAAGCTTACATACACAGGCATTCCTGCATGGATTCCTCTTCAAAATTTGCAGTGTTTGGAAATCCGATGCAACTACCTCAACAGATTATGGCAGAGTGATGTACAGGTATTACCTTTTCTTTTAAAACTGAGTCTCCAATGTGTTACTTATGTAATAGTAGCTTATGTTTACCATTCAAAGTTTGAAGCAAATTTATCCTGAATTTCAGGAACTCTCATCGTTGAAAGAGCTGTCGATTTATGCAAACGTTTTGGAAGAGCTTCCAGATTTGTCAGGAATGTTAAATCATTTGGAAAAGGTCGTGTTAAATGAAGAGGAAATCCCAATTGAGTGGTGGTCCTTCCTAAAATCTCTTGGAACTAGTTTTAGGAGTATAGATGATCGTCCGTCGTATACTGTGTCAGCTACTTTTGAGTCTTTAGCTTCAATTGTACGTTTGTCGAAACTCACATTTATAGGAATATTTGCCCTCAATAACAGGGCACAGTCACCTACTGTTAAGTCTGCCATGAGTAGCCTTAAAAAGGTAGAGTTTATGAATCAGCATCTTGTAACCAAGGTCTTAATTAGCGGATATCATTATCCCAACCTTGAATCTCTCCACCTTGTTTCTATGGAAATCCTGACTGTGGTGGATTTAAAGATGGTAAAAACGCTGAGTATTCTTCACTTGATTGATTGTGAAAACTTGAAAAGTGTGTCAAGAATATGTGATCTTACAAATCTTGTAGAGCTAAAGATTCATGGATGTTCGCAGCTTGAGGAGTTTCCATGTCTTTTCCATCTGAGCTGTCTGAAGAGTGTTTCAATTAGTAACTGTTTGAAGCTGAACGGTCTTCAGTTAGATGATTGTAATAATTTGAGAATAGTAAAAGTGTTTGCTGTTCCAAAGCTTGCAATATTCAGCATTCAACATTGTCCTCAGCTGGAGGAGCTGGGATATTTTAAAGGTCAAAGTTTCCTCGAAAGGATTACCATTGATAGATGTGGGAAGCTTAATTGCCTTGATTTGTGTGATTGTAAAAATTTGAAAACCCTGTCAGGGAACGTTAATGTGGTAAAGCTTACAATAACTGACTGTCCAAAACTTGAGGAGCTGTCAAGTCTTTCGCGTGTCCAGAAGCTTACCCTTGTCAGATTTGAGATACTGCAGAACACAACATTGCCAACAACACTGACCTATCTTGAGGTGGAAGGCCATAAAGAATGGAAAACAGTGCCAGGGATATCTGAACTTACAAACCTTGTAACATTGATGATATGTAATTGTATGGAGGTGGAGGAGTTAAGTGTTGTCGGATTGAGCTTCCTGAAGACCATTAGAATTGAGAGTTGTGGGAAGCTGCAGAATATAGTAGGTATTGAAGAATTACCTGAATTGAAAGATATGCATCTTTCACTGTGCAGCAATGCATCAATACGAAATTTCATTCACAGGTTGCAGGTATTGAATATTCGTTGTCTGTCGTTGATCTTGTGCTTAGTTTTCTTCTTTGTGATTAAATGTATTTTAGTTCTTAATTATTTTTTATACTATATTAATAGTTTGGGAGAATGCATCCTCCACCTTAAAAATGCTTTTGATTTCCTCGCTCTTTTGATTTCCTCCTTCCGAAAAGAGTTTTCTATTAACTGTTTGAGACTTTCATTTTTGGTTTCTTCTCTGATATGAAGAGAATGCCGTCAGAGGGTCTAACCGTGATTGGGAGCGCTGTGGATGGAGCCAAGTCAATCTTAAGCCATGCCTTTTCGGACTGCATTGGCGTGGAAGTTGTAATTCAAATTGAAGATGAAGATGAAGAAGATGATTATAGCACTTATATGGTATGGGCATCTCTAGATTTACTGGAAAAAATGCCAGAACGAGGTTCATTGAGTGCAATCATCCTCTGTGCCATGGTTTCTGTTGATACTTTTTCTTCAATTAAGTGTGAAGTGAATTGGGAGTGGGAAGTACCAGGGAAGTATTTTCAACTGGATATCGGCCAATGGATATTAACCACAGTAATCACCGATCAAGAATTAATAACCGATTATATTGAAGAATCCGAACATTCCTACCCTGAGATTTGGTTGCACAGACCAGCTGGAATTCGTGGAGTGGCGGCAATAGAAAAGGCATATATGGGGATAGCGAGGAAAGACGAAGAATGGAAAACCCCCCATGTAATGAAAATAATGTGTGATCGTCTACTTAAGTGACAGGGGCACATTGATCGTCTACTTAAGGAACAGGGGCACATTGTTGCCATCAATATTGACTCTTCCTAATATTGACTAACGAGGATTAAAAAAATTACTTGATTGAAAGTGGGATATAAGAATTGAGAACGGTGCCAAATTAAATATGTTTTGGATGATTCTCTTTTTAAGTGTGAAAATATTAAAGTTCATTTAAGGTTTATCTATGTTTGTAAGTATAATTTTAAAAAAATAATTACAATATTTTTTTGTTGGATTAAAAAAAAATCCATTGCGTGTAATTTTTTGTATAGTGTAATTTTTATTAATAATAATTTTAATGAAGTATTTTATTAGTGAAAAATTATCATAAAAAATTATAAACCTATCATATATAAAGTTAATTATTTTATATATTAAATTAAATATGTAGGATGATTTTTTTTAATGAAATAAAACTTATATTATTAATATAAATATATGAGTATATACAAGATTATTCACAAAAAAAGTTAACGGGTTTTATCTGGTGCCTAAAAGATCTTTCTCTCAAACAATAGGGTCCCACTAGAGCCAGAGGCGTGTTGGTCACTTTATTCTTGAACTTTAGTGTCCTAGATAGAGTGATGGGGTGGAATTGCCAAAGCAAGCCTAGGGAAACTTTTATCTGGCATTTTTCTACCACTCTGAGAACACCTAGGTAACTCTATTTGTATCAGTTCGTAGGAAGCAGAGGGCCCTACACTTGACCCTGTAGAGAACAAGGAGGCAAAGAGCTCCAAATTCCATGTTAGACTAGTGGAGGAGAGTGGTGCTACTACAAAGAACTAGTAACACGGTTGTGTGAGCACCTACGAGACTGGTTGCGATGAGTGTCACCTTAAGGAGAGCATTGCCACCTCTCAATGGTGTGTTCTAAGGTGGGGAGGGTGGCACACAAGCAACATTGTAGGGGGCATCCCCCTACGGTGAAGTAATTGTTGTAGTTAGTCTAGCTCCATACATTTTGTTAGGTTGCACTTGTATCTGTAGAAGTACATTATAAATAACCGTAGCCTTATTATAAATAGAAAAGTGAATGTTAGTTGAAACAATGGGGAACAAAGTTGAATTCATTTATTTCCAAATCCAAAACAAAATTTTCACTCTAAAAGCATGCCAAACTTGGGTGAATTGAGGGGGAATTTGTGGGATATCTCCCAAGAGTTTGTGAAACCAACTGATGGTGGCTGGGAGTAGAGGCCTGAACAAATCATGTATCCAAGTACATGTGCTTTGGGCCTTAGGACAAAATTAGAATAGGTGTATGATAGCTCCTAGATACCATAGAATGGTCATCGGGGCTGAACCACCATTAATTGAACTAGCATTATGCCTATAGGAATCCCTTGATGAAGCAAACACAAGGAGAAGTGAGCTAGTTTAGGTTCAATGCATGTAGACCAAATAAATTTTAAAATGTTTCCACAAAATATTAAGGGAGGACTGAATATTTTAATGAAAATTAAGCCTATCAACTATAGGCAAATGCAGTGAAAGCCATTCATAACCTTTTTGAGCAGTGAAATTTTAGAATAGGGTATCAACAAGAGTAAGGAGCTTGGAAAAACCAAGTCCTTTCCATGTGACACACCTATAAGGAGAGCCTTGATTGATATAATTAAGGATGAAGACCTTCTAAGATTCTTTTCCTTAAATGAAACAGATGATCCATTTAGCACAGAGCGTTGAACCTTGCCGATAGACATCTATCAATTCCATAACTCCTACCTCTTGGGGAATACAACAATAGTACCAGGCCACCCTATGGAAATAATTACCAATGGAGAGGCTAGCCTAAATGAAATATCTGAACAACTTTTCAATTTTTTTGAGTGATTGCTTGGAAGGCACCTAATGGGAAGAATAATACACATGGGTGGATGCAAACAATTTAATGTAAATTCAAAATTTACATGTTAATGATAGGGATTTGGTGATCCAATACAACATTTTTTCATCCCTTTTCATCACATATTTCCAAAGTCTAGAGGGGGAGGCCTAGAATGCAAAAGGGATGCTCAGAAACTTAAAAATTTCATCATGTTGGCATAATTTCCACTCATAACAAGACATCCAAGGAGGCAGGGGAGGAAATATTTTCTATAGAATTGGGTTTCACACCATAGAATGGAAGAATTAGAAGTCAAATAAATAATATCTAAACAAAAAATGGCATTAACAATATTATCTTCATCCTCAATGAGAGTGAGAAAGGATTCATCAGTGAAATGTCCATTAAGAAGTTGTAAGGGCTCCTTAGTAGGAAAATAAATATGATGGACAAGGCCTTGAGATTGGGCATTGGTAATTAAATGTCTAAAACCTTCAACAACAAGAACATATATAGCATGAGCCAGTAGGAAACCCTACCTAATGGATCTAAAAAGACCAAATTGCTATGAGCTAAATCAATTGATGGAGAGAGAGGCAAAAGTGTCAGCAAAAATCATACAAATTGATAAAAGAATTTTGGGTCGAATCATAGGTCTTGCACCATATCTAGTATGAAAGACCACTCTATATGGTCACAGGATTTTTTGAAGTCAATTTAAATAGCATGGTCTTATGATTAGAGCGACAAGCCCATTCAATGCCTTCTCACACCAGAATAACATTTTCTAGGATATATCTATCTTAGATGAACCTTGTCTACTCAGGTTAAATAATCAAAGGTAGAAGGTGGCAAACACGAAATCATAAAACTTTGATGATAATCTTATAAGATAAATTGGATAGAGTAATAGGTCTCTAATTTCATATTAATTTAGGATCACCAACTTTCAAGATGAATTTTATGTGCCCTTTGTTAATACTCGGGCCCAAGGATTATCTATGGAAGGCTTCAAGAGAGACTTGATAAATGTTAGGTGTAACAATGCCCCACATTTTTTTATAATATTCACAAGAGATCAATCACAACCAAGATATTTTTCATTGACCATTCATATTATTTCTTCATATAAATACTTAATAGATATTTATCTATCATAGGTAACTTTGAGTATGGGTGACTTTGCAAACAAATAATTGAAAGGAATTAATCTAGAGATTTCCATCACTTTAAAAATGGTTTATAGGATTTGAAAACCTATTGGAAATGGTTAGCAAAGGATATAACCATATCGATCATTTTAATGATGTGATTACCATTCTCCTAGATGGCTTTGATTTGCTGGGTGGAAGTTCTAGCTTTGAGCATTTGAAAAAACTATTTGGAAACTCTATCCCCCACTTTAAGCTAGTGCAAATGGACTTGAATTTAAGCTCTACGAACATTGTACGTATCTAAATTTTTTATTTTTTGCCTCAATCTAGCCACCTGCAATTATAAAATTTTGTTGAAGGGTTTGTGTTTGACCTCTGCCACTACATGACATAGCTTCAAATAGGTGTTAAACTAAGAGCACCACCCAATCATGGCCAGTTAGTGGCCCTATATCTAAAGAAATATAGTTGTTTGATTGAGTATATCTACCCACCATTGAATCCAACATAGATGATGATTAAGTGAGGGGCTAGATTATAGAATTACTTGATGTAGGCCATAGTGGGACCATGGTCAAGCAATGTTGCATTTATAAAAAACTAAGCTTTTAAATTTTGGGATTTTTGATCTTCCAAAGAATGTAAATGCAAATAGGTGGGTGGTTAGAATGGAAAAAATATAGAAAGGCTTCCACCTTCACAGAGAATGTATTGTTGAAAGATAAGTATGACTAAGCTGATAGCATAGTCCAATCAAGCCGTTTTATCATCTGATCAAATCCGATTCAAAGGTTGGTCTAAGTGTAAAAAACTTCAAACATGGGATGATGACTGGTGTTATGGTCATAAAACCCAAATTTATTTCTCATGAAAATCCATGCCTCCCTTTCACCGACTAACCATCTCAGTGGTAGCGTGAAAATATTTTCATCAGGTTGTTCTATCATATTGAATTCACCGTATATTACCAAATGGGCATCAAGAAATCCATCACAATAGAATTATTATTTCATGTGCATCATTTGAGGCATAGTTATTAATGATGCCAAAAGAACATTTCTCAAGATCAAAAAAGGACCAAATGACATGATTAGAATGATCACATCCAAAATACACAAAGTGTGGAAGCCACTTTGGATTAAAAATTTCCATAAGGCCACCATGATCTGGGTCACAATTACTTTTCAGAACCAAACTATCAGACCATATTATTTTCTTGGAAATGAAGAGAAATAAACCCACCACCTTAATTTCCTACAAGAAGTAATGTCCATAGCTACAAACATTTTTCTAAAATCTCTCATAACATACTTATGAGTTGATTCGGTAAGATCACAAACATATCATGAATAAAAATTCATAGTTTATGTGTGTCAATAGACATATCCTCGTAATCAAGCCCTTTAAGGGTTTCATATCTATTTTTTATGAAGTGCTCATTGTTGGAGAGAAAAAATTCTTGACATTGAGTAACCCAGTTGGTTTCCAACTCGACCACATAATTTGCATCTATTAGTATAGGATTTTTCCCACTATGTGGTTTTACATACATGGTCTAATTATCTTGCTTAGGTTAATCATATGTTGTTAGGGGAAATGCACTTTAAGTCATTTTCTAACTATGAGTTAAGTTAATTACCTTTTTGGGTGACTTAATTTCATAGTATATATTGTACCTTATATTAGTAGAGGTTCCTGATACATCAGAACATGCTAAGGATGAGGATAGCTAAGTTTTACTCGAGTGCATAGGATAGTGCAGAGAATTCATATTCAATAGGAAAAACAAAAGCATAACAGAGATGAATTATCATGTATTGGATATGAATTAGGATTAATCAGTATTTTATTAAGGTTTACAAAGCATTTGGAGTGAATTAGGTAGAATTAATACAAACATTAAATATGATAGCACATACAAGGAACAAAATAAGAAATACAACAGGTAACCATAACCAAATAGTCTATATTGATCTTGACAAAAGTCCAAATTTATTCTTCATATATACATACATATATATAGTCATTTACAGTCTCTAACTGTTAACATTCTTCTCATACTTTGGTGCCAAAAGAGGAAATTATTCATATTATATCCTTTTAGAAGTCATGGAAGATAGGACAAAATACATATAACTAACAACTAAATACATAACGCATGAATATCCGAAGAATATCTTGTACAACTTTACTATCCATTTTCTTCTCCCAATACTTTGCTAGACTTAAAATATTGTCTTATCCTGAGATAACGTCATAGGATCATCTAATGGTGCAAACAAGGTAGAAGCTAAAGAAATGGTTAGACTAGTAAGATTCGTAGTAATCGTTCAAGGTGTTGTTTTCAGTTTTCACCTCTTGTGCACTACTTAGCTGACCTTTTGGGATTTCAAATAAATAACATACCAACCTAATGACCTTTCGAGTTTTCAATAGGTTGGCATAACCAGGTGGCCTCCCCTTATGAGTTTTCAATCATCTTGGCCCTGTTTGTCTCACTAGTCATCCCTAATACAAAATTGTTTACAGAAATTTTCAAAAAATTTACCTTGCATAGTACTTAGCTTAAAGGAGGTGGCATTATTGTGGAAGTAGATTGGCCAATAGGATCTTCAACCCTAGATTGTGTAAACTCACATTGTGAGATGACTTGTTAGATTTCAAATAATAACTTATAGAGTAGAAAATTGAAAATCTGGGCAACCTTAGTGCAGAATAGAGACAGGTCACTCTTGTAAGTATACCAATTGATCATCATTTATTAGACCATGCACAATAGGATACACATTGGTACATGATATTTGATGATTTATTTCAAGTCTGAGTCATCAGTGATTTTCATGCTTACCTTCATATTGTTGATCCTCATCTATATTTATCCACTTAGCTGCTCTAACTTATCTGTGTGACATTCAACTTGGAGACCTACGAATGAACTATGGTAAATCTCACTTTGCTAGTCGAGAATTCTATCATGAACATTATCCCTAGTGGTGAATGATTTTTGGAGAGCTCTATCATTATCATATACTAATATGGTTTGACTATCCATGGTTGTCTTGGTGATTACAACTGTAATGAAATCTACACTTAGAATTGGCAAGAGAGTTATCGAGGTACTGCTTCTAGTCTAGGAGACTTCATGCAATGTGATGTGCTCAGAGGGCTACAATATCGATCATGCTCTCATAATCCTCTAGTAAGGCTATCAATGGGGCTACCTTAGTCTTCATGCTTTGGCCTAACATACAGACTATGTAGAGTTGTTGGGTTGTGCACTAGTCCTTTATGAGCTTAGTGACTAATGTCTTAAGTCTGCATTGGTCAGACATAACTTGGTCCCCAATTATGTGAGTGACCAAATCTGGGTAGGTGTCTTAAATCATCTTTACTGATTTGTGAAGGTGAGCCTTTAGCTTCACATTCTCCACCTTAGATTGATCTTATTCTTTCTCCAAAGAGGTGGCCTTCTATGCAATTAACTCTTATAAAGCTATGGTACCCTCCAATTATTTATTTAATAGAAGCTGAGAGACATCCAAGGAAACCTCTTACTTTATTGTAAGTAAAGACAATGTGCTTGCAGATGTTACAGGATCTGGGCATGGTATGGTAGTAAGTGAGAGTGAGAAGGTGGTACACTGATCACCCACTATAGGAACATCTGAGAGCCAAACACCTCCCAATGAAAACTTGGGTTGTTATGGGCCTATCAAAGATATAGTTGTTGGTTCTTGTTGTGTAGGCTACTTTGGTTAGATGTGAGGGTGCATTGATACTTATTGCTACTTTGTTGTGGTCTCTGCTACCAGATTGAGTTGTTGCACAACATCTTCATCCTACTTACATTTTGCTTCCTCCTCTTCCTCTTTTTTCTTCTGCGGCTCCTATTGTGCAACTTGCATCTTTGCCTATTCCTCCTAGGCCTGCAATTGCTTTGCCCAGTCTTCTTCCTATTTATTCTTATTCTCTTCTTCCTCTTCTTTTTATCTTCTACTAGGGCTGTAGCCTTGGATTTTTATTGTATATCTTAGGCCAACACTTGTGTTTGTGCTTAAGCTTGTGCCTATTCAAGTTGTTATTACATGGCTTCATTATCTTCTTCCTTTTTCTTCGCAGCTTCCTCTACTTGCTATTATACAAGTGTTGTGGATTCCATGGCCTGTTGTGCTTGGGCTGCTACATCCTATTTTTATTTTTTTCTTCCTCTACCTTCTCTTTAGTAGCAAGTTCATCTTCCTTATCTTTCCTCTCTCATTTTTCTTACAATTTTTGAGATGCATCATCCATTTCTTGTGCCTTCTTGGCCACATTCATGGTTTTTTGTATGCCATCTTCTACATCATTGGCCTTTTTTGTGACCTCAACTTATTCAAACTATTATGTGGCTTATTTTTGTTGTGATTATTCTTTCCTTCCTTCCTCACTCACCATTTTGTTACACAAGCTATTTCTTCTCTTGAGGCTTGTTCTTCTTCTTTTGTGGGCTACTCTGGTATGATTTATTCAACCTCTTAGGCTTTTGATGATGGTGGTGAATTAGTTGATCATACTTTTGAGATGGAAAACTATGCTTCTTCCTTTTAAGCATGACCATTTTATGTTTTAGTGGTGGTGTAATAGATGCAGGGGCAGGTTGTGCTTCTTGTGCAGCAACTAGTCTTCCAAAGGTGCACTCTTCTAGTGTAGGGGATACCCTTACCTCCTACCTTGTTCAAGGCCTACACACAAGTGTTTCAGGTGGAATCTTTGATATGAGTGAAAATATGTCCTCAACTAAAAATATCGATGCAGGTTGAGGTGGGAAGAAGTTAATCTTATGCTGAAGTTGATCTGCTTCTTCGCAAACTATATCAACCACAATGGAAGGTGGGTAGGATGGGAGGTCCACCCAAAATTCCATGATAACCTAATTTTACACTTAAACCATACGCACCACCTTTCAAAATAAAAATTATTTCTCCTCCTCCTTATCATATAAGTCCCCAACCATGTCTATCATCATGACCTGGTAGACTTCCTGCTCATCTATGCCCATCCATAAGAGGTTATATGATCTCACAATCTGAGGCACCTTCAAATCATCCATCCAAGTTATAATGCAAAGTGTCTTTTACTTTAGAGGAGGGGATGTTAAATGAGGTTTTACTTTTTACTTTCCATTTTGTTACTATAAAATGGTTACTTATTTTATCTTTTATACTACATGGATGATTGTGCTAGGTGGTATTGATTAAAGGGGAGTTACACGCTTCGATGCAAACATTTTATATCAGGTGACTTCATCTTGTGCCATGTCCATTGTCATAAATAAAATAAGTGGTTAAAATGGAAAGCATGGTAACTTATGGATGTTAATGAATACACCCCATGGTAGAAAGGTAATAGATGCATGTTGACCAAGGTATTACATAATGTCAAGTGGAACTTGAGGATGTGTTGCAATGAGCTCTAAGTACTCCTCCTACCAGGCTTTGAGTTTTCCCTCATGTATAAGGGATCTAAGCTCCTATGTCTAGATGAGATTATAGAATCATTACATCAACCAATAGTCTATATCAGTGTACACTTCTCCCTCTGATGACTTCCATTACATGAAGTAGAGTAGGAATATTAGGAACTAGTATTAGAATGTTTGCCTTGGAGAGGTTAGACACTTATCAATGTTTGTGAGTAACTCCTAGAAAATGTAATCCAACCAATTTAATGGTTCATTTCTATGGATCATCTGATGAGTGATATCCATGATCCCTTTTGGTATTTTCTTGGTAGACCTGGTCATCTACCAAAATCTTCTGGTAATGCAATCCACTAGGATGTGTACTACCTTGTATGGGATTTCATCAATAGGAATCCCTCTTTTGCTTCACACATACAAATAATATACTTCTTATATAATGGGGGGCATTTTTGTCTTCTATATAACCAAGGAATATCCATGTGTAGTCATGCCCAAAGCTCGGGCCATGGTTTATATATTGATTACAATAATCACATTTAGGCCCAAATAGATGTTACCATCATTATATCACCCAAGCAATACTTGGATTATCTCCCCTAGGTCACCAAAGGTAGGAAGTCATAACAGGTGCTCAACATCTATGTTATTTAATTTGTGGGGAGTTACAATAGTAATTGATTACATAACATAAATAAGATCTGGTCAGAATAGCTTCTATTCTACTTGGCAGAGGTAGTCAAATGATTTTTGGTCACTAAAATTAGTTTTCCTAATCACCATGTTGACACCCATGGCCTTTTTTTGAGTATCAATGATACTCATAATTAGTTGTGAGTATCCATAGGTGTTTGAAGTGATGAAATTATGACACTCACTCTTTATTTTATGTATAAGAAATAGATCTTGTTTCTTCACAATTTCTACTTGGGAAAAATATGTTCAAGGATAAAATGTCGACTTGGTATTCGAACTTAGTATTTATAGATTTGTCACCTCTTGGATTCTATGTGAATGCCCTATTGAGCTATCCACTCATCATAAATTTAATGGTGGATGTGTAAAATATGTATCTGATCTGGAAATTAAGGCAATTAGTCATTGGCACATGTGTGGAGTTATGCCATTTTTTTCATTGGTGTTCATACGAGGGGTACGAGCAGTTGATATTAATGAGCCATAAATTTATTGAAGATCACATCAATTGACCCTTGGATCTAGCATTTAATTATAGTGGATGATTTTTATCCAATGGATATCTTGTTGATGGGACATTTTTGTATTTTTATTGGACTTAATAGCTTTCATTTGCTCCTCTTTAACTTTCATGGTGGCACATGTGGATCCTTCTACGTATGGCTGGTGCACACCATGTTTGGTATTTTTATTCTCAATTTTTGTTGAAGAGATCATCTACAAACAAAAATAAATATAAAACAAACACATGCAAAACATGCAAAAAGAGGGAAATATTAATCTACTTGGTGCTACTCAACACCCACTTAGTTTACAGAGTGAGATCAATCTACTATTAGAAGTAGGGCTTAAACCTACAACCATTTACCCACCTTGATAAAATGGTTTCCTGAAGATATCTTAAAACTATGGTTCCTTGTTGTGTTAGGTCATGTATAATATAGGGCCCTTTCCATCATATTTGTAACTTTCCCATAAATGCTCTGAAATGAATATCATATAATAAGACTAGTTGGTCTTTATGAAATTATTTTTGGCAAAAATTCCTATCATGTCATGCTTTATGGCTCTACTTGTGAAATTCCTACATCTAATTTACTTTGCATCTAAACTTGTCCATCCTATTTAGTTCAAGGATTCAATTAATAAGAAAATCATAATATCCTAGTCTTATGACCATGACAATGCGTAAGATGGGTACTAAGTATTCTATTGGCATGATTGCTTCAAGACCATACACCAACTAGAAAGGAGTAAAATATATGGCTCTCTTGTAGTGTATATAATATGCCCATAGGATTGCAAGAATATGATCTTCCTAGTCATCCCTATTAATGTCACAGATCTTTGTCAGCATTTTACCTAACACTTTATTGGAAGCTTCAGCTTGGCCATTGGCATGTGGCTAATACAAAGTGCTTGTGTGATGAGAAATCATAAATTCCTCAATCAAGGATTTGATGGTATTGTTCATAAAGTGTGTTCCTCTATCATCGACTAACTTTATAGGGCATCTAAACCTTATAATGATGTTTTCATATAGAAACTTCATTACACCCGTCACACCACAACTAAGTGTTATAGTAGCTTCAACCCACTTAGTAAAATAGTTTGTCACAGTGATGATATACCTTACTTTATTACACTTGATCAATGGATTGATAGGTTTGAAAAAGTTAATGCCCCATTATTCAAAAGGTTTCTCAGCTAATAGAGGTTGCAAAGGCATCTTGGAATAAATTTAGCCACCATAACTTATTCTATAGTAGCTTTCTAGTCATAGCTTCTCCCACAAAATGTCCTCTTACAACTCTTTGATGTGCCTCTTGTTTGAGTTGAGGTTGTTCATGTTATAGAACAACCCTATGTAGAACTTCCTCCTTCCCCAAGTGATATAGAAGCCTATGATGATGGTATATGGCAAGGATCTAGTAATAAATTTCTTCTTATCACATTATTGATAGTGCACAGGGAAGACTCCTTATTCAAAGAAGTTAGTCATTGCTTCAAAAAAATTAAGAAATGTAGAAATGTGGAAGAGATGAGAATCAGGAGAGTCTTCTTGCAATTCTTCTAGTTCTTCACCATTAGTAATGTGGCTCAGATAGTTGGGTCCCACATTCTCTTTTCCTAGATTTACATTAATATGGAATTGAAACTCCTAAAAAAATAACAGCCATCGAGAGATGTGTCCTCATAACATTGGTTTATTTAAAAGGTAATGGAGGGCTTGATGATTAGTGAAGACTTCAATAGATGTCATAAGAAGATAATGCCAAAATTTTTGAAGTGCGAACACGATGGCCAATACTTCTCATTCAATGGTTGTATAGTTATTCTCTGCGTTATATAGTTTTTTTCTAGCAAAATGGATAGGATGGTCGAGTTCACCCTCTCCTATCTACATAATCACAACACCAACTACAATATCCAAAAAATCCACATGTACATGAAAAGGCTTGCTCTAGTCTATAAAAATAAGTATGGCCATAGTAACCAATCTTTGTTTCATCTCGATGAAGGTTGCTTGGTATTTTGAAGTTTAGACAAAATTTTCACTTTTGCATAATAAAAAATTCTAATGGAGATGAAGTAGCTACGTATCCTTTGACAAACTTATGATAGTAACTTGTATATCCTAGAAAAGAGTGTACTTTAGTGAAATTGATGGGTGAAGGCATACTCAAGATTACTACAATTTTCGCTTGATCTACCAGAATGCCTTTGCTACATACTACATGTCCTAAAAAAACACCAAAGGGTGTAAAAAATAAACATTTCTTAAAATTCAAAGAAATGTGTAGTTCTTGACATTGTTTTAACATTAGACACAACTTAGAAAAATGTTCTTTTAACAAGGAAAAGACTACCCAATCATCAAGGTAAACTTCTAGGAAGTCATGAATGAAATCCTTAAATGCAATAACCACTGTTTGAGAAAACACTACAGGTGTGTTTTTAAGCCTAAAAGGCATGAAATTGTATGAAAAAGAACCCCATTATATTGCAAAAGTCATTTTGGCACTATCTTCTTCTACGATTAGTATTTGATGATATTTGCTAAAACCATCTATGAAAGAGTAGACTTCATGTCCTACGATAGATTCCAAAACTTTATCTGTGAATGGATCATTTACATAGGAATGGATTACCATGGGGATTACCTAATCTACCTTTTCTACTGGATAGATTATTCTTACATCCTACATTCTATCCAGTCTAACCTTTAATTTTAGCTTCATGTTCAGATTGAATTTGTATAACCATTTATTTGTAGACCATGTGTACTCCTTTAATTCAATATGAATCTCACCAAGAGATGGGTTAACACATCATACCTATAAGAATTTAGTGAGAAAAGCATCTTGATAATCCCTTAGAAGTTATAGAGCTTCAAAAATTTCAGCTTCTCTCCAATAGTCACCTATGTTCACCACTTTTGGAACCTCCTTTGTTATAATGTTTGTGACATGATTTTTGATAGGTTGTTGATAAATATTGAGTTTTTATTCACCAACAGATTCCTATATCCTTCATTACCCTTCTTATTCAGGAATTTGGATGTTGTATAACTTGTCTTCTTTAGTAGGTGTTGCAATAGTTTCCTTGAGTGGTTCTATAGGTCACTCAGGTTCAAACAAATCATTCAAATCCAGATCACCATTAGAATCATAATCCTCAATTTCCTTTACCTCATCTTATATTTAGTGGTATAGCTACATTAGAGGTTTTTATATGTTCTTAGTAGCTTTGTATCTTTGTAATGCCGAATTAAGATCATAGGTTATGTTCTTCTATGTAGTGGATTTGGTTGTGGTGCATAACTTTTCTACACACCCATGGCATAAGAAGTATTTGATTTTATAAAATGCATTATGAAATAAAGGATTTTCATATTTAAAAAAAAAGGTTTGTATAAAATCACTTTGCATTTATGCCTAGTGCTTGATCTTCCTTCTGCACTCTTGGTGCATGTACCATGCTACTAGTAATGGATCAAGTGTATAGTGAAAAATGTGAACCCAATACTTTGGTGCCACACTTTCCTCATTGCATACTTTAACACATTTATGTATATTAATTTAAAAACACTCACCTTATTGAAAGAATGGCTAATTGGTGTGAATGAATTTTGGTAATTGGAACCTATTGATCATGAGCTCATAGGTATCATCCCACTCAAATTGGTTATTTTGATGAGTTACCCACCATGTCGCAACAACTCCATTCAGGTTATAATTTATATCACTGACTTGCTAATTGATGGTCAGTATATGAACTTATAATCGTAGAATGAAGTCATTGATGTCCTTAGTTGTATAATACACAGTAATTTATCACTCATGTGCAAAGACCATTTATATTGGTCAAAGTTCATGATAACCTCGAGCCCAGTTGAGGAGGTGTGTGTCTAAGTCTCTAATGATGGAAAAAGTAGTTTCCAAAGGAAAAGTGCCTTCCCTAGTTGGCTCTATGTATTCTTGCATGTGATTGTTAGCTTGATATAGGAAGTCAACTTCTGAATAGGTAAGAGATTTTGCAAACATAGATGCATAATATTCAATGACAAACTACTTTATGATTGGATGCATAGCTACTAGTTTGGGCCTCCATTATTTGATGTCCTTAATTCTTGATTGAGAAGTGATTATACCTAAGGTTTGGAATGCTCATAAAAGAATTTGAATTCAATTGCATGCAAAGCTTTTGTATTTTCCTCAAAATTCACCTTCATCCAACTGGTTTCTTTCATAATGTATGGGGAAGATGGTTTAACTCGAATTATGTAAGGCTTGTGCACTCTATTGAGAGGGATGATAACAACTTTATCACCTTGGTGTGCCTCTAATTGTTTCTACACCATGTTGATAGTCATTTAACCATCATATTCCCATTTCTTACCTATGAGCATATGGTAATGTGTTGCTACGGTATTCATGTCAATGACTTCAAATTCACCTCATAGTGTCAGTTCTACAACTTTAATCTCCACACCTTCTAGTCTACCAATAGGCTCAACCCTTTAATAATCTGTTAAGCTCAAAGTTACTGGGTTGTAACTCAGAACTAGTCATCTAATGGTTTCCCATGTATACCTAGGAATCATATTGACTATGACCCAAAATCAAAGACAATATTTAGAATCTCATTACCAACAACCTCAATGTTGATGCATGCATCAACATCCCTAAGATTCTTCATTTTGATGTACCAGACTAGATTTTATATCTTTTATTACACATATTTCATGCACTCTAATAGATTATGTAGTAGGTTTGTGATGTTCTATGAGATGTCTTCATTATGTAGTGTGTTTAAAAGATTTAGAAAATTTATGAGTGTAGTAGCAACTCCATCCTGATACATGATACATAAATCTAGCCATACATTTGTGCATCTATTACTATAACATATCCTTCAATGGTGTCTTGATGTTGTATATTTTCAACATCTATATAGCTTAATACATGAGGCCCTTTTATTTAGTTGGATCTAGGTATTTATCCTATTTAAATTTTTGAATCCCCTGATCCTAAGAAATTTCAAGTGGATGTAAACTTTTTTTTGCATGTTATTATCATGTAACAACATTCAAAAACACATTTTATTTAGGCTTCACACTTACCATATTCACATTATGGATGGCCTTGTCCTTTCTTTGATTTTATAGAACAAGACAATCTTCTATGTCATGTTGGTCAAAGACTCAGTAATAAACACAGTATGAATGACTTTGAGGATTCATCGAGTAGTTTCATTAGACATGATTTTATGCTCTGCACTGGTAGTATTACAGAGGAGGCCATTGATATTTATTGCCTCTACCCCCTTGGTATGGTCCTTTGTATCTACCTCAATCTCCTCTTCTATTGGATTGATATCCACCTTAATACCTTCATTATTGTTGTACAATGTTTAAATGCTAGTGATTTAATGATTATCTCAATTCCAAATTATTTTTACATAGTTGGTGGGGTCCAACTCATTTGTTACTATTATGTGATGGTTGAGATCTAGGGTACTACATATTGGCACTGAAGATATGGAGGTGTTTGTATGCAATAAAAAATGCATCATATCCATAAATCAATTTTGGATCAGATGGGATAGAGCACAACTACACTTTTGATTGGGGAGCATACAATTATTAAGTGGGAGCATGACCAATATGAGGATATACTAGAATAGATTAGGGGATCACTTCTCCAACACACCAGGTAAGGTGGGGTTCCAAAGCCTACAGTCTAACACAATCACATAATAACCCTAAAATAGTCTTATGATTAATATATTACTGATCTAATAACAATAAAATTAAATCTAATCTAGTGCACACCAAATCTTCTGGCACAAAGTGGGCATTAGTAAATCAAAGTAATCAAAACATGTATAGGGAACCTCAAATAAAGTAAGTATGAGTAACAGCCTATTACATAGAACATGAAGAATAATATTATTCGAGCCAACACTTATGCTACATATATCTACTAAAAGAGAGGAGAATAAAGTTAGAATATACTTACCTAAATGTGAACCTGTCGAGACTCAATCTCTCCCTTGGCTAATGGGGCTTCACAAGAGATTGTTGTGGTTCATAAGGATCACTTTGTTAGGCCAAAGCATCTAATACCTATGCATAATACTATATTCTCCAAAATAATAAACCTAAGCTAAGTCTCCTCAAGTATAATTGTGAAATAATAGATTGTAAAGAAGTATGAGTAAATAATAACTCTTGATTACCTATCTTTATAATAACTAAAATGACCTTGTAGTTAACTTACCCTAAAATCATTCAGATATGTCAATTGTGTTAGGTTGACCCAGTTGAACTATCACATTTTTGGGCTAACTCACTAGGTCTATACTAGGTTGACCAGAAGGCTAACAAACCAAAATAGATAAAACAGTTCGTAAACTGTACTAGGTTGACTAGGTCGACCTAGTATGCTAAATAGGTCAAAAGGGTGCCTAGCAAGGAAATGAAGGATGGAAACAGAAAGAAGACTAGAAGAGAAAAAACTTAGGGAAAGGTTTTAGGAACTATTTGGATTGCTAATAATGTGGCAAAAAGGGATAATAATCCTTTGAAGCACCAAAGGTCTACCAACCCCTTTCTCGGTGCACCCCTTAAGGCATTCACTCAAAGAGATTGAGTCTCGATGGGTTCCTGCAAGATGTAAATCATCAATAATTGATAAAAAGTTAAAATTATTATGTGTATCTATATGCCCCACTCAAATCTCATCATGTGTCACTAAGGTGTAATAGGGGATGGTGCTTCGAGAAACAACATAAGGACACACAATGTTGATGCTAAAAAAATTTATAGTATTTTAAAACAAAAATAACTGAAAGTAAATGACAGAAAAAGGAAACTAATCTAAAAATTAAATAACTAAAAAGTAAATGAAATGTGTATCTTTACTTAAATTTATCATGGGATGATTTTTTATTGTGTGTTAGTTTTGATTATGTAGGGTGCAAAGACTAATTTTGACAAACCCAGGAATACAAAACTAAAGATTAAAAACAAACAAGTGTAAGAAA